>JARQOD010000002.1:222389-342771 GCA_033576555.1 Oophaga sylvatica | reverse complement strand
CCCCTTTTCCCTTTTTTTGGAATTTTTTAAACGATTGTGCTTTGAGAATCTCATTTTTAGATGCCCCATCCTTTCCCGGGGACTTTTTTGTCCTCAAATTTTCCTCCCTTTGGATCCCCCAATTCCTTTTGATCCCTTTAAAATCTGCCTTTTCTAAAAATTAACCCTTGTGCGAGTTTTTTCACAGTTTCCCCTCTTTTTATCCAAAATTTAAAAATGCATGGTCACTACCTCCTGGGGTCCCAGCCACTCTTACCTCCTCCCCATTTCCTCCCGTTTTTAAGATTAGATCCAAGGTAGCAGTCCCCTTTTTTTCTCCCTCCCTTTTTAAAAAGATAAAGTTTCAGAAAGAGAGGAAAAAAATTTTTCCTTACCGTTTTTTTGCCTGAGGAGTTTCCCCAAAAAAATGTCGGGATAGTTGAAACTCCCATGAACTATGTAAATTTTTTTTTGGAAAACTTGGCCTTTTGATCAAAAAGAGTTCATCTTTTTTTCCTTGCATGGGTGGCCTTACTAAATGCCTACAAGGGTGTCCTTTCCCATTGTTCGTCTTTATTCTTACCCAAAAACAGTTTCCACAGAATACCTCTCAAAGCATCAATCTCTGTGCAAAATATATGCTTTTCTAACATACAATGCGACACCCTCCTCTTTTATAAAGTCTTTTTCTTGAAAATAATGAACCTTTAGCCTTGTTTTCCAAATCGTGTATTCCCACAAGTTTCATGTTAAAAATGACATCATATTTTTTCTCCGGGTTTAGATTTTCCAAATTCCCCTTTTGTTGCCCTTTGCTTTGTGCATTTGTATAAAGCATTTTATTTGTGTTTGGGTTTTTTCTTTCCCCCAAATATTTTTATTTTTTAATTTGTTTATTTCGTTTTTCCTTTCCATTTTAAATACCGATTTCTAATAGCTTTTGTCAGGTTTTGGGTTTTTTCTGGCATTTGCTTCCTTCCCATGTTTCTGTTTAAAGCTCCCCTATAGTGTACCAGGGACTTCCAAAAACATGTTTTCCATCTTCGTAAGGGGCACCCCCATCTCTAGCAAGTAGTCCACGTATAGGATTCACCCGGATCCCGAAATTCCCCAAACCTTGCTGATGGCACCACGATGTAGCCATTGTTCCCTCGAAACTTATTCCACCTCCTTGTTCCTGACTCCCCTGGGGGAGGGTGGAAGGCCACCCGCACCCCGTTCTTTCACTTTCTGCCTAAGTTTTTCAAAGTCCTCGATGGTTTTCCCGGGCTTTCTTGCGGTGTCTTGTCCCCACATGATTCCCGGGAAAGGGGAGTCACTTTTGTCTGAAGATCCGTATCCCTTTTGAACATCTTTTTTTTTGCTCCTGGGAAAACAACATTTCTTGAGGTTTTATCCGGTCTGCAGATGCGCCCTGTTCCCTCAAAAAGGGAAAACCCCCTCACCAAACTCTCCGTTTCTTCCACAACATTTTTCTTTCTCCATTCAAAGGACCCCGGGGGCTTTACAAGGTTGCTTTTGTGGGCAAAGTCTTATCCCGATGATTTTCATCATTCCCTGTGTGGAGCCTGGCGGTTCCCGGCGTATGGGTGCGGACTGCTCACGACCTCCGTTTTTCCCGGGGCACATGCTTCCATTCCTTGTTTTTTCAGGGGCCTTTGAATTTCTTTTCTTTTGCACCCCTGTTTGGGGGCTGTTGGGGGGTGGGTAGCTTAAATGTGGGCTGTTGAGGGGGGATCGTTGAAATATGGGACGTTTTGGGGGGGAACGATTCAAAGATGTTGGTTTTTTGGGTGGATGCAGTAAAAAAGGGGGGCGTTTAAAGGGGGATCGCTGTAAACGCGGGGGTTTGGTTGGTGGATCGCTGAAAAACAGGGGCTATTGGGGGGGTGGGTCCTGTAAATGACGGAGCTGTTTATGAGGTGAATCGTTTGGAAAGACGGGAGTGTTCTGAGGTGGGTCGCTTAAAAAATGGGGGCTGTTGAAGGGGGGGGATCGCTGTAAAGCGGACCTGTTATGGGGTGGATCACTGTAAATGACGGGAAACTGTTGCGAGGGGGACCCTGGAATTGACGGGCCCCAAACGCTGTGGGGGGATGCTGTAAAAAGACGGGAGGTTATAGGGCGACGCGTAAATTACCGGTTGTTGATAAGGGGACGCTGAAATGGCGAGTTTTTTGATGAGGTGCATCCGTAAGTGACGGGGTTGTGATGGGGGGATCGTTTTTAAATGACACAGCATTGTGCATTGGGTGCTGAAATGAAGCACTGTTGAGGGTGGTCACTTTTAAAAGGAGGGGTTGGGGGGATCGCTGTTTATGACGGGTCATTGTATTGATCGATGAAATGAAGTTGTTTATGGGGATCGGGTTAAATGACGGGGGTTTCGAGGTGATCGCTGTAAAAACGGCGTTTCTGAGGGATCGCTGAAATGGCGAGCTGTTGCAAAATGATCGCTGTAAATGCAGGGGCTGTTTGATGGGGGGGATCACGTAAATGATGGAGCGTTGAGGGGGGGATCAGTAAAAGACTGGGGGCGTTGCGAGGTGTATCACTGTAAATGAGGGGATGTTGGTGGCGTGGATCGCTGTAAAGAGGGCTGTTAATGGGGGGGATCATTTTAAATGACGGGGGCTTTGTGAGGTGATCGCTGAAATGACGGAGCTGTGCTGAGGTGAAAAAGCGTAAAAGACCGAGCTGTTTGGGGTTGGATCACTGTAAATGGGAGATGTTGGGTGATCAGTAAAAGAGGAGCTGTTGATGGTGTGGATCAGTTACAAAAACGGAGCTCTCGAGGGGGGATCGCGTAAAGACGGGGGGCTGTTCTGAGGGGGACTGCTTTTAAAGATGGGGCTGTTGGTGGGGGGATAGCTTAAATATGGAGCTGTTTTTGGGGGGGATCGTTGAAAAAGATGGGGGTGTTTTGGGGGAATCGATGTCAAAAGTTTTCTTTATTGGGTGGGGCGAGAAAAGGGGAGCTGTTGATAAAGGGGGATCGCTGTAAACGCGGGGGGGCTGTTGGTTGGGTGGGCGCTGGGAAAGACAGGAGCAATTTGGGGGGGTGGATCGCGAAATACGGAGCTGTTTTGGGGGTAAAACGTTGTGAAAGAGGGGCATTTTTCTGGGTGGGTGCGTAAAAGTGGGAGCTGTGGGGGTGGTCGCTGTGAAGACGGGGCTGTTGTTTGGGGGGGTCACTGTAAAAGACGGGACTGTTGCTGAGGGGAACCCGGGAATTTAGGACCTTGTGGGTGGACGCTGTAAAGACGGGGCGTTGATGAGGTTGATCGGTAAAAGACGAGTTGGATAAAGGGGGTCCTGTAAATGGCGGGGTTGTTGATGGGGTGCATCGCAGTAAGTGCGGGGTTTTTGATGGGTGGGTCGTTGAAAAAACACAGAATTGTGCAGTGGATCGCTGTAAAAAGAAGCCTGTTTGAGGTAATACTTTAAATGACGGGGGGTTTTGGTGGGTCCTGTTATACGGAGTCATTGATGAGGTGGGTCATGTAATAAAATTTTGAGAGGGGGATCCTGTAAATGACGGAGCTGTTCGGGGATCGCTGTAAAGACGGGGCTGTTCAAGGGGGATCGCTGTAAATGAAGGGGGCTTTTAGGGGTGGATCATGTAAAGATGAGACTGTTGTGGGGGGATCAGTAAATGACTGGAGTTTTTCGGGTGATCATGAAATGATGGGAGCTGTTTGGCGTGGATCGCTGTAAATGGGAGCTGTTAAGGGGGTGGATCATTGAAATGAGGGACTGTTGTGGGGTGGATGTGAAATGACGGAGCGTTGCTGGGTGAACGCTGTAATGAGCGAGCTGTTGGGGGATTGGATCACTGTAAATGATGGAGATGTTGGGGGGATCACTGAAATGGGGACGTTGAGGTGTGGATCACTGTTAAAAGACGGAGCTGCTCTGGGGTGATCGCTTAAAGACGGGGTGTTGCTGAGGTGGACTGCTGTAAATCATAGAAGGGTAGGTTGGAAGGACCCCCTGGCCATCGGGTCCAACCCCCTCCAAAAACAGGATTCTTAAACCCCCCAACAGATTCTGCCCACCTCTGTTTTAAAGATTTCCCCATTAAGGAGAACACCACCTCTCGGGGCAGCCTGTTCCCTCCTGATCACCCTGTAAAAAAAAGTTTTTTCTAATATCTAATCAGTGTCTCCCCCCTTCATTTCACCCATTGCTTCTAGTTTTCCTTGTGCAAATGAGAATAAAGATGACCCTTTCTAAAAAGGACAGCCTTGAGATTTTTGTAGACAGAATTTTAATTCCTCTCAGTCTTCTTTTTTGCAAGCTAAACTTCCCAAATCCTGCAACCGTTCCTCATGGGACATGGTTTGCAGACCGGTCACCATTTGGTGGCTTTTTTTTTGAACTCCCAGTTTTTTGATGCTTTTTTAAAAATGTGGTCCCAAAAACTGGCACTATCCAGATGAGGTCCCCAAAGAGGAGTAGGGGAATAATGACTCACAAATTAGACTGTATGTTTTCTGTTTACATCCAAAATTTGTATTCCCTTTTTTGCTGCTGTACACCTGTTGATCTTTTTCAGTTGTGCAATTATATCCCCAATTTTTTTTAAAAATGGCTTTTATTTACCCCTATTCCCCCTTTTTGATATGTTTTTTTCTTTTTATTGCCCATATTAGTACTTTGCATTTTTTCCTGTAAAAACCATTCTGTTTTTGCTGCCCACTGCCCCTTTTTATTGATACTTTTTAAACCCCTCTTTCTTCTCTTATTTTACCCCACCTACTTTGTGTCTCAGCAAATTTATCAGTTTACCCCAAATTCCCTTTATCTAAATCATTGAAAGATTTTAACAATACGGGCCCAAAAAACCTTTTGGTACCCCCCTTGAACAGTCTTCCAAGATGTGCAGCCATTTACGACCACCTTTGATTCCGATCACTAAGCCCTTTTTAAACCACCTACAGTTGCCTTGTCCATTCCATACTTATCATTTTTTCAAAAAGGATTTGAGATACTTTGTCAAATGCTTTGCGAAGGGAAGAATTTTCCTACTACAGCAAATTCCCCGATCCACCCCCATTGATTCGTCATAGAAAGGAAATTAAGTTAGTTGAATGACTTATTAGTTACAAACCCCTGCGATGTTTTTAAAACTTATTTTTATGCAGGGCTTAATCATGTTTTTTAAATTTAATTGTTCAAAAATCTTCCCGGTATAGAAGCAGACTCACCGGGCCCGTATTCCCCCGGGGCCACCCTTTTTCCCCCTTTTTTAAAATAAAAAAACATTTTCTCTCTCCAGTCTTTGGGACTTTTTTTGTTTTCCCAAAATTTTCAAAAATTTGGACAGTGGTTTTAAGAATTTCTTCTGCATCCCTTTGTTTTTCTGGGGGGTAATTCATCTTGCCTGGAGACTTGAATTTATTAGTTGCTAATGTTTCCCCACGTCTTTCTTTTTTATAGAATCCTGATTTTCTATTCCTTTTAAAGGGGGAGTGAAGACGTTGATTTTATTTCTTTCTGAGAGAAAACAGATGCAAAAAAGGGAAATTTAAAAAATTCGCCTTCTCAACACCTTTCTTTCATTTATCATTTCATCCGAAAAATCCTATACACTTTGACATTTTTTTTTACTTTTGCGTATCCCAAAAACCTTTTTTTTTGTTTTGACATTTTTGCAAGCCTTAATTTCATTGTTAGCTTTGATAATCGTTTGTGCCCGCCGTTTTGCAATGGCATTTATTCTTCTTAGATTGCCCCCTCTTCCATTTGAAAAACTTTTTTTTTCTTTTTAGCATGTGTTTAATTTTGGTTTCATCATCCTTTTCCTTAAATGTTCCCATTCTTCCCTTTTGGATTGAAACATTGGTTTGAAAATCTCATTTTTCAAAATCCCCCACCTTCCGGAATTTTTGTCCCAAAGGGTATCCTGCCATTGGATCCCTCCAATTCTCTTTCTGACCCCTTAAAATTGCTTTTGAACAAACCTTGTCGCTGAGTTTTTCAAGGTTTCCTCCTCTTGTTACCAAAAATTTTCTAAAATACATGGTCACACCCCCTTTGGTCCCAGCCACTTTTCCCTCCTAAACCCTTTTCCCTCCCTGTTTAAAAGGGTTAACCAAAAGGTAGCAGACCCCTTTTGTTTTCTCCCCAACCTTTGAAAGATAAGTTGTCACAAGGAAAAAGTTTTTCCCTTGACCTTTTTAGTTTTCCCCTAAAGGGACCCCCAAAAAAAGCTGGATAGTTAAAATTTCTCCATGCCAAAAGTCAATTTTTGGACAATTTGGCCTTTTGTGAAAAGATTTCATCCTATCTTCAGCTTCATGGGTCCCTGTACAAAAAACCCTACAATGGTGTCCTTTCCATTTTCTGTCCTTGTATTCTTCCCCCAAACATTTTCCACGAACCCCATCTCTGAAGCATAAAATCTGTGAATATATGCTTTTCTAACATCAATCGCACCCCCTTCTTTTTATCAAGTCTGTTTCTTGCAAATAAGTTGTACCTTTCTACCTGTATTCCAATCGTGTATCGCCCACCAATTTTCATGTTTCCCAATGACATCATACTTCTTCTCCGCGTTAGTATTAAAATCCCCTTTTTTGTTCCCCGCTTGTGCTTTTGTATAAAAGCTTTAAAGTTTGTGTTTGGTTTCTTTTCCCTCCAATATTTTTTTTATTTGATTTTTTATCTTGTTCTTTTTCCATTTCAATACCGAGTTCTCATACATTTGCGGTGTAGGGGCGATTTCTGGTTTTTTGTTCCCTTCCACATTGTTCTTTTAAAGCTCCCCCTGTTAAGGTGCCGGGCGACTTCCAAATACATGTTTTCCATCTTCGTAAGGTGCCCCCCACCTAGAAATAGCCTGTAAGGAATTTCATCCGTGATCCGAAATCCAAATCCTTCTGATGGCACCACGATGTAGCCATTGTTCACCGAAAATTTCTTTTTCCCACCTCTTTTTCCCAGGAACCCCACGGGGGGAGGGATGAGAAGGCCACCTGCGCACCCATTCTTTCACTTTCTTCCCTAAGTTTTCAAAGTCACTGCAGTGGTTTCCGGGGTTTCTTGCGGTGTCATTTGCCCCCACTGTATTGCAGGAATGGTAGTCCTTTAGTCTGAAGAGTATGATACCTTCGACACACTTAATTTTTTGCACGGAAGACGCCATTTTTTTTTTGGGGTATTCCCCGGTGCAGAAAGCAGCCCTGTTCCTCTAACAGGGAATCCCCATCCCAAACTCTCCTTTCTTCTTCACACATTTTTTCTTTTCCTTTCGGGAGGACTCTGGGGGGTTTAAAAGGTTGCTCTTTGTGGGCAAAGTCTTATCCTGGTATTTTTTTATCATTCTTGTGTGGGCCTGGTACGGGTTCCCTGACAGTTGGGTGCTGACGCCTCCACCCTCCTGTTCTCGGGTCACATGCTTCCATTCCCGTTTTTCAGGTGCTCTTTAAATTTTTTCTTCTTTTTGCCCAGTGGGTTTGGGGGGGGTGGATAGCTGAAATGATGGAGCTTTGATGGGGGGATCTTGTAAAAAAGGGGGCTGTTTTGAGGGGGTCGATGTCAATGTGTTGCTGTTATGGGTGGGTCGCAGAAAAAAGGGGGGCTGTGATAAGGTTTTACGCTGAAAAGACGGGGTTTGGGTTGGGGGGACGCTGTAAAAGACAGGGGTATTGGTGGGGGGGTCCTGTAAATGCCGGAGCTGTTATGAGGGAAAAAACCCTTGAATGAGGGGCTTTGCTGAGTGGATCGGTAAAAGATGGAGTGTTGATGGGTGACCTGTGAATGACGGGGCCCCGTTATGGGGGGGGTCACTGTAAAAGATGGAAGCTGTTGTGAGGGGGATCCCCGGAATTACGGGAAATACGCTGTGGTGGGCGTTAAAAAAACGGAGCTGTTGAGAGGTCGACGCTTAAAGACCAGTTTTTTATAAGGTGGGTCGGGGTAATGGCGAGTTGTTGAGAGGTGCATCGCGTAAAATTACGGGGTTGTTTTGGGGGATCGTTGTAAAAACACACATTTTCTGCGGGTCGCTGTAAATGAAGCAGCTGTTGAAGGGGATCACTTTAAATGAGGAGGGGTTTAGGGGGATCGCTGTTTAGCGGGGTCATTGATGAGGGGGACGATTAAAGAAGTTTTAATGAGGGGGATCGCTGTAAATGAACGGAGCGTTGCTGAGGTGGATCGCTGAAAAAGACGGGGGCTGTTGCTGAGGTGGATGCGAAAAAGGGGCTTTTTCTAAAATGATCGCTGTAAATGACAGGGGGTTTTGGGGTGATCACTGTAAATGACGGTCGTTGATAAGGTGGGTCCGTAAATACGGGGGTTTTTGAGGGTCACGCAGTAAGTGACGGATTTTGATGGGGGGGATCGTTTAAATGCACAGCATTTTTTGCAGTGGATCGCTGTAAAAGAAGCAGCGTTTTGGAGGTGGATCACTTTAAATGAGGGGGTTTAGGGGATCGCTGTTTATGACGGAGTCTTGAGAGGTGATCGATGTAAAATGAAGTTGTTGATAAGGGGGATCGCTGTAAATGACGGAGTTTGGGGTGATCGCTGTAAAGAGGAGCTTTTCTGAGGGGGATCGCTGAAAGACGGAGGTTGCTAAGGGGACCTGTAAATGACAGGAGCTGTTTTGGGGGGGATCACGTAAATGTGAGAGGTGTTGATGGGGGGATCAGAAAGAGGAGCTGTTTTAGGGACCGAAATGATGGGGGCTGTTGTGGCGTGGACGCTGTAAATGATGGGGCTGTTTTTGGGTGGATATTTTAAATGACGGGGGCTGTTGCGAGGTGGATCCTGTAAATGACGGAGCTGGGCTGAGGGGAATCGTGTAAAAAATGCGAGGTTGTGGATTGGACACGTAAAAGGAATGTTGGGGGGGGATCATGTAAATGACGGGAGCTGTTGAGGTTGATCACTGTTTTAAAAAAGGGGGCTGCGCGAGGTGGGTCGCTGTAAATGACGGGAGCGTTGCTGGGTGGACTGCTTTTAAAAGATGGGGCTTTGGTGGGTGGATACTTAAAGTGAGCTTTGAGGGGGGGATCGTTGTAAAGATGGGGGCGTTTTTTGGGGGGGAAACAAAATTTAATGATTTTTGGGAAAAGGGGGGATCGCAGTAAAAGAGGGGGGGTTTTATAAGGGGGTCGCTGAAAAAAAGGGAGTGTTGGGGGTTGGGGGGGTTTGCGGGAACCCACGGCAAATTTGGGGGGGGTGGATCCGTAAATGACGGGGGTGTTGAGGGGGAAAAGCTGTAAAAAGGGGGCTGTTTGAGGGGGGGGTAACGGGGGTGCTTTAATGCCCCGGGCCTTTTAAAGGGTGGGCAAATGTAAATTGGGGGCTTTTGCGGAAAGGGGACCCCGGAATTGAAAGGACACTATCCCCGTGGGGGCCCCGTAAAAGGGCGGGGGCGTTGGGGGGGGGGGTAGCTTTAAAAAAGGAAACTTTTTATGGGGTTTGGGCGTTGTAAAGAAGGGGTGTTGTTGGGAGGGAATGATTCAATCACTTTTCTTTTTTTTGGGGGGGGTCGTGGAATTTAAGGGGGCCCTTTTTATGGGGGGGGTCCCCTGAAAAAAGGAAGCTGTTGCGAGGTGGATCCCCGGGAAATTTTGGGGGGTTTTCGGGTGTGGTTGGGTCGGTAAAAAAAAAGGGGGCTTTTTGGGGGGGTGGTAGCTGTAAAAATTTTGGAGTTATGGGTGGATCGCTGTAAAGACGGGGGCTCTGATGGGGTGGATCGCTGTGAAAGACGGGAAACGTTGAGGGGGGGAACACTGAAAAAAAAGGGGGGTTTCGAGGTTTTGGGGGCCCCGGAATTGGGACCCCCTTTCCCGTGGGGGTCGCTTAAATGACGGGGGCGTTAGAGGTCGACCTGTAAATGACCGATTTTTTTGGGTAAGGGGGGGGGGCTGAAAGGGGGGGTTTTTTTTGAGGTTCTCGCAGTAAGGAGTTTGATGGGTGGGGCTTTTAAAATACAAAAATTGCCCGCAGTGGGTCGCTGAAAAGAAGGCCCGTTTATGAGGGGGGTCCTTTTAAAAGACGGGGGGGGTTTTGGGGGGGCCCGTTTATGAAGGGGGGCATTTAAGAGGGGGATTTGAAGTAAAAAAGTTGTTGATGGGTGGATCGCTGTAAAAACGGGGGTTGTGATGGTCGCTGTAAATAAAGGAGGTTTGCTAAGGGGATGCGTAAATGACCGGGCGTTTAAGGGGGGAATCCTGTAAAATGAGAAACGTTGAAAGGGGGGGGTCTAAATGATGGAGCTTTTGGTGGGGGGGAAAATTTTAAAAAGAGGGAGGGGATTTGATGAGGTGGGATCGCTTTAAAAGACGGGGGGGTTTATGGGGTGGGGCGGGGGTTTGTAAAAACGGGGGGGGTTTGCGAGGGGAGGGGGGTTTCTGTGAATGACGGGAGCTTTTGCTGGGGGGGGATCGTGTAAATGACAACTTTTCGGGGGGGACATAAATGCGGAGTTTTTTCTGAGTGGATCGCTGAAATGGGGGGCTGTTATGGGTGGATCGTGAAATGAGAATTGATGGGGGTCCTTGTAAATGAGGGGGGCTGTTGAGGGGGGGATCGCTGAAAACGGAGCTTTAGGTGGGATCGCAAAAATGACGGAGCTGTTGCGGGGGAAAAGGTAAATAGAACTTTTGCGTGGGGATCGCAATAATACGAGGGGGTGCGCTTAAATGAAAAGGGGTTTAGGTGGATCGCGTAAGAGGGTAAAATGGATCGCTGTAAAAGGGGGTGTTGGGGTGGTCGCTGTAAATGAGGGGGTTGAGCGGGGATCCGAAATGAGGACTGTTGATGAGTGGACGCTGAAAAAACGGGGGGTTTTTGGGGGGGTGGATCCTTAAATGAAAAGGGGGGTTTTAGAGGTGGATCGCTGTAAATACGTTTTTGAAGGTGGGTCGCTGAAATGACGGGGCTTGTGAGTGGATCGCGAAATGACGGAGTGTTGAGAGTGGATCGCTGAAAAAAGAGTGTTGAGGGGGTGGATCCTGTAAATAGAGCTGTTATGACGGGATCCTGTAAAGAGGAGGTGCTGATGAGTGGTCCTTTAAATGACGGGGGTTGTTGATGAGGTGGTCGCGAAATACGTAGTTGTTGGTGGAATCCGCAAACAACGGAGTGTTGAGGGGATCTCTGTAAATGACGGATTTTTGATAAGGATCGCTGAAAGACGGAGCTGTAGATGAGGGGGGTTCCTTAAATGATGGAGTTTGTTGATGAGGTGATCGTCTTAATGACGGAAACTTTTTAGAGGTGGATCGCTTAAATACGGAAAACGTTATGAGGTGATCGCTGTAAAGGGGCATTGATGGGGGGATCCTTTTAAATGACGGCGTTGATGGGTGGGTCGCGTAAATACGGGAGCTTGTTGCTGAGGTGGGGATCGCTGTAAATGATGGGACTGGGTGATGATCCGTAAATAGACATTGATGGGGGGGTTCCTTAAATGACGGGGCGTTGTGGGGGATCGCTGAAAGACAGAGCTGCATTGGTGTGGATCGCATAAATGACGGGGCGTGCTGGGTCAATGGGGAAAAACGGACACTTTGCTGTGGTGGATCGCAATAAAAAAACGGAGCTTTGATAAGGTGGATCGCGTAAAATAAGAGGTTTGAGGGGGATCGCTGTTAGAGGAGTTGTTGATGAGGTTTCGCTGAAAGACGGGACTGTTGCTGGGTGGCATAAACGGGAGCTGTCTGAGTATCGCGTAAATAGGAGCGTTTATACTGGACGCTGTAAATGACTAGCTTTGAGACGGAAACGCTGTAAAGACGAGCTGTTGATGACGGTGGACGCTGTAAATGACGGAGCTGTTGATACGAAAAGGGTCGCTGTAAAGACAGACTTTGATGGGTGGCGTGTAAATGCCGGAGTTTGGGAGGGGATCGCTGTAAAAAGACGGAGCTGTGAACGTTCCTGTAAATGACGGAGTTTGATGAGATGGAGCGTAAATGAAAGGAGCTTAAAGAGGGGGTTCGCAGAAATGACGGGGCTGTTCTGGGTGGTCAGTAAATGACGGGGGCTGTTGCTGAGGTGGGTCGCTTAAAAATGAAGGGAGCTGTTGTAGTGGATCGCTTAAAGGACAGTTTGATGGGGTGGGCCTTGTAAAAGACGGGACTTTAGGGTGGATCGCTGTAAATGACGGAGCTGTTT
Source organism: Oophaga sylvatica (assembly GCA_033576555.1). Classification (NCBI taxonomy): domain Eukaryota; kingdom Metazoa; phylum Chordata; class Amphibia; order Anura; family Dendrobatidae; genus Oophaga; species Oophaga sylvatica. Next base: position 330,654 of record JARQOD010000002.1, on the reverse strand, counting down.
TTTTGGTGTGGACGCAGTAAATGACGGGGCTTTTTATGAGGTGGATCGCTGTAAATGACAGAGGTTGTTGAGGTGGATCGCTGTATATGACGGAGTTAGTGATGAGGTGGTTCGCTGTAAATGAGGAGCTGTTGATGACGGGGATCGCTGTAAATGACGGAGCTGTTGATGAGGTGGATCGCTGTAAATGACGGAGTTGTTGAGAGGTGGATCGCTGTAAATGCCGGAAACTGTTGATGAGGTGGATCGCTGTAAATGACGGAGTTTTGAGGTGGATCACTGTATATGAGGAGTTGATGAGGTGGAACGCTGTGAATGATAAGCTGTTGTGAGGTGGATCGCTGTAAATGACGGAGTGTTGATGAGGTGGATCGCTGTAAATGACGGAGTTGTTGATGAGGTGGGTCGCTGTAAATGTCATGGAGCTGTTGATGAGGTGGATCGCTGTAAATGACGGAGTTGTTGATGAGGTGGATCGCTGTAAATGACGGAGTTGTTGATGAAGTGGATCGCTGTAAATGACGGAGTTGTTGATGAGGTGGAACGCTGTCAATGACGGAGCTGTTGGGGTGGATCGCTGTAAATGACGGAGTTGTTGATGAGCTGGATCGCTGTAAATAACGGACACTGTTGATGTGTGGATCGCTGTAAATGATGGACACTGTTGGTGAGGTGGATCGCTGTAAATGACGAGAGCTGTTGATGGGGTGGATCGCTGTAAATGTCGGGAGCTAATGATGAGGTGGATCGTTGTAAATGACGGAGTTATTGATGAGGTGGATCGCTGTAAATGACGGACACTGTTGATGAGGTGGATCGCTGTAAATGATGGGCACCGTTGCTGTGGTGGATTGCTGTAAATGACACTCGCACTCGTGGCATCTGTCAGGTTAGGCTTTTATTTCAGTAGATTGGATACAAGAGATAAAGTGTCCTGGAGGATTTTAGTGTTATACAGTACTGCACATAGAGGTCACGGCTGCTGCTGCACACGCGCATGATCCGCAGGCGTGGCGCCATTCATACAACAGATTCCATACAGCAGTGTGTTAAGGAGAAGCTCATCACATTAACCAGTCATACCACACGATAGCCACGTACGAGTAGTGTGCACACTCAGCAGCTCATTTATGATCCCTGTTCACAGCCTGACAACTCGCACAGATGGTGGAGAGGGAGGGGGTCAGAACTTGTCAGAAAATCAATATCAAAACATATTAAATTATAACGGTACAATAAATACAACTACAACATTATGGGGTGTCATCACCCACCACACACTGTCCACTGCCCTTAGAAACTTCTACGGGCCAGATGTTAGAGGCAAAGACTAATAATATTCTGGGCGGATGTCGCCGTCCTTCCCTGACGATTCATACTATCTCCATGGCCAGCGACATCGGCACAGAACACACAATGAGAACAGAGATGAATAATAGGATTTCTTATATCCAGTATAGTGTAATCACACAGAGAGCAGCGACAAGACCTAGCGTTACCACCAAGTACAGCGAGATGAGAGCACAGACCTGCGTCCTAGGTGAACAGTCCCTGATCATATTGATCACTGGCATTATTGGTGTCATCATGGAGAGTCAGCACCAGGACTCCTCGGGAGTGCAGTGTTTTTTGATCATTGCCAACGTCAGGCTATCGCTGAAATCTCGTAGATTAGAAGCCTCTAAACCAGTGTGAAAGCTGCTGATCACTGGCCTGGTCATTCTGGTGTTCAAAGCTTGCTGACAGAGTAAAGAGGCTTGTCATTGAGCCTCCATATCTGAGCGGAGAACCAGGAGATAGACTGTTCTTGTACCCCAGTCTAGAGGCCCGAATAAGGCGGACACCGTAAACTGAGGTCACGCACATGTGATCTGTCCCTAAGAGGTCGCGTCCGTCCAGGAACGGTCAGGCTACACCCGACTGATATTAATGTGTTAGACGATACACCACACAGACACGTTACCTAAACAAGCACAAAAACGACCTCATGGAGGAGCGGCGGACGCCGGAGGACTGTGTTCCCCTGGCAGCTTTCCGGTGCCTTATTGCTCTTTATAAGGCCTCATAAAAGGGTCCCTGGATCCAGAGGTAACCCAATCTCGAGTGTCTTTCTGCCCTTACCGAAGCGAGAAACAAGACTAACAAATATGCATGCTGCACCCGGGCCTGTGGGATAAATCAGAGACGGGCAAACAGCACAGGGCAAGAGGCAGACTGCACAGAAAAGTCAAGGTGTTTGTCCCCCAGGACGCTTGGTTTTGAAGGAGCCAAACAAGGACTGCACTCCTCTTCGGACACTAGAGCCGACCCGGGCGGCAACAGAGTCAGCAGGTGGGGTGGGGAGGCAGGAGATGGTCTGAGGCCGCGCATCCAAGCACTTCTGATACCGCAGCTGAGGGAAACAGAGAGATTGTTAGAGAACAGGAGCGAGGAAAGAAAGAGCAAGCAGGGACGAGGAAACAAAGAACGAGCAGGGACGTGGAAACAAAGAGCGATCAGGGGCGAGGAAAGAAAGAGCGAGAAGGGCAGAGGAAAGAAAGTGAGCAGGGGCGAGGAAACAAAGAAAGAGCAGGGGTGAGACTACAGATGGGCTGAGGTTGGTTACAGATGAGGACTGATGATGACAGTGAAACTATAATGATTACTTAGGGGTCAGCAATCATTACAACATTGGGTTATTAGCAATTCAGGAGCATAGGACACCCGTATCTATGGGATAAATGCGGGCTGGTGATGTAGTGACTGAGATGGTACTAGGCAGAGAGGAGCGGAGGGCTCAGGATCATGCAGTACATGTGGCCATTGATGTCGGAGCATAGGAGGCAGTAACGGGACATTACAGAAGACTGATTTTGTCTAAGTAACCCTCTTACCATGCAGGCAGCTTGTACAGCTTCGGACAGATGAGCAGCATTGGGTTCACACCAGAACATGTGACAGATGAAGATTCCTGGCGCTTCTGCCATGATGAAAGCAAACGTGTGAACATCACATCCAACCCCCATAAAGGAGAGGAACCTGACGCGGCACTCACTCAGCGTCTCCTCAGTCTGAAAGAAAATGCTAAAAGGGTGAGGGGTTCCTGCAGGAAGTTGTGCACCATGTCACCTGTATACAACTGTTTAGGCTGACACCATCATGGCCATGACCGTAAGCTGACCCTGAATATACCCAGATCCGATTACTGTGTTGGGTCTTTAGTTAATATCACATCAGTCGAGAATTAACCCTGTAGCTGATCCTGCAGGGAGCGATCTATAGCAGATTCTGAAAGAACCTGCTCCAACTGTCAAGTGGGTATATACTGCTCGCCACCCCCACTCTGACCATCTATCTTTTCACTGTGTGACCCCCATACTGCAAAACTTGGGCTCATACATCTGGAGCACATTGACGACCCTATGTCTTGGTCACTTCTGAGTTGGTCGTCCTTTCTAAATCTCCATGATTAGCCATCTTGCTGGGGACTGGAGTTTTTTTTTTACATGTGATGAATTCCATGGGCTGCACACCCCCGATACAACGAGTCCATACAGACAATCTGCTACTGAGATACTGAAAGAATTTTCCCATCATACTCCATGAGAAGGGGCACGCAACGGGGCCCCTCTAGCCCAACATAACATTCTGTGGATGAACAAGACTAGGCACTAGAGGAACAGATGGAGGAGGTCAAGCAGACTCTGAAGCAGGTATCCAATAAACTCCTATCCACTATTGCATCTAGTACCGTCTCTTTGACTGGGAAACTGGAAAAAATTAAAATGGGATGTTGACCTACTGAGACACGATATGCAGACGCGGAGATTGAGGGTTTCTAAGGTGGAAGATCAGGCATCAGCTCTAGATGTCTTCAAAGCAGGTATGGGGAGGTCAGAACTTTGGTGTCAAAAGGCAGATGACTTGGAGAATCTACTCCATCGAAATAAACTCTGCATCACCAAACTTCCTGAAAGAGCATAGGGACAGAGGTCTGACAAATTTGTTGAGAAATGGCTCAAGAAATTATTTCTTGACGCACCCTTCTACTTGGCTTTTGCTCTAGAACATACTCATAAGGTGCCCATCAAATCCCCTCCGCCGAGGGCACAACCCAGACCACTCTTGGCCAGACTCCTGAATTTCCAAAAGCGAGACATAGCACTCCACCTGGCCAGGCGTAAAAGAGAAATCCTTTTGACAATTCCATAGATTCCATCTTCCCAGACTTTTCTGCTGAGTTACAGAAGCAAACAGCCACATTCATCAACATCAATTATCGCCTGCGAGATAACCAGATACTATATTCTATAGCATACTCAGCTTGGCCACGAGTGATTGACAGAAATTGGGTCCATATCTTAACCAAACCTATCAATGCTGATGACTGGCTGACCAAGTGATGAAAGGTCAAGCGCTAGCATCCGGCAAAGATAACTTTAAAAAATCAAAGTAAAATAAAACGAAGATAACGTATTTCTCATGAATTACTTGGATTCGATTCCTCCCCAACCCATATACTCTGACTAGGAAGGATGGACTTTTACTCCCAATCTTTTCTGGCAGGATATACAGGGTGGCTTTGATGCAACTTTATGGACTCCTTACTATAATGAAATTGTCTAACCATGCACATGGGCTGTGTGGGTGGCTGGCCTGAAATCCCCACCAGACCTCCTCCGCTGACCTGCTCCTCAACCTCAGATCTGTCCTAATAAAACATAAAACAAGCCGGCCACTCTTCCTTCTCCCACCTGCTCTTTGCTTCTCAATGCTGGTGACATATCTCCCAATCCTGGACCCCCACAGCTAATACTTCCCATTAATTCTCCTCCTACCGCTCGCTATCTAATATGAACTACAGCAATCTCTCCAACGTAAAACCCGTGACCTTGACACCCACCACCCTGCTCCCTCTCTCTGGAGCACTCTGGAAGGCCAGCTCCATCTGTAGTAAGCTTCATGTCATTCATGACCTCTTTCTCTCTCGCAATCTTACCTTCCTCAGCCTCACAGAAACATGGCTGACACCCTCCGACACCGCCTCCCCTGCTGCGCTATGTTACTGCGGACTCCACTTCACCCACACTCCTTGGCCCGGCAACAGACACGGTGGAGTAGTGGGTATTCTCCTTTCTTCTAACTGCACCTTTAACCCAATCCCATCTCTACCCTCTCTTATCCTCTTTTGAAGTCCACTCTGTCCGCATCTACTCTCCCTCCAACCTCCAAGTGGCCATCATGTACCGACCTCCGGGCCCGGCCACTGCCTTTATTGACCAATTCGCTACAGTTTCTTTCCACTGACATTACCACCATCATGGTGACTTCAACATCCCCACTGATACCTTCAGTCAGCAGCCTCCAAACTCATGTACCTTACTTCATCCTTTGGACTTACTCAGTGGTCCTCCTCAGCCACCAACACAGACGGACATACATTAGACCTGGTCTTCACCAGTCTCTGATCTCTAACTTCACAACCTCCCCTCCCCATCTGACCACCATCTACTCACTTTCTCATTCCTGTCCTCCTCACCTGTCACCCATGTCCAGCAACATGCGCAACCCCACAGAAACCTTGCACACCTAGACACCCACACGCTCTCTGACTCTATTCTACCACTGGCATCCATATCCTCACTCCATGACACAGACAGTGCCACTGCTTTCTACAATGCCACTCTCATATCAGCTATTGACAAGGTCGCTCCTCTCGTTCATGGCAGAGTGCGCCATATCAATAGACAACCCTGGCACAATAACACCACTAAAAAGCACCGGCAAGTGTCCAGGATTGCAGAGGGGCGTTGGAAGAAAAAAAAAAATAAAAAAAAAAAAAAAAAAATCGCAAGATGATTTCACTGCACTCAAACAAGCAACACTCGCTTTCAACCCACACCTCTTCTAAACAGGCCTACTTCACAACCCTCGTATCTTCCCTATCTTACAACCCCAAACAGTTGTTCAAAACTTAACTCCCTACTCCGCCCACCACTGCCCCCTCCTACATACCTCATCTCTGCTGAGGACTTCGTCACACACTTCAAAAAGGAGATCGACCAAACAAGGCAAGTCTTCATTGTCCAACCACCACAACCCCTTTGTATACCAGACCAATGCCCAAACCCCATCACCTCCCTCTCCAATATCACTGAAGAGGAGCTTAACTGTCTCCTCTCCAAATCACACCTCACCACCTGTGCACTAGACTCCATCCCATCCCACCTCCTCACCAACCTCATCACACTTATCCCATCCCTAACCCATATCTTCAACTTATCACTAAATTCTGGCACCTTCCCTTCTCCTTTCAAACATGCCACAATCTCGCCTATTCTTAAAAAGCCAACCCTCGACCCAACCGCTATGTTTAGCTATCGCCCAATATCGCTGCTCCCATTCGCTTCCAAACTCCTGGAGCAGCACGTCCACGCTGAACTTTCCTCCCACCTCTCATCTAACTTGCTCTTTGACAATCTACAATCTGGTTTCTGTCTCCATCATTCCACGGAGACATGCATGACCAAAATTACTAATGACCTACCTACAGACAAAGCTAACGGACAATACTCTATACTCCTCTTTCTAGACCTGTCTTCTGCTTTCTACACAGTTGACAACTGCCTCCTACTACAGATCCTCTCCTCCTTTGGCATCAAAGACCCTGCGCTATCCTGGATCTCCTCATTCTTTTCCAAGCGCACATTCAGCGTATCCCACTCCCTCCTCATCCTACCCTCTCTGTTGGAGTCACCCAAGGCTCTGTTCTAGGACCCCAATTCTTCTCAATCTATACACTTGGCCTGGGACAACTCAAAGTCCCATGGATTCCAGTACCACCTTTATGCTGATGACACTCAGATCTACCTCTCTGGCCCAGACGTCACCTATCTGCTGTCCAGAATCCCGGAGTGTCTATCAGCCATATCCTCGTTGCCTATTTGAGGGGATGTTTGAGATCTACCATCTCCTATATTAAAAAAATCTCCTCTCAGGAGGAAGAATTAGCTTGCGATGTTGGTCACCAGAGGCTATTTTTGTGGCTGACCCTTCGGTCCAAAATAAACACGGCTGGCTTCAGATTGGTAGAAAATAAGCCTCAACTTATAAAAGAAAAGATAGATCAATTCTTGTAAGATTCTGTTTTCTCAAGTCTACCAGAACCTGTACTCCACTCGGGCTGATCATCCACAGGACACTCTAGATGAATATATGGACGATATAAATCTCGCGATCCTCAGCGAGGGGAGCGCTGCAGTTCTAGAGACTCGCAATACTGAAGAAAAGCTAATGGAAGTGGCCAGAGGTATGAAGCGAGGGAAGTCTCCAGGTCCAAGTGTACTCCATCTGGAAGTCTCAGATCATTAGACATTACAGTTATAAAATATTCACCAAAATTATAGCAAATAGACCAAGTAAAGTAGCTTACAGGATTATTCACCCAGACCTGTGCGGATTTCTTCTGGGTCGTTCTACATCTGATAATATAAGGAGAGCACAGGTAATTGCACAGTTGGGTCAGAAAGGACAGGAAGGTTGGACCTTGGCACTGGATGCTGCCAAGGCATTTGTTTCAGTCAAGTGGGTCAACCTTGAGAAGGCCTTTCAACAATTTGGCTTTGGACCAGGCTTAACAAGATGGATTACAGTCTTGTATTGATCTCCGAAAACCAAGGTTTTGATTAATGGTTTTATGTCCTCATGGATTCCCTTGGAAGTGGAAACAGACATGGGTCTTTTGTTTGCCAATGCTATGGAGCCACCATCTGTCAGGATCAGTTAGATTGAAGGGTATCACGGGATTAAAGTGGGTTCTTTATATGTAAATGATTTAACCCTGTTTATGGCCAATCCAAAAGTTACACTGCCTCTGGTAATGGATCGGATTGATGAATTTTAGTCTAGTCTAAAAATAAGCTGTCAGAAATCCATGTTGTTACTGCTAAGAACTATGGGATGGAAAGTAGGGGATACAGTCTCCAGGTTACAAGTAGTATCCAACATTCAATATCTTGGTATAAACATAGCAAGAAATCACATGCAACTATGCAATTTAATATATTCCCTCTTATGGAAATATGGGGGGCCTACCTATGTCTGTAGCTGGAAAAATGTCTTTACAATAATAGTCCCCCAGAAAATCCTGTATGTTCTGGAACATTCAGCCTCCATAGTCCCACAGAAGGTCTTTGCCATGATCATCTCCCATGTAGCATCCTTCATCAATCCAACACAAACTGAGACTGACTGCTCTTCAGAGGACCAGGGATGAGGCAGAAGCGGCATGCCTGGAGTACTCCGTATATCACCTAGCTGGCCAACTTCAACAATACTGGATAGAAGATAATAATTTGCCCAACTCTGAAGCTTGCACACTGTTTAAGTCTTCAGAGTCTACGGGGGTCTTGGAAGCACCAGAGCAATACTCAAATCCTTGCCAATGCACAGACTTGAAGTTCAGGTGTGGAGAGCCACCAAAGATCTTTCCATTCGAGGACACGGTAGCTGGGTCCCCCTTTTGGCATCACGATGCTCTTCCCACATTGCCACACTCCCAAGATGCTCAATTTTGGTGGAACTTAGGGGTGAAGACACAGGCACAGGTCAATATCCAGGGTGTTCTCGTTTCCCTTGATCAATGTTGCTTTCTATAGGTATCTGCAACTAAGATATACCCTAAATAGCAAGTTCCCAGACATTGTAGGTTCTCCCACATCCTCAAACCTCCTGATTGGTATCCTAAGAAGCCAGGACACAAGGGGGTTGATCTCCTCTCTACACATCCAGTTACTAAGTCTCTCTACACATCCAGTTACTAAGTAGGACATGCTTCTCATCGCAACTCTTGGTTGAGGCCAAATGGAGGTCAGTAATAGCCTCCCTATCAGAGGAGGACTGAATCGAGGGCTTGACCTCCCCACAACATATTTCACCGGCAATTAATAACAAGCTAGGCCAAATATATATAGTTGATCAATTCTATCTGACTTCTAGCAGGTTACATAAGATGGGTAGATCCACCACGGCAGATTTTATGCATCTGTGGTATTGCACTCCTATTGGGGACTTTGGTATAGAGGTCATAGCAATCCTCATTGAGATCATACAACCCCGATACTAACAAAACATCAAGAAAAACAGAGTTTTTTATCCCTCAGAAAAAAAGCACTTTGTAAAAATTAATAAAAAAACTCAGTTTTTCTTGATGTTTTGCCAGTATATGGAGAGTATCCCTAAACTGAAATTATGGTATTTGAATATATCCATGTCCCTGGCTATGTGTTCACAACCCCCGATACTAAGCTATGTTTATTAGGAACCCTTGATGAGACCTGGCCTCACCTTGCATTCTTCTCAGGGATCTCGAGGCTATTGCCATGAGATGGATGAAGACCCTCGTGGATTTCACACTGGGTCAACATGGTAAATCCTGCAGCTTCCTATGAGAGGGTGGTATGTAAGAATATCCACTGTCTGGAAAAATATAAGGTATGAAAGCCTTGGTCTTACTCCCTGTGACTCCCATTAGTCCTGGGGCATGAGGAGGATTCTCTCGTGATAAAGCATGTGACATTCAGTGCCTGACATGGGCGTCTTACGGTTTTGGTTAATACGTTATGGTAAGGGTAGACTTTGCCAGACAACATTAATGAGCAGTGAGAGTTTGTTCTATCACAGTACAGACCAAAAGTTTGGACACACCTTCTCATTCAATGATTTTTCTGTATTTTCATGACTATGAAAATTGTAGAATCACACTGAAGACATCAAAACTATGAATTATCACATGTGGAATTATACATTACACTTTACAAAAAAGTGTGAAACAACTGAAAATATGTCTTATGTTCTAGGTTCTTCACAGTAGCCACCTTTTGCTTTGATTACTGCTTTCACGCAGAAAAGGTGAACGGATGGACTCTACATGCCTGGTTCCCACCGTGAAGCATGGAGGAGGAGTTGTGATGGTGTGGGGTGCTTTGCTGGTGACACTGTTGGGGATAATTAAAGGCATAGTGACCCAGCATGGCTACCACAGCATCTTGCAGCAGCATGCTATTCCATCCGGTTTGCGTTTAGTTGGACCATCATTTATTTTTCAACAGGACAATGACCCCAAACACCTCCAGCTGTGTAAGGGCTATTTGACCAAGAAGGAGAGTGATGGGGTGCTACACCAGATGACCTGACTCCACAGTCACCAGACCTGAACCCAATCGAGATGGTTTGGGGTGAGCTGGACCGCTCACCGCTTCAATTCTGAATAAATCCCTAACAGTGTCACCAGCAAAGCACCCCCACACCATCACACCCTCTCCATGCTTCACGGTGGGAACCAGCATGAGAGTCCAGTCCGTTCACCTTTTCTGCGTGCAAAGCAGTAATCAAAGCAAAAGGTGGCTACTGTGAAGAACCTAGAATAAAACATATTTTCAGTTGTTTCACACTTTTTTGTAAAGTGTAATGTATAATTCCACATGTGATAATTCATAGTTTTGATATCTTCAGTGTGAATTACAATTTTCATAGTCATGAAAATACAGAAAAATCTTTGAATGAGAAGGTGTGTCCAAACTTTTGGTCTGTACTGTATATATAGAGATATAATATAAATATATATATAATATATATATATATATATATATATATATATATATATATATATATATATATATATACACACACGTACACATACAGTCAGCACTGCACGCTGAGAGTCCACTGCTGCTACATCTGTCGGTGACACTTATGCCCCCAGGACAGATACACGGAGGTGTCACAGCCACAAACTTGTAGGGTGCGCCCCGTCACCCATGTTACCTGCTGGTGTAGGACCGTTACAGTAGCTGAGGCCACGTTAACAGTGACAGGCGTCCAGTCCGCGCGGTCGGTGCTCAGAGCCATCTGCAGGGTGTTGTTAATCACATCCATTCCTACAGAAGAGAAACAGCATCCGACATTCAGGGCTGACAGTGTACAAGTCGAGCTTTCCCTCCCCACACTCCACAAGGCCTGGAAACAAGCTGCAACCCATCATTGCGGGACAAGATGAGGAGCATCCATGTACTCTGCCATCACCCAGCTCTACTAATGGGTATCAGGACCCATGACAGCCACCATGGCAGGGCCACAATGAGACACACGGCCAACAAACTACCTGCACTATATCACAGTACCGACCGCCAAGTCAACATGTGCATGGGACAATGGTGGACATTGCCAAGCATGGTCATCCACATCCAGACACTTACCCACGGGTTTACTGACAGAGACGCTCCCCAAGTAGAAGACCTGGAAACCCTGAACAAGCTCGTTCTTTGGGGCTGGAAACTCGACTACAAAGAAAAAACAGAACAAAACTGGATTCAGACCCAGATTGGATCACATCAGAACGAACATCAAGGTCCACCGACATGATCCTGACCCTGAAAAGGAACGTCCACCATCCGGGACTGGTCCAGAAACAGGCCATCCATGATGGATCTAGTGCTACGCCTTTCAGCCATGATCTGTAAGGTAGGAATATGAGAGTTATGGAGCGCCCTGGTAATACGGAATCAGAAGATCCTCTGTAACTTCAACCACCATACCCGAGAGCAAACACCATGCAGACCGGTCGCTATAGCCTTGGCCGGCATCTCGCATCGGAAGACGTGACACTTCAGCAGCTGCGTCAGTTTGTCCCTAGCCACGTAGGCAAAGTCCCTGAGTGCGAGCGGGAAAAAAGTGGGTGTAAGAGCATATTACCACCAGACATACCCATAGTATACTGCATTTCTCCTGACCTAATTTCATACTGGCCATCCCCTACATTACACCGCGCATCCTCCCAGCCATCCCCTACATCACACCGCGCATCCACCCTGCCATCCCCTACATCACACCACGCATCCTCCCCGCCATTCCCTACATCACACCGCGCATCCTCCCCGCCATCCCCTACATCACACCGCGCATCCTCCCAGCCATCCCCTACATCACACCGCGCATCCTCCCCGCCATCCCCTACATCACACCGCGCATCCACCCCGCCATCCCTACATCACACCACGCATCCTCCCCGCCATTCCCTACATCACACCGCGCATCCTCCCCGCCATCCCCTACATCACACCGCGCATCCTCCCTGCCATCCCCCACATCACACCGCGCATCCACCCCGCCATCCCCTACATCACACCGCGCATCCTCCCCGCCATCCACTACATCATACCGCGCATCCTCCCCGCCATCCCCTACATCACACCGCGCATCCTCGCTGCCATCCCCTACATCACACCGCGCATCCTCCCCGCCATCCCCTACATCACACCGCGCATCCTCCCTGCCATCCCTACATCACACCGTGCATCCTCCCCGCCATCCCCTACATCACACCGCACATCCTCCCCGTCATCCCTACATCATACCCCGCCATCCGCTACATAACACTGCGCATCCTCCCCGCCATCCCCTCCATCACACCGCGCATCCTCTCCGCCATCCCCTACATCCTACCGTGCATCCTCCCCGCCATCCCCTACATCACACCGCGCATCCTCCCCGCGATCCCCTACATCCTACCGTGCATCCTCCCCGCCATCCCCTACATCACACCGCGCATCCTCCCCGCGATCCCCTACATCACAACGCGCATCCACCCCATCCCCTACATCACACTGCGCATCCTCCCCGCCATCCCCTACATTACACCGCGCATCCTCCGCGCCATCCCCTACATCAAACCGCGCATCCTCCCCGCCATCCCCTACATCACACCGCGCATCCTCCGCGCCATCACCTACATCACACAGCGCGTCTTCCGCGCCATCACCTACATCACACCGCGCATCCTCCGCACCATCACCTACATTACACTGCGCATCCTCCGTGCCATCCCCTACATCACACCACGCATCCTCCCCGCCATCCCCTACATCACACCGCGCATCCTCCCCGCCATCCCCTACATCACACCGCGCATCCTCCCTGCCATCCCCTACATCACACCGTGCATCCTCCCCGCCATCCCCTACATCATACCCCGCCATCCGCTACATAACACTGCGCATCCTCCCCGCCATCCCCTCCATCACACCGCGCATCCTCCCCGCCATCCCCTACATCACACCGCGCATCCTCCCTGCCATCCCCTACATCACACCGCGCATCCACCCCGCCATCCCCTACATCACACCGCGCATCCTCCCCGCCATCCCCTACATCACACCGCGCATCCTCCCCGCCATCCCCTACATCACACCGCGCATCCTCCGCGCCATCACCTACATTACACAGCGCATCATCCGCGCCATCCCCTACATCAAACCGCGCATCCTCCCCGCCATCCCCTACATTACACCGTGCATCCTCCGTGCCATCCCCTACATCAAACCGCGCATCCTCCCCGCCATCCCCTACATCACACCGCGCATCCTCCGCGCCATCACCTACATTACACAGCGCATCATCCGCGCCATCCCCTACATCAAACCGCACATCCTCCCCGCCATCCCCTACATTACACCGCGCATCCTCCATTATACCGCGCATCATCCGCGCCATATCCTACATTACACCGCGCATCCTCCCCGCCATCCCCTACATCAAACCGCACATCTTCCCCGCCATCCTACCGCGCATCCTCCCCACCATCACCATTATTCCGCACATCCTCCCCGCCATCCACATTATACTGCATCCTCCCCGCCATCCCCTACATTATATTCCGCACAACCTCCCCGCCATTACACCGCACATGCTCTATTTTACCGCACATACTGTACCTCTCTCTATGTCCAGCAGCATAATAAAATGAGGAAAGGAAAAAAATTAGTAAAAAGAGAAAAGTTGGTGAATAAAGGGAATCAAGGGGGCCCCACACCGGATCCTCACCTGCCATCATCTCGCCCCACGCCCCACACACGGATGCTGACGATGGGCTGGGAGTGCAGCAGCGTCTGTCCGGAGTAGTCGAAGAGCTTCAGGGAGTCATCATCCAGCACCAGCAGCATGTCCTTCCCCTAAGATACAAAATGGAGTGAAGGACGGGACCTCGCCAAAAGTCAGACCCGGACAGCAGGAGTAAGCACCGCCAGAAGATGCCCCAGTCAGAGGGGATGGGGTAAGCACCGCCAGAAGATGCCCCAGTCAGAGGGGGAGGGGTAAGCACCGCCAGAAGATGCCCCAGTCAGAGGGGGAGGGTTATCACTGCCAGAAGATGCCCTAGTCAGAGGAGGAGGGGTAAGCACCGCCAGAAGATGCCCCAGTCAGAGGGGAGGGGTAAGCACCGCCAGAAGATGCCCCAGTCAGAGGGGAGGGGTAAGCACCGCCAGAAGATGCCCCAGTCAGAGGGGGAGGGGTAAGCACCGCCAGAAGATGCCCCAGTCAGAGGGGAGGGGTAAGCACCGCCAGAAGATGCCCCAGTCAGAGGGGAGGGGTAAGCACCGCCAGAAGATGCCCCAGTCAGAGGGGGAGGGGTATCACTGCTAGAAGATGCCCCAGTCAGAGGGGGGGAGGGGTATCGCTGCCAGAAGATGCCCCAGTCAGGAGGGGTAAGAACCGCCAAAAGATGCCCCAGTCAGAGAGGGAGGGGTATCACTGCCAGAAGATGCCCCAGAGGGGAAGGGGAATCACTGCCAGAAGATGCCCCAGTCGGGGGGGGGAGAGGTATCGCTGCCAGAAGATGCCCCAGTCAGAGGGGTAAGAACCGCCAAAAGATGCCCCAGTCAGAGGGGAGGGGTATCACTGCCAGAAGATGCCCCAGTCAGAGGGGAAGGGGTATCACTACCAGAAGATGACCCAGTCAGAGGGGGAGGAGGTATCACTGCCAGAAGATGACCCAGTCAGAGGGGGAGAGGTAATCACTGCCAGAAGATGCCCCAGTCAGAGGGGAGGGGTAAGCACCGCCAGAAGATGCCCCAGTCAGAGGGGGAGGGGTAAGCACCGCCAGAAGATGCCCCAGTCAGAGGGGGAGGGGTAAGCACCGCCAGAAGATGCCCCAGAGGGGAGGGTATCACTGCCAGAAGATGCCCCAGTCAGAGGGGAGGGTAACACTGCCAGAAGATGCCCCAGTCAGAGGGGGGGTAAGCCCGATGCCCAGTCAGAGGGGGGGAGCACCGCCAGAAGATGCCCCAGTCAGAGGGGGAGGGGTAAGCACCGCCAGAAGATGCCCCAGTCAGAGGGGGAGGGGTAAGCACCGCCAGAAGATGCCCCAGTCAGAGGGGGAGGGGTAAGCACCGCCAGAAGATGCCCCAGTCAAGGGGAGGGGTAACACGTCCAGAAGATGCCCCAGTCAGAGGGGGGAGGGGTATCACTGCCAGAAGATGCCCCAGTAGGAGGGGTAAGACCGCCAGAAGATGCCCCAGTCAGAGGGGAGGGTATCACTGCCAGAAGATGCCCCAGTCAGAGGGAAGGGAATCACTGCCAGAAGATGCCCCAGTCAGAGGGGGAGGTATCACTGGATGCCCCAGTCAGAGGGGAGAGGGTATCACTGCCAGAAGATGCACCCAGTCAGGAGGGGGAAGTATCACCGCCAGAAGATGCCCCAGTCAGAGGGGGAGGGTAACACCGCCAGAAGATGCCCCAGTCAGAGGGGAGGGTATCACTGCCAGAAGATGCCCCAGTCAGAGGGGGGGAGGTACACTGCCAGAAGATGCCCCAGTCAGAGGGGGAGAGGTATCACTGCCAGAAGATGCCCCAGTCAGAGGGGGAGGGTAAGCACCGCCAGAAGATGCCCCAGTCAGAGGGGAGGGTTATCACTGCCAGAAGATGCCCCAGTCAGAGGGGGAGAGGTATCACTGCCAGAAGATGACCCAGTCAGAGGGGGAGAGGTATCACTGCCAGAAGATGCCCCAGTCAGAGAGGGAGGGTAAGCACCATCAGAAGATGCCCCAGTCAGAGGGGAGGGTAAGCACCATCAGAAGATGCCCCAGTCAGAGGGGAGGGGTAAGCACCATCAGAAGATGCCCCAGTCAGAGGGGAGGGGTAAGCACCGCCAGAAGATGCCCCAGTCAGAGGGGGAGGGGTAAGCACCGCCAGAAGATGCCCCAGTCAGAGGGGGAGGGGTAAGCACCATCAGAAGATGCCCCAGTCAGAGGGGGAGGGGTAAGCACCGCCAGAAGATGCCCCAGTCAGAGGGGGAGGGTAAGCACCGCCAGAAGATGCCCCAGTCAGAGGGGGAGGGGTAAGCACCGCCAGAAGATGCCCCAGTCAGAGGGGAGGGTTATCACTGCCAGAAGATGCCCCAGTCAGAGGGGAGGGTTATCACTGCCAGAAGATGCCCCAGTCAGAGGGGGAGAGGTATCACTGCCAGAAGATGACCCAGTCAGAGGGGGAGAGGTATCACTGCCAGAAGATGCCCCAGTCAGAGAGGGAGGGTAAGCACCATCAGAAGATGCCCCAGTCAGAGGGGAGGGGTAAGCACCATCAGAAGATGCCCCAGTCAGAGGGGGAGAGGTATCACTGCCAGAAGATGCCCCAGTCAGAGGGGGGGGGGTAAGCACCGCCAGAAGATGCCCCAGTCAGAGGGGAGGGTAAGCACCATCAGAAGATGCCCCAGTCAGAGGGGAGGGGTATCACTGCCAGAAGATGCCCCATTCAGAGGGGAGGGGTATCACTGCTAGAAGATGCCCCAGTTAGAGGGGGAGGGTTATCACTGCCAGAAGATGCCCCAGTCAGAGGGGGAGGGTATCACTACCAGAAGATGCTCCAGTCAGAGGGGAGGGGTATCACTGCCAGAAGATGCCCCAGTCAGAGGGGAGGGGTATCACTGCAGAAGATGCCCTCAAGGGGAGGTATCACTCGAAGATCCCATCAGAGGGGGAGGGTATCACTGCTAGAAGATGCCCTAGTCAGAGGGGAGGGTATCACTGCTAGAAGATGCCCCAGTCAGAGGGGAGGGTTATCACTGCCAGAAGATGCCCCAGTCAGAGGGGGAGGGTTATCACTGCCAGAAGATGCCCCAGTCAAGGGGGAGGGTTATCACTGCCAGAAGATGCCCCATCAGAGGGGGAGGGGTATCACTGCCAGAAGATGCCCCATTCAGAGGGGAGGGGTATCACTGCCAGAAGATGCCCCATTCAAGGGGGAGGGTATCACTGCTAGAAGATGCCCCAGTCAGAGGGGGAGGGTTATCACTGCCAGAAGATGCCCCAGTTAGAGGGGGAGGGGCATCACTGCCAGAAGCCGCCGGGCCCCTCAGAAGTGTCTGTCAGGAGCAGGGTCCCTCAGTCTGCACCCATGCCCCACTGTGCGGAGCGGACGTACGGGGGTCAGGCTCTGGTTGTGCAGGGACAGTTGTCGGATGCAGCTGTTCACGGCCGCGCTGCTTCTTCCCGGGGCCAAGTCCTCCTCCGTCATCTCCACCCAACCCAGGGAGCAAACTGGAAACCTCTGCAAAAAGAAACCGCAAGACTCAGAGGAGGGCCACACCCAACAGCAGAGCAAGCGGAGCCTGACAAACCTGTGGCCCCGAGTCACCCATCAGCAGGGGCCCCTTCTCGTCTTCTGGAGGCTGCACAGAGCTGCAGACGCAAAACATCATAACATTACAAGCCAGCAGACACCGCTGCAGACAATCCCACCTCCCCCACACTCAGCGCTGCAGACAATCCCACCTCCCCCACACTCAGCGCTGCAGACAATCCCACCTCCCCCACACTCAGCGCTGCAGACAATTCCACCTCCCCCACACTCAGCGCTGCAGACAATCCCACCTCCCCCGCACTCAGCGCTGCAGACATTCCCACCTCCACTCGCACTCACCACTGCAGACAATCCCACTTCCCCCCGCTGCAGACAATCCCACTTCCCCCACACTCACTGCAGACAATCCCACCTCCCCCGCACTCACCGCTGCAGACTATCCCACCTCACCTGCACTCACCGCTGCAGACATTCCCACCTCCCCTGCACTCCACTGCTGCAGACTATCCCACCTCCCCTGCACTCACCGCTGCAATCTCCCTCCCCCACACTCACCGCTGCAGACATCCCACCGCCCCCGCACTCAACGCTGCAGACTATCCCACCTCACCTGCACTCACCGCTGCACATCCCACCTCCCCCCGCACTCACCGCTGCAGACAATACCACCTCCACCCGCACTCACCACTGCAGACAATACCACCTCCACCCGCACTCACCACTGCAGACAATCCCACTTCCCCCCACTCACTGCTGCAGACAATCCCACCTCACCGCTGCAGACATTCCCACCTCCCCGCACTCAACGCTGCAGACTATTCCACCTCCCCTGCACTCACCGCTGCAATCTACTCCCTCCCCACACTCACCGCTGCAGACTATCCACCGCCCCCGCACTCAACGCTGCAGACTATCCCACCTCACCTGCACTCACCGCTGCACATTCCCACCTCCCCCGCACTCACCGCTGCAGACAATACCACCTCCACCCGCACTCACCACTGCAGACAATCCCACTTCCCCCCACTCACTGCTGCAGACAATCCCACCTCACCGCTGCAGACATTCCCACCTCCCCCGCACTCAACGCTGCAGACTATTCCACCTCACCTGCACTCACCGCTGCAGACATTCCCACCTCCCCCGCACTCACCGCTGCAGACATTCCCACCTCCCCCGCACTCACCGCTGCAGACAATACCACCTCCCTCCGCACTCACTGCTGCAGACAATCCCACCTCACCTCACCGCTGCAGACAATCCCACCTCCCCTGCACTCACTGCTGCAAACATTCCCACCTCCACCCGCACTCACCACTGCAGAAAGTTTGCTCGCCCCTGCCAGCATGAGAAATTTTCTTCCCCCCTGCACTGACCAGCACAGCCGCCAGGTGAGATGCACCCGCACACCACATGGGGAGAATGGATTTGGGTCTCACCATAGATTCAGGGTGTTGATATGGAGGGTGACATCTTCTGCCCGGTCACTACTGAAATCTGACATCTCATCCTGGGAAATCTCCTGGAGGAAACAGAATAGAAACTGATCTCCCACTCAGGACACGGCTCGTGTATACACAGCACACAACATAAATGAGTACACCCCACATCATATCTAGTGTTGTGTGTGACCTCCATGTGTAAGGAGGCAGCTGGTCTTCTCGGCCTGGAAGGAACAAGGAGGCGATGACATTACAGCGTCCATCTTTCTCGATCTCCAGAACGAGCTCTAGAGCCTGGATGCCGGATGGAGAGTGGCGCCAACCTGTCTCCAGAACTCCCCACAGAGGTCCGGTTGTCAGGAGACACTTGGCCACTGGCATGGTGGGAAAAGTGCTGTTCACCGAGGGCCGGAGTGATGGCAACATCTTCTATTCACTGTAGAGCAGCACATCTGTGACTTCATGACTATCAATGTCATGTAGTCCCCGACACTGGCAGCCCATGTGCCTCCATGACATAGGCGACTCACGAGCTACCTCATAAGGACACGACCAACGCCAGGTCTCTCGGGCGGCTCCACGCAGTTCTATAAACCTCTACTTTGGTCTCATCATCTCCTCCGTGGACAACTCCCATGCAGTATCTGACTGATCAGTGTTTCTCTGCTGATCCTCTTATTATGTACAGAAATGATTTTCGGTCCTGTGACATTTCTCTACCATGTGGTGCCATTGCTGACAGCATGAAATGGGAAGGGGCTTTAAGTATCGCCCTGTTACGTCCCCCTCTGCTGGACACCGGTGTAATGAAGAATTAGACTGACCTGTAGGTGAAATCTTGGGAACTAAAGTTCTGTAGTCTAAATTTTAGCTTTGCGCTGAATACTCTCATTGGGGTGTACTCATTTTGGCAACATCTTGAATCAATTCGTTAGAAAAAATTACTTTTTTAGATGCAAAAATAACAAATCTTGCTAGCGATCAATGTCTGACATTTCTGGGGCTATTTTGTAGTACGGTCACCTGTAGAAACTGTGGATTCTGAAAGGAAACTAAAAAAGGTATTCTGTCAAATCTGCTGGGGTGTACTCATTTATGCTGCGGATTGTACATACGTCCACTCAGGACATGGCCACTGTATATATACACACACTAGGTGAACACAGGATATATAACGCAAGAACAAGTGGCGCGTTACCTCCTCCTCCGTGGGGGTCTGCTCAGTAGGGGAGTACATCCTCGGCTCCCCACCTCCCAGGTCTGATGGCGGCTCCCATTGCGTGGTGCCAGTGGGTACATGCCAATAGTAGGTTCCTGAGGTGTCCTGTACCCGCATCCAACCCGAGGGCAAATCTGAGTCAGTATCCAGAGAGTTACGTGGCCAGAAGCAATCTATAAAGAACAGGCATGAATGTAACATGGATCCTCACCCAAGCCACCTTCCCATCGCACCCGTTCTCCTCATCTACCACTCCCCTGGGCACCTCCCCATCGCACCCGCTCTCCTTGCCTACCAGCCCCGAGGCACCTCCCCATCGTACCAGCCCCTCCATTGCACCCGCTCTCCTCGCCCTACCATCCCCCCGAGGCACCTCCCCATCGCACCCGCTCTCCTTGCCTACCACACTCCTGAGGCACCTCCCCATCGTACCCGCCCACCCATTCTTCTCCCCCCTTCATTGCACTCGCCCTCCTCCCCGAGCCGTCTCCCCTCCTCACCGACTCGACTCCCCATCGCAACCGGCCTTCTACCCGAGCCGACTCCCCATCGCATCCACCCTCCTACCCGAGCCGATTCACCGTCGCAACCAGCTTTCTACCCGAGCCGCCCCCCCTATTAACCCAGCCGACTCTCCGTCACACCCGCCCTCCTCCCTGAGCAGTCTCCCCTCCTCACCGACCCGACTCCCCATCGCAACCGGCCTTCTACCCGAGCCGACTCCCCTCCTCCCCAAGCCGACTCCCCATCACATCCACCCTCCTACCCGAGCCGACTCCCCATCGCAATCGGCTTTCTACCCGAGCCGACTCCCCTATTCCACAGCCGACTCCCGTCCAATGCTCTCCTCCCCGAGCCGACTCCCCGTCGCAACCGGCTTTCTACCCGAGCCGACTGCCAGTCGCAAATGCCCTTCTCCCCGAGCTGACTCCCCGTCGCACCCGCCCTCCTCCCCGAGTCGACTCCCCATTGCAGTATTTGGTAAATAACTTCCCTAAACTTCATTCACTTAATGTAACTTTTAATGAACAATCGTAACCTTGGTAACAGATTCCTAATGTGATTTTCCCACAATTAGAAACCAGACCGATGGAGGGGCTGTGACTATAAGCCGCCGTCAGCGCTAGACGTCAAGATCTCCAAGTCCAATGTAATGCTGAAGTCCATTTAATTCTGTACTATAATCTGTGCTGTCTACACCGGATTCAGTCATCATCCCAATGATTAATGCCACTCTGCTGAACACTGCCCGATTGGTGAGCCAGAGACGGAAGACCGCCAATCAGTCAGTCAGATGGCCAGAGAGAGAGAGAGGCCCGCCAATCAATCATTCAGTCAGGCTGCCAGAGAGAGAGGCTCGCCAATCAATCATTCAGTCAGGTTGCCAGAGAGAAGAGGCCCGCCAATCAATCAGTCAGTCAGGCGGCCAGAGAGAGAGGGCCATCAATCAATCATTCAGTCAGGCGGCCAGAGAGAGAGAGGCCCATCAATCAATCAGTCAGTCAGGCGGCCAGAGAGAGAGAGGCCTGTCAATCAATCATTCAATCAGATGGCCAGAGAGAGAGGCCCGTCAAACAATCATTCAGTCAGGCAGCCAGTGAGAGAGAGGCCCATCAATCAATCATTCAGTCAGGCGGCCAGAGAGAGAGAGAGAGGCTCGCCAATCAAACATTCAGTCAGGCGGCCAGAGAGAGAGAGGCCCATCAATCAATCATTCAGTCAGGCGGCCAGAGAGAGAGAGGCCTGTCAATCAATATTCAATCAATGGCCAGAGAGAGAGCTTGTCAAACAATCATTCAGTCAGATCCGTGAAGGAGTTCCCATCATCAATCATCCAGACATGGGGCCAAGAGAGGCCCACCATAACATTCATCAGGAGCCAAAGCGATGAGGAGCCCGAAATTTCAATCATTCATCAGGCGCCAGACGATAGGCCCACCAATTTCAATCATCAGTCAGCAGCCAGCGAGTGAAGAGAGGCCAGTCAATGCCAATCATCAGTCAGATGGCCAGAGAGAGGCTCGCCCAATCAATCATTCAGTCAGGCGGCCAAAGAGAGAGGCCCGCCAATCAATCATTCAGTCAGGCAGCCAGGAGAGAGAGGCCCTCAATCAATCATTCAGTCAGCGCGGCCGTCAATCAATCATTCATCAGCAGCCAGAGAGAGGCCCGCCAAACAATCATTCAGTCAGGCAGCCAGGAGAGAGAGGCCCACAATCAATCATTCAGTCAGGCGGCCAAAAGAGAAAAGGCCCGTCAATCAAATCATTCAGTCAGGTGGCCAGAGAGAGAGAGGCCCGCCAATCAATCATTCAGTCAGGCGGCCAGAGAGAGAGAGGCCCCAATCAATCATTCAGTCAGGCGGCCAGAGAGAGAGGCCCGTCAATCAATCATTCAGTCAGGCGGCCAGAGAGAGAGAGGCCCGTCAATCAATCATTCAGTCAGGCGGCCAGAGAGAGGCCCTTCAATCAATCTTTCAGTCAGGCGGCCAGAGAGAGAGGCCCGTCAATCATTCAGTCAGGCGGCCAGCGAGAGAGAGGCCCGCCAATCAATCATTCAGTCAGGCAGCCAGAGAGAGGGGCCCGCCAATCAATCAGTCAGGCGGCCAGAGAGAGAGAGGCCCGTCAATCAATCATTCAGTCAGGCGGCCAGAGAGAGAGGCCCGCCAATCAATCATTCAGTCAGGCGGCCAGAGAGAGAGGCCCATCAATCA
The DNA here is from genome assembly GCA_033576555.1 of Oophaga sylvatica. Classification (NCBI taxonomy): domain Eukaryota; kingdom Metazoa; phylum Chordata; class Amphibia; order Anura; family Dendrobatidae; genus Oophaga; species Oophaga sylvatica. The sequence continues at coordinate 307,892 of JARQOD010000002.1, read as the reverse complement.
ATCTTTCAGTCAGGCGGCCAGAGAGAGAGGCCCATCAATCAATCTTCCAGTCAGACGGCCAGAGAGAGAGGCCCGTCAATCATTCAGTCAGGTGGCCAGAGAGAGAGGCCCGCCAATCAATCATTCAGTCAGGCGGCCAGAGAGAGAGAGGCTCACCAATCAATCAATCAGGCGGCCAGAGAGAGAAGCCCACCAATCAATCAGTCAGTCAGGCGGTCAGAGAGAGAGACCCGTCAATCAATCATTCAGTCAGACGGCCAGACAGAGAGAGGCCCGTCAATCAATCAATCAGGCGGCCAGAGAGAGGCTCGCAAATTAATCATTCAGTCAGGCGGCCAGAGAGAGAGAGAGGCCCGCCAATCAATCATTCAGTCAGGCGGCCAAAGAGAGAGAGGCTCACCAATCAATTATTCAGTCAGGCAGCCAGCGAGAGAGAGGCCCGCCAATAATCATTCAGTCAGGCGGCCAAGAGAGAGAGAGCCCGCCAATCAATCATTCAGTCAGGCGGCCAGAGAGAGGCCCGCCAATCAATCATTCAGTCAGGCGGCCAGAGAGAGAGGCTCAACAATCATCAGGCAGCGCCAGAGAGAGAGGCTCACCAATCAATCAGGCAGCCAGAGAGAGAGGCCCGCCAACCAATCATTCAGTCAGGCGGCCAGAGAGAGAGGCGTGTCAATCAATCATTCAGTCAGACGGCCAGACAGAGGCCCGTCAATCAGGCAGGCGGCCAGAGAGAGAGAGAGAGGCCCGCCAATAAATCAATAAATCAGGCAGACTGCCAGAGAGCGAGGCCCACCAATCAATCATTCAGTCAGGCGGCCGGAGAGAGAGAGGCCCGCCAATAAATCAATCAGACGGCCAGAGAGCGAGGCCCACCAATCAATCATTCAGTCAGGCGGTAGAGGCCCACCAATCAATCATTCAGTCAGGCGGCCAGAGAGGCCCTGAATGTTTCCATTCAGTATAAGCAGAGGAAGAGGAGCAGGGGCAGGCTGGATCTCATGCATATCCAAGATCAGTAATTAAGGAACGCAGTCGTTCCATTGTTCTCCCAGGCACTAGGCCCATTGTGTGGATGGGGACAGTAGACCCAGGGCAGCTGTCACCATAGGGGTCTCACATGCAGTCCCAGGTGATGGGCTTCTGGAACATGCTTCATTCTTTGAGCTAAAAGCAAATGTTTATGGGGAGGGTGTGAACACTTCTGTTCATTCAGGGGCTGATCCCAGGGAGGGAGACCAAGAAGTCAGATGTCTAGTGGGAGTTGTCTGAGTGATGTCAAGGGGCGAGGATCTAGGATGAGATCCTGGAGCACATGGACGGATGGCCTATGGAGTTTGGAGACTGTTGCTGGCTGGACTCGTTCCCCTGGCTCCAGTTGAGAGATCTGACATCTGGATTTCAGAAACTTTCTTAGGCCGGTTTCACACGTCCGTGTCTCCAGTACGTGTGGTGACAGTTTTCACACGTACTGGAGACACATACAGACATAGACACATTATAATCTATGAGTCTATGCACATGTGCGTGTTTTTACAAGGACCGTGTGTGTGCCAAACACGTAGACATGTCCCGTGTGCCAAAGACGTAGACCAGGGGTCGACAAAGTTGCTCAGAATCTAGGAGCCAGCCAAAAAATTTAGGAGCCAGAATTTTTTTTTCATTTCATCATCATTGCCTCCTCATCATCATCATTGTCTCCCAACATCATCAATGCCTCCCATCATCATCATTGCCTCCTCATCATATCATCGCCTTCCCATCATCATCGCCTCCCATCATCATCAATCGCCTGCCCATCATCAATGCCTGCCCATCATCATCAATGCCTGCCCATCATCATCAATGCCTGCCCATCATCAATGCCTGCCCATCATCATCAATGCCTGCCCATCATCATCAATGCTCCCTCACGCCCCCATCAATGCCTCCCCATTATCATCAATGCCTCCCCATTATCATCAATGCCTCCCCATTATCATCAATGCCTCCCCATTATCATCAATCCTCCCCATCATCATCAATGCCTCCCCATCAAACATCAATGCCTCCCCATCATCATCAATGCCTCCCCATCATCATCAATGCCTCCCCATCATCATCAATGCCTCCCCATCATCATCAATGCCTCCCCATCATCATCAATGCCTCCCCATCATCATCAATGCCTCCCCATTATCATCAATGCCTCCCCATTATCATCAATGCCTCCCCATTATCATCAATGCCTCCCCATATCATCAATGCCTCCCCATTATCATCAATGCCTCCCATTATCATCAATGCCTCCCATTATCATCAATGCCTCCCATTATCATCAATGCCTCCCCATTATCATCAATGCCTCCCCATTATCATCAATGCCTCCCCATATCATCAATGCCTGCCCATCATCATCAATGCCTCCCCATCATCATCAATGCTACACAATCCCCCATCATCATCAATGCCTCCCCATTATCATCAATGCCTCCCCATCATCATCAATGCCTCCTAATCAATGCTCCTCCATCATCATCTCATCATCACTCCACTCTCCCCCCACCACCATCACACATGCAGCACACAAGCACTCTCTCACATACATACACACACACACACAAGCACCGCACTACATACACACACACTGATGCACACAGAGACACATACACATCACATCTCACCTGTCCGGCGTCCGCGCTCTCTCTGCCACAGCCGGCCGCTGAATGATGACGTCATTCAGCGGCGCTGCTGTGAGAGGAAGCGCCGGCGCCCCCTGGAGCCCAGAGCTGCGGCAGCGGAGGCACGGGAGAGGTAAGTATTGTGCCAGCTGCTGCCGGGGCCCTGAGCAAGCGGGGGCGGGGAGGGCAGTAGCGGCGCTGACACCGCTCTCCTCCGCTAACGGGCGCGGCGGTACCCGACGGCGAGTGGGCCCCCCGCCTGCTCAGGGCCCCGACAAACCCGGGGGCCAGGCATGATTTTCTAGGCGCCACTGGCGACCGGGTTTGTCGAACCCTGACGTAGACATGTCCGTTTTCACACGGACCGGAAAACGTCCCGCACATGTGCACACGGAGAACAGTTCACACAGTCCTCCGTGTGCCGCTGTCCCCCTGCAGCTGGTGCTGAAGCCAGCTGTAATTCCCCCTGCTCTGCCTGCGAGCAGAGGAGAACGAAGAGCGGTGTATTAATATACTACTCATCGTTCTCTTCTGCTTGCAGGCAGAGCAGCGGGAATTACAGCGGGCTTCAGCACCAGCTGCAGGGGGACAGCGGCTTACTGTAGCCGCTACTTCCCCGGCGGCTGTCCGTGTGGTACTGATGCGGCACACGGGTGGCACACGTGTGCCGCACATAGTACACAGAGACACTGATATCTCCGGTACCGATTTTTCCGGTACTGGAAATATCAGGACGTGTGAAACCGGCCTTAAGGACTGTTGCTGCTGGATACATGGGCGTCAGTTGTGTTACCTGTCGTGTAGAGGAGCGTGGACTGTGGCTACAGACTATACTGACAGGAGATATGAAATCTGTGGGCCATCAAAAAGCTGGGGAGCAGCGAGTATCACCTGATACAGGGGCAGTGGGACCATCGGCTCCAGGGGAAAGGATCTAGTGGACTGGGGATATTGTATTTAGGCCATCTACCTAAAGTGGTCGTAAAGCATCATTAACCTACCTAGGTGATTATTACAACCTCAGATCTTCACAATCGGAAATTGGGCATTCCTACAAATAGTTCTCTGATCATAGAACTGTTTGATAGGAACCATTGTACAACAAGGCTTTAAGTGCGCTCATATCGGCTCAATATGTCCTGCTTTGCAGCACCATCAATGGAATAGTCTGGCCTCAGCCCCTGAGGACACAAGGTGAAACATGTCGGGGTGACTAGGAGTGTAGTTCTTAAGGTTGCATAAGAGGGTCTATTCCCCACTATCATTTTGGGCGACTAACATCCCCATTGACACTTCCCTCTCAGCTGCCACTAAACTTCTATCTCTCACTTCCTCCTTTAGCCTCACTCAATGAACTTCTGCAGCCACTCACAAAGATGGCCACACACTGGACCTCATCTTCACCCGCCTCTGCTCCCTATCTAACCTCTCTAACTCACCTCTCCCTGTTTCTGACCACAACCTACTTACATTCTCTTCCCTCTCCTCTCCAGGCCCATAATCCCCACTCCACAAACTTACACACCATCGCAGAAATCTTAAACATCTCGATCTACACTCACTGTCTGAATCCCTCCTCCCTCTTACAGACATAAGTTCCCTACACAATGCGGATGCCGCTGCCGCTCTATATAACACCACAATAGCTGCAGCCCTGAATCGGTCGGCCCTCTCACAAATACCAAAGCTCGCAAAATCAACAGACAACCATGGCACACCAGCCTGACAAAAGAACTGAGATGGGCTTCCAGGGTCGCTGAGCGGAGATGGAAAAGATCCCACTCCAACGAACACTTCATCGCACTCAAACAGTCCCTCACTACTTTCAAGGCCACACTCGCCACAGCTAAACACACCTACTTCTCATCTCTCATATCCTCCCTGTCTCACAACCCTAAACAGTTATTCAACACCTTCAATTCTCTCCTCCGCCCCCCAGCACCTCCTGCCTCCCCCTCATCTCAGCTGAAGACTTTGCCTCATTTTTCAAGCAGAAAATTTATAACATCAGAGATAGTTTTGGTCGACAACCCCCAGAGCCCTTCCTCCTAACTGCTCAGCCCTCCTCCTCCAAAACCAACTTCTCCACCATTACAGAATATCGACTCTCCACCTGTGCACTTGACTTGATCCCATCCACACTTCATCCCAAACCTCACGAGTCTTCATCCTAACCCTAACCCATCTCTCCAACCTATAACAACTGGTGTTTTCCCAACAAGCTTTAAACATGCATCAATCACACAAATCCTCAAAAAGCTCTCTCTTGACCCTTAATATAGAAAAAACATAACCCATCATCTTTTCCCCCCTCTCAATCGACTCCCCAACAGACCTATCCATTACAGTAAACTGTTGCCCACTCTCCCCAGTCCCACAAGCTCGCTGCCTCGGGGTTATCCTGGACTCTGATCTCTCCTATAAACCACATATCCAAGCCCTTTCCACTTCCTGCCGACTTCAACTCAAAAATATTTCACGGATCCGTACATTCCTCAACCAAGAATCTGCAAAAACCCTACTCCATGCCCTCATCACCTCCCGCCTTCACTACTACAACCTCCTGCTCTATGGCCTTCCCTCTATCACTCTCGCACCCCTCCAATCTATTCTAAACTCTGCTGCCCGACTAATCCACCAGTCCCCCCGCTATTTCCCGGCCTCTCCCCTCTGTCAATCCCTGCACTGGCTCCCCATTACCCAAAGACTCCAGTTCAAAACCCTAACCATGACATACAAAGCCATCCACAACCTGAGTCCTCCATACATCTGTGACCTCTTCTCCCGGTACTTACCTGCACGCAACCTCCGATCCTCAAAAGATCTCCTTCTCTGCTCCTCTCTTATCTCCTCTTCCCACAATCGCATACAAGACTTCTCCCGCACATCCCCTCTACTCTGGAACTCTCTACCACAACACATCAGACTGTCGCCTACCATGGAAACCTTCAAAAGGAACCTGAACACCGACCTCTTCCGACAAGCCTACAACCTGCAGTAACATCCGAGCCACCAAACCGCTGCACGACCAGCTCTACCCTCGTCTACTGTATCCTCACCCATCCCTTGTAGATTGTGAGCCCTCGCGGGCAGGGTCCTCTCTCCTCCTGGACCAGTCGTTACTAGTACTGTTTAAGATTACTGTACTTGTATTTATTAAGTATACCCCTCCTCACATGTAAAGCCCCATGGAATAAATAACGTTATAATAATAAATAATATTTCACTTCTAGAACCCACAACGGGCAGAGTTCCAGACCACTAACCCTATCAGTACTGGTTCCTGTGTAGAACACCTGGAATCCGTTACCAAGGTTACTATTACAATAGAACGTTTAGTAAAACCATTTCAATTGCAGTCTTGAGTTGAGGGATATTATTTGCCAAATATCAATCTGTACAATAGGCTGCTATGCACTGAGCCCAACCAGGGATGTACGGATGTGGCTCTGGTCCACACCTGTACCGGCTTCTCATCATACCTGTGTCATCAGGAGAGCCATAGGATGGGCTTCCTTGGGAAAGCGTTGCCCAGCTGGAGTCCTCATCACTCCCACCAGTGTTCCTCATACCGAAGAGTAGGCTGGCACTGCGTCCATTCTCTCTGCCCTTCCCATTGTCCGGCACAACCTCAGAGCTGAGCTCCGAGGTCTCAGTAGTGATGGGGTCAGTGACCTCGCTTTGGGCAGGCGTCAGATCATCCTCCTCATCCTCCCCGTCCTGGATGAGCAGCGGAGGGGACTGGTTCATGCTGCCGCGGTTGACACAGTTGAGCGCGGACACATGAAGCTCCTCCAGGTGGGCGCGCTTCTCATCTTTCTCTTGGTTGCAGTTTGTCCAGTCTTTGTTGAAGTGCTCCGGATCTGGGTTGCAGTTCTGATCTTCTTTCTCGTGCTCGGCCGCCTTACGCAGCTGGTTCTGCCCTTCTTTTAACCATTTTGGGTTGGTGCGGTCCGATGGGGTACCACAGCCCAGCTCCGCACTGACTAACCCCATTGCGCTCTGCAGGTCAGTGTGGGCATAGATCTGCCGGCTCTTGGAAGACAGGAGGTCGTTGTGGGAAGTGAGGAGGCTGAGGGTGAGGGCGGACACCGGGCTCTTCTCGGTTAAAGGACTTGACATTGTTACTGGAGAATTGAGAAGTGAGACATCAGGCCAGACGTGGACACATGGTGCCAGTGCGAGGAGAAGGCAGGACACGGACACAAGGAGCCAGCGCGAGGAGAAGGCAGGACGCGGATACAAGAAGCCAGCGCAAGGAGCAGGCAGGATGCGGACACACTGAGCCAGTGCGAGGAGCAGGCAGGACGCGAACACAGGAGCCAGTGGAGAGCAGGCAGGACGTGGACACACGGAGCCAGCGTGAGAGCAGGCAGGACGGGACACACAGCCCCGAGAAACAGGCAGGACGTGGACACACGGAGCCAGCGCGAGAGCAGGCAGGACGCGGACACCACACGGAGCCAGCGTGAGGAGCAGGCAAAGGACGCGGACACACGGAGCCAGCGTGAGGAGCAGGCAGGACGCGGACACACGGAGCCAGCATGAGGAGCAGGCAGGACGCGGACACACGGAGCCAGCGCGAGGAGCAGGCAGGACGCGGACACCAGCACGAGGAGCAGGCAGGACGTGGACACACGGAGCCAGCGCGAGAAGCAGGCAGGACGCGGACACACGGAGCCAGCATGAGGAGCAGGCAGGACGCGGACACACGGAGCCAGCTGAGGAGCAGGCAGGACGCGGACACACGGAGCCAGGCGAGGAGCAGGCAGGACGCGGACACACGGAGCCAGCGTGAGGAGCAGGCAGGACACGGACACACGGAGCCATTGTGAGGCCGGATGCAGACACACTGACCCAGCGCGAGGAGCAGGCAGGACGCAGACACACGGAGCAGGCGTGAGGAGCAGGCAGGACGCGGACACACGGAGACAGCGTGAGGAGCAGGCAGGACGCGGACACCCGGAGCTAGCGCGAGGACAGCAGACGCGACAACAGGCCAGCGTGAGGAGAGGCGACACGGACACACGGAGCCAGTGTGAGGCCGGATGCAGACACACTGACCCAGCGCGAGGAGCAGGCTGGACGCAGACACACGGGCCAGCGGGAGGCCGGACGCGGACACACGGAGCCAGCGCGAGGCCGAACGCGGATACACGGAGCCAGCGTGAGGATGTTACGGGTCTGCAACTCAGGAATAGAGCGGGGGGAGAAGCTGACCCTGCACTAGGACTAGACTCCATCCCTACGATGGAGCTGGCGACTATTCCTTGCGAATAGACCCACCGAAGATCCTAGTCTAGACTCAGGCGAAGACCTAAAGGTGGGGGGAAGGGAATCCCTACAAGATCTAGGGACTGGGAACAAAAACAGGTGACCTCCTAGCAGGGAAATAGAGGAAGCTGCAGAAACAAGAGGAAAAAACCAAAAGACTAAGCAAGCAGAACTAGAGTTCCCAGAACTGCACAAAGTATAACACAAAGCTATCAAAGCTCCTAGCCAGAACTCAAGCGGATTAACACTGATGTCCAGCAAGGACTGGGAGGTAGGTGCAGGGTAATAAATCACCTGACCAACGACAAGCCCAGCACCAGCGGAAAAAGACCAGCAGCCAGAAACCACAACAAAATGGCGGATGGTCAAACTAAATAGATTCTAACAGTACCTCCTCTTTTACAAGGATCCTCCGGATCCACTTGGCCAAGCCTTATTCGGAAATCTCCTGTGAAAAGCCTTAATCAGCCTTGAGGCCGAGATTCCTCAGCTGTCACCCAGGAATTATCCTCGGAACCTAATCCCTTCCAGGACACAAGATACTGCAACCTTCCTCTGTGCCACTTGGAATCCAATATGCGAGAAATCTCAAACTCGCCATCCTCATCAATTGGATGAACAGTCGGCATCGCCTCCTTATCTGGCATGTCAACTTTCTTCAGTTAAGATACATGAAAAACTGAATTAATTCTCCAGGACGAGGGTAAGTCCAATCTCACAGCTGCAGAGTTGACAACCTGAACCACTTTGAAGGGTCCTACAAATTTAGGCCCCAGGTTTTTAGAATGGATCTTCAAAACGCAGATTCCTAGAGGACAACCAGACCATGTCCCCAACTGCGAACAACGCCTCCCTTCTTTTCTTGTCAAAATATTTCTTAGACCTCCTATTCGCCTCTTCCAGATTACGGCGTACATTGGTCCAAACCCTTTCCAAACTTCCAGAAAAACTCTCCTCCTCAGGCACAGCCGCCCCAATCTTTGAAAATGGACTGAAAGATGAATGTCTTCCAGTACAGCAAAAAAAAGGAGAACACCCAGCCGAGGCAGACGTATGATTATTAAGAGCAAACTCGGCTAGTGGTAGATATTCCGACCACATCTCCTGATTGTCTACTACAAAATATCTCAAACTGCTCAACGTCCTGGTTCTTCCTTTTGGTCTGTCCATTGGACTCCGGATAACCCGACGAAAGACGGATTTTGGTAAGAACTTACCTGTAAAATCCTTTTCAGCGAAGAAGGAAGGGAGACACACACTAGTCATTACTAGTGGGGTAGGCGGAGCCCAGATAGGATAGACACCTCAGATTAAAAAAAAAGAGTGTTGACCGGCCCCTCCAGCTCGGGCTCCTCCTACTCAGCTCTCCAGTCGTACCCAAGCTAAGGAAGAGCAAATATCACCAGCGGAGCAACATAACCCCTTCTGAAGGACTTCAGAGAAAAGACAATAATACAGGTTATGCATGCAACAGGAAAAAACCACACAGTTCCAGGTACTACTCACTGGACCTGACCACTGCGATGAGCTGGCAATGCTGGAACAGAGCCTTAACGCGCCGACCTCAGCCCAGATAATCGCTATCAGAGAAGGGTCACGCCGCATCTGAAAACACAACAACACACTTCTGCCATGGGAGGGAGCTGTGTGTCTCCCTTCCTTGTTCGCTGAAAAGGATTTTACAGGTAAGTTCTTACCAAAATCCGTCTTTCAGCAGCAGACGAAGGAAGGGAGACACACACACACTAGTCATTACTAGTGGGACGTCCCAAAGCAGTCCAAAAATTAAGGGTGGGAAAAACCAGAAAATGGCAGAACCCAACAACCTAAGTAAATGCGCAACTAGCGCTAAACACAAGTTAACGAGAACTTTAAACTACAGCCGCCTGCAGGACCCTACGTCCTAAGGCTGCATCAGCGGAAGCAGTAACGTCCACCCTATAAAATTTTGTAAAGGTATGGACAGAGCGCCAGGTCGCAGCCCGGCAGAGCTGAGCCGCCGAGGTCCCTTGATGAAAAGCCCACGATGAACCCACAGTTCTCGTGGAGTGAGCTCGGATCTTAATCGGGCAAGGTTCGCCCTTAAGTAGGTAAGCCTCAAAAATGGCCGACCGGATCTAACGAGCTATAGAGTCCTTGGAAGCTCGTTGACCACGCTGACGACCTGCTGGAATCACAAACAGAGAGTTCCGACTTCCGAAAATTTAGAGTAATAAACAAATAGAACTTCAAAGCCCGCACCAAATCCAATTTGTGCAAAGCCCGTTCCTTCGCATTCCTCGGCTCCGGACAGAGCGAGGGCAACACAACATCCTGGTTAATATGAAATTGCGACCCCACCTTAGGTAGGAAGTCGCCCCGTGTGCGAAGTACTACGCGATCCGGATGAAACTCCAGGAAAAGAGGTGAGCAAGAAAGAGCCGCCGACTCAGAAAACCTTTCTGAAAAAGGTGACCGCCACTAGAAAGGCAATCTTCCAAGATAGCAACAAAAAGCTAGCAGAGTCCATAGGCTCAAAAGACCCATGTTGAAGAGCCTCCAATACAAGCGTGAGCCGCCAAGGAAACACAGGTGTCTTCCGCGGCGGAAACTGACGGGTTACTCCGCGAAAAAAGGAACGTATGTCACTACGCGAGGCGATAGCCTTCCGAAAAGCAAAGACAGGGCAGAAAACCTGACCCTTCAGAGTGCTAACTGCCAAACCTTTGTCCTGCAAAAGGACAAATTGTGGATGGAAAGAATCCTCGGGTTCCTTGAAGAACCCGAACACCACAAAAGGAAGGCTACCCAAGACTTGTGATAAATCCTAGTAGTAGCCGGACCTCTGGCAGCCCGCAAAGTGGCAATGACTTTGGCTGAAAAACCTTGACGGTCAATATTTCGGTCTCAAGAGCCACGCCGTCAAACGCAGAGACTTCAGGTCCGGATGACGAACGGGCCCTTGGGTTAACAGGTCCGGGCGAAGAGAAAGTGGAAAAGGAGGCGCTGCCAGAAGCAACACCAGTGTCGAGAACCACGTCCTCCTTGGCCAATCTGGGGCTATCAACATAGCCGGGATTCTCTCCAGTCTGATCCGACGCAACCCCAGAGGAAGTAAGGGTATCGGCGGAAACACATAGATTAGCTCGAATTGGTCCAACGGAGCCACCAGAGCATCCACCGTCACAGCCTTCGGGTCCTTGTACCTGGACATGAAAGTCGGTAACTTGGCATTGAACCTGGATGCCATCAAATCCACTTGGGGAGATCCCCAACGGGAGCACAGCAGTGCAAAAATCTCCGGATGAAGACTCCATTCTCCGGGATCCATCTTCTCGCGACTGAGAAAGTCTGCCGTGATATTCTGAACTCCTGGAATGTGGATCGCAGAGATGGCTGGCACTCTGGTCTCGGCCCATACCAGGATCCGAGATACCTCCACCATGAGCCTGGAACTCCTCGTCCCGCCTAGATGGTCGATATACGCGACCGCCGTCGCATTGTCTGTCTGCACTCAGACTGGCAGACCGCTTAAAGGGACCGTCCAGTGTTGGAGGCAAAGGAAAATAGCCCTCAATTCCAGGATGTTGATCGGCAGGACAGACCCGACGACAATACTCCCTGAATCCAGAAATCGTTCCAGACACCTCCCCAGCCCGTCAGGCTGGCATCGGTGGTTATGACAGACTACCTCGGAGGGAGGAAGGACTTCCCCAGGGATAACGCTTCCGGACGTAACCACCATCCTAGAGACTCTCGCACCCTGTGGGAGATGATGAAACTACAATCCATCGAAGCCTGCGATCACCCACGGCTCAGGATGAGCCTTTGGAGGGCCCTGGAATGAAACTGAGCAAACGGAAGTGCCTCCATGGACCACCATTCAAACCCAGAAGGCGCATACACCTTCGAAGGGACATCGCTGTCGAAGACTTCATAACCTGTACATGTCGAAGGAGACATGCTTGCTTGTCTGGAGGCAGAGACACCACTGCTCGTACCGTGTCGAAATGCATCCCCAAAAACAGGATTGACTGTGACGGTTCCCGAGACGACTTCTCCCAACTGAACAGCCACCCAAGTCCTCCAGGAGCTGAAGGGATAGAATTGCGAGCAGTCACCGCCTCCTCCTTTGAGGACGCCACAATCAAAAGGTCGTCCAGGTAGGGAAGAATCGTAACCCCTTGTCTTCAAAGAATTGCCATGAGAGGCGCCAGAATTTTTGTAAAAACTCTGGACGCTGAGGCCAACCCGAATGGCAGAGCCACAAACTGGTAATGGTCCTGACCTATGGCAAAACGAAGGAAGCGTTGGTGGGCCCTTCCGATTGGAAAGTGCAAATAAGCATCGCGAATGTCGATTGACACCAAAAAAGCGTTCTGCGACAGGGCCGCCAAAACGGAGCGAAACGACTTCATGCGGAATTTCCTGGTGTGGACATGCCGATTCAATCTTTTGAGATCCAGAATGGGCCGAAATTTTGTCCTCTTTTTTGGGGACCACAAAGAGGTTAGAATAAAACCCTCTTCCCCGGCCCTCCGGCGGAACCGGCACCACCACACCTTTCTGCAGAAGGGAATCTACCTCCCGCAGTAGAGCGGCAAAAAGCTCAGGCTCTGGCGGAACGCGAAATTGACAAAAAAACTGTCGGGGGGGTCGAGAAAGAAACTCTATGAAGTAGCCTGCCGACACAACCTGTGTCACCCAGGCGTCCGACACTCGGGAAGCCCAAGTCGGTTTGAATTGGAGTAAACGACCCCCCACTCGAGCGCTCGAATGAGACCCAGGCGTCAGTCCGCCTTAGCGGGCTTTTTGCCAGCTTCCCGCTTCGGAAGTTCTGTTTCCAGGGAATGCGGACCTTTTTTTTTTTTTTTTTTTTAAAAGAGAGACGACCCGAACCCCCCAGTCCTGGACCGAAAGGACCGCCGACCACTACCGGCACTAGTCCTGCCAGACGCAGAAGTCACAGCTCTGCGCTGCGGTAAAGCTGTTTCTTTTGCCTTTGCCTTGGCAATCAGCTCCGTGAGGCCAGATCCAAATAGCTGACCATCTTGTAAGCTAAAGATAGCAAACCCTGCTTGGAAACCGCGTCCCCAGTCCACTGTCTAAGGCACAGTGCTTCTGATTGTGACTGCCGAGGATTGCGCCCTGGATAGCAGTGACGCAGTATCCTCCAACAACTTGAAAAGCCCATCTACCTCGATAGAGGAGATCCATCTTGCCACGCCGTCCATAGACGGTTCAACCGGCTCAGGGAAGCTTTACAAGCACACATGGATCCTTAGTACTGAACCCATGACCTGCGGCCTCGCAGATGGATATTGCTGCCATCTCCGTTTTTCTGTCCAGCGGGTCCTGCAGACTCGCCTTCCTTTACATCAACGGATAAAGCGGACATCCACTTCAGGAGAAGGATCCAATTATCAATCAACTCCGTAGAACACGGTACAGTGTCTAAAACCGTTGTAAAGCTGATCGCGACCTATGCGACTTGAAACATCCGGGCCGACTTACCAGGACGTCTAGTTACCTCCTCCGGTAACTGTAACGCCCTCATGGCTTCCAATAAAAGCCTCTGTACGGCCCAAAAGAGAGGCAGAGTGTCCCTGCCGATCCTCCTTGTCCGAATCGGACATTTTCGTTACGCGGGAACGAAGGCACCGGCTTGTGTCGCTTCCTTGAGTTAGGATCTAGCTGACACCCAATAACCTAGAAGGTCAGACAGGCCATCAATAGAAACTAGCGAGGGCCTCCATTTTGACACCACTGGCACCTCCGACCGCTGGCATGACGCCGTCGAGGTCTGCGTGTCAGATACGCGAGACTGATCCTGTAGCGATCTGGGAGACGGTCCGCATCTGACATGTCCTTGCACAGTATATGGCAGGATAAACCTGTCAGTAACTAGAACTGTCTTAAAGAAAAAAGAACGCTGAAGGGTTAAAGCTCTTAAAGAGAGAGCTACCCCAGCTGTCCCCCATTAAGAGTTAACCGCCTAAGAAGGGGTTAAAGTAGCAGACTCCCCACAACCTTGATAATGAAAAGGGTGTGCGAGCCCCAAATGCCTCTTAAAAAGGCAGCAGCTGCAGGACAGCTATGCCACACTAAACAAGAACGTTCAACAGGATCGCTAAAAAATTGCCTGTTTTGTACATCGCAATGACCGCCAAATTCGTAAAGGAGATCGCCGTCGTTAATGAGATCTCCCAGATTGGCAGCTACTAGCGACATTAAAACTATCACACAAACGATCGCATTAGTATGCGTCGTTATCGGGATCGTTAGCGGGAACGTATGGTGGCATTAATGTCGCAGACTCCCCACAACCTCTTTAATGAAAAAGGTGTGCGAGCCCTCTTATGGGATAAAAGCTGCAGGACAGCGCTGTCTGTCACTCATTTGTGTCCCAGAAAGGCGCCCGCGCTGTGGGGGTGAGGGGGTTAAGCTTCTGCCCTGACGGGTAGAAGCGACTCACCCAGCTGGTCACGGTGTAGCGTCTTGCCGGGAGGGGAGGAGTGAAAGGCCCGAGGAAGCTTTCAGCCTGCTTCAGTAATGGCCGCCGCGCTGTGCCTCCGATGTGCTCCATGAGAGAAGCCGGAAAAGGAGACAGCCGTAAAGCGCGCGCTCAGAGCGGCGCGAAAATTCAAATAAAAAGGCGCGCAATCTCCTCTCTCCTGCAGGCATCTACCTGCGGACAAAAAACACTAGTCACCGACATGTATACATGTAACAGCGGCTGCCGCAGCAGTCGCTGAAGCACTCAAAAAACACATTAACATGTTGAGTACTCGCCCAGCTGAGCGCCACAGGGACCCCCAGGGATTTGTGGCGCTATGCCCATTGCTTCCCCCAGGGCGGGGAACGCAGTGACCCCTGCAGCGCGGTTTGCGTCCCCGCCAGGGAAGCCATTCTCATCCCCCCGGGTCGGCAGGGTTCTGCAGGGACCACCATATAGGGTAATACAGATCCGCCAAGGGAGAGGTGGGGGTCCAGCAGCGCTGAGACCCCTGAGATCTCTAGACCCTGAGTCCAAGTCTCTGTCCGATAAAAATAAGAAAATCTTCTGAGGAGCTGCTTCAGCAGCGACCATCCTCTGAGACCTCAAATTTTAGACTGGAGAGCTGAGTAGGAGGAGCCCGAGCTGGAGGGGCCGGTCAACACTCTTTTTAATCTGAGGTGTCTATCCTATCTGGGCTCCGCCTACCCACTAGTAATGACTAGTGTGTGTCTCCCTTCCTTCGTCTGCTGCTGAAAATGACAAATGAACCCCCAATCTGTCACAAAAAGCACGCCAGAAGTGAGCCACAAACTGTGGTCCTCTGACGGAAACAATGTCCGTGGAAACACCATGGAGCCTGACAATCTCTTTCACAAATGCCTTAGATAGAGTCTTGGCGCAGGGCAATTTATTGAACGGGACCAGATGACATCTTACTAAACCGGTCCACAACAACCCAGAAGACAGAAAAACCCTCAGAAACCGGCAGATCGGTGATAAAATCTATAGCAAGATGCGTCCATGGCGAACTAGGAACCTCCAAAGGGCACAGCAATCCTGCAGCCGGGGCATGAGAGGCCTTCGACCTAGCGCACACCGTACACTGACGCACCCACTTGATGATTTCTCTATGCCACCCTGGCCACCAGAAACTTCGACCGATTGACTTTCTAGTTTCCGAAATCCCTGGATGACCCGCCAACCGAGACTCATGACATTCAGCAAACAAGGCTTTGGGCACAAATAATTTACCATACGGAGTGTTTGTTGGTGCAGAATTCTCGGCTTCTAGGATGTTATTCTCCAACTCAGAACCCAATGCTGCCACCACCACCCTCTCTGCAAAATACATTCCTCCTTCTCAGTATTAACTGCTGGAGAGAAACTACGAGACAAAGCATCCGCTTTAACATTCTTTGTGCCAGGGATATATGTTATGGAGAAATGGAATCGGGCAAAAATCAGTGCCCACCTGGCTTGACAGGCATTCAAACATTTAGAAGCATCCAGATAAATCAGATTTTTATGATCAGTAAAAATCTGTATCGGATGTCTAGCCCCCTCCAAAAAATGTCGCCAATGCTCAAACGCGATCTTAATAGCCAGTAACTCTCGGTTCCCAACATCATAGTTGAGCTCAGTCTCCGAAATTTTTTTAGAAAAGAAAGCACAGGGATGCACCCCATCACTCCCTCCTGGGACAGAACTGCCCTATCCCTACTGATGAGGCATCAACCTCCACCAGAGAAGGTTTAGTCTCATCTGTCTGGATCAAAACAGGAGCAGAGCTAAACCTCTCCCTGAGAAGCTCAAAAGCCTCCACTGCCTCAGTGGACCATTGGACAGTATAAGAACCCTTCTTGGTGAGATCAGTTATGGGTTTAGCGATAACAGAAAAATTCTTTATGAATTTTCTATAATAATTGGCAAACCCTAAAAATCTTTGGACAGATTTTAAACATTCAGGCCTAAGCCAATCCAGTACTGCCTGAACTTTCACCAGGTCCATCTCAAACCCATCACTGGAGACCAAGTACCCCAAAAAACTCATTTTCTGTACCGCAAACTCGCACTTCTCCAATTTAGCAAAGAGGTTGTTTTCGCTCAAAATCCGAAGAACTTTGCAGACTCTCTGCCAATGCGACTCCAGATCAGGTGAATAGATCAAAATATCGTCCAAATAAACAATAACACTCCTACCGATCAATGGCCTCAGAATGTCATTAATTAAATTTTAAAAAAATGCAGGCGCATTAGTAAGGCCAAAAGGCATCACTAGACACTCAAAATGACCCTCCAGGGTATTAAAGGCTGTCTTCCATTCATCGCCCTCCTTCACCCGCAGCAAATTATTTGCCCCACGAAGGTCAATCTTAGAGAACCACTTAGCTCCGGTTAGTTGGTTAAACAAATCGGGAATTAGCGGCAACAGGTAAGGATTGTGCACAGTGATCTTGCTAATCTCTCGAACATCCAGACGCGGTCTAAGGCCCCCATTCTTCTTTTTGACAAAAAAAAAATCCTACAGCCACAGGAGACTTAGAGGGTCTTATATGACCTGCAGCCAAACTAGTCTGTAGGTATTCCTTTAAGGCCTCCCTCTCAGGAATCGTCAGATTAAATAAATTACTCTTAGGGAGTGTAGCACCTGGGACGAACTCAATAGCGCAATCGTAATCTCTATGGGGTGGTAGAGCTTGCGACTCAACTTCTGAAAATACCTTCCAGAAATCCTGAATGGCTTCAGGTAGCTCCCTCTTCACAACAGCAGCCAGGTGAACATTACAACATTTACCATAACACCCCTGACACCAGGACCTTATAATACCAGACGACCAGTCCAGCAAAGGATTGTGCATTTTAAATCAGGGTAAACCAAGGACGACTGGAACAGGCAATTTATCCAGTACAAACAAGTCAATGCACTGCTGATGTTCCATATTGACAGTAAGTGGGAACCCCGTGACCTTTCGAGAAACGCACCCATGCTCCAGGGGAGTGTTATCAATCACCACAACAGGAAAAGGAGATGACAATGGTTCAGAATCAAATTTATATTTGTCTAGAAATTGTTGATCAATCAGATTCAGTGCAGAACCACAATCCACCATGACCTGAAAATCAATGGAATGACCACAATAGGTGGAATTTCCAGAAAAAAAATCTCCTGTGGATCATAAAAATGCAATACGAACCGGAGTGTTGCTCCTACTGACTTTTTTTCTTTTCTTTCCTTATGCGAACCTCACATTGCTTAATCAAATGGTCAGCCTTACCACAATACAAGCATAGCCCCTCAGAGAACCTCCTCTCACTCTCCTGGGAACGAGAGGACATCACCCCAAGTTGCATCGGTTCCCCGCTGTCGATGGGGCTATCCTGAGAGACAGGGTCCAGCATTAAGAGCGCTTCTCATTATTCTGCCTGTCTCTCAATCTTCTATCCACAGGGAAAGCTAACTGCATAGCAGATTCCAAAGTAGCAGGTGCAGGATAAGCAATGAGCAAATCTTTAACCCTTTCATTCAAACCTGCTAAAAACTGACTCTTGAGTGCTGGGACATTCCACCTGACCTCTGCTTACCATCATCTGAACAGGGTGCAATACCTCTCAGCATGACCAGAACCCTGTTTAAGCCATCTGAGCTCTGCCTCAGCTGATGTGACCCGATCCGGATCATCATATAACAACCCCATAGCAGTAAAAAATGCTTCTACTGACGTCAAACAAGAATCATCAGGTGGTAACGAAAATGCCCAGATTTGGGGATCACTTCGCAACAAAGACATAATAATCCCCACACGCTGTGATTCATTCCCTGAGGATCCAGGTCTAAGCCGAAAATATAGCAAACATGCATTTTTAAACATAAAAAATTCCTGCCGTTTACCAGAAAAAAACTCAGGTAATCCTACCTTAGGGTCTGTGCACACGTTGCGGATTCTTAGCGTTTTTGCCACGGTTTTTCGCGGCGAAAACGCGGCAAAAACGCTTACACAATACAACTCATTATATCCTATGGGATTCCGAAATGCTGTGCACATGCTGCGTGTTTTTCCGCGGCGGAATCGCATCGTGGGAGAATCCGCAGCATGCTCATTCTTTTTGCGGAATCGCGGCGATTCCGCCACCATATGAATGCATTGAACCGCTTACTTTCCGCATGTGGCTGTGCCCACCATGAGCAAAGTAAGCGGTTCAAGTGCGCATGGTACCCAGGGTCTGGAGGAGAGGAGACTCTGCCATGGGTACCATATCCATGTTAAAATAATAATTAAAATTATAAATCGTGATATTCTCACCTTACAGCGGCCCCCGCAGCTTTCCTGCCTCTCAGCGACGCTCCCGGCCAATCCCGTTCCCAGTAATGCATTGCGAGAATCACCCCAGATGACGCAGCGGTCTCGCTTGATGCTACGTCACCTGGGGTCATTGTCGCACTGCATTACTGGGGACGGGATTGGCCGGGAGCGTCGCTGAGAGACGGGAAGGCTGCGGGGACCGCCGGAAGGTGAGAATAGCACGAATTATTATTTTTTTTATTATTTTTAACATTAGATCTTTTTACTACTGATGCGGCATAGGCACTAAACACTATGTGTGACTCATGTCACCAACCTGTCAATCAGTTTTCCAAGTGATGCTACAGATCACTTGGAAAACGTTAGCATTCTGCAAGCTAATTACGCTTGCAAAACGCTAGTTTTTAGCGGGAATACGCATACCTATAATATGCATATTTCCCGCGGCAGGGAGGTGTGGAATTGCCGCGGAAATTTCCACGGCAATTCCGCAACGTGTGCACATAGCCTTAGGCTCCACACAGCGTACTCCAAGACAATTACTCACATGCTTTTGTAGACTGGCTACCTTCAAAGTTAACCCTTGCAAGTGTTCAGTAAGTTCTTGGACGCTTTTCACATTGAAGGACGCCAGGAGAAAAAAAAAATCCTTTCTTTTTTTTATATGTGCTGGCTGGACATACTGTTATGGGTCTGCAACTCAGGAATAGAGCGAGGAGGAGAAGCTGACCCTGCACTAGGACTAGACTCAATCCCTACGATGGAGCGGGCGACCTATTCCTTGCGAATAGACCCACCTACGATCCTAGTCTAGCCTCAAGCGAAGACCTGAAGGTGGGGGAAAGGGATCCCTAAAAGACCTAGGGACTGGGAACAAAAACAGGTGACCTCCTAGCAGGGAAATAGAGGAAGCTGCAGAAAAACGTAAAAAACAAAAAGACTAAGCAAGCAGAACTAGAGTTCCCAGAACTGCACAAAGTATAACACAAAGCTATCAAAGCTCCTAGCCAGAACTCAAGCGGATTAACACTGATGTCCAGCAAGGACTGAGAGGCAGGTGCATGGTAATAAAGGGTGCTACAATCACCTGACCAATGACAAGCCCAGCACCAGGGGAAAAAGACCAGCAGCCAGAAACCACAACAAGATGGCGGATGGTCAAACTAAATAGATTCTAACAGCAGACACACGGAGTCAGCGCAAGGAGCAGGCAGGATGCGGACACACGGAGCCAGGCCAGACACAGACACATGCAGCCAGCGCGAGGCCGGACGCGAACACATGGAGTCAACGTGACGAGCCAGGCCGGACGCGGACACAAGGAGTCAGCGCGAGGTCGGACGCGGACACACGGAGCCAAGTCGGAAGTGGACACACAGAGCCAAGCCAGACGAGGACACACGGAGCCAGGGCGAGGCCGGACGCGGACACACGGAGCCAGGGCGGGGCCGGACGCGGACACACGGAGCCAGGGCGGGGCCGGACGCGGACACACGGAGCCAGGGCGGGGCCGGACGCGGACACACGGAGCCAGGGCGGGGCCGGACGCGGACACACGGAGCCAGGGCGGGGCCGGACGCGGACACACGGAGCCAGGGCGAGGCCGGACGCGGACACACGGAGCCAGGGCGAGGCCGGACGCGGACACACGGAGCCAGGGCGAGGCCGGACGCGGACACACGGAGCCAGGGCGAGGCCGGACGCGGACACACGGAGCCAGGGCGAGGCCGGACGCGGACACACGGAGCCAGGGCGAGGCCGGACGCGGACACACGGAGCCAGCGCGAGGCCGGACGCGGACACACGGAGCCAGCGCGAGGCCGGACGCGGACACACGGAGCCAGCGCGAGGCCGGACGCGGACACACGGAGCCAGCGCGAGGCCGGACGCGGACACACGGAGCCAGCGCGAGGCCGGACGCGGACACACGGAGCCAGCGCGAGGCCGGACGCGGACACACGGAGCCAGCGCGAGGCCGGACGCGGACACACGGAGCCAGCGCGAGGCCGGACGCGGACACACGGAGCCAGCGCGAGGAGCGAGGCCGGACGCTGACACACGGAGCCAGAGCGAGGCCGGACGCGGACACACGGAGCCAGCGCGAGGAGCCAGGCCGGACGCGGACACACGGAGCCAGCGCGAGACCGGACGCGGACACACGGAGCCAGCGCGAGGAGCCAGGCCGGAAGCGGAAACACGGAGCCAGGCCGGACGCGGCCACACGGAGCCAGGCCGGACGCGGCCACACGGAGCCAGGCCGGACGCGGCCACACGGAGCCAGGCCGGACGCGGCCACACGGAGCCAGGCCGGACGCGGCCACACGGAGCCAGGCCGGACGCGGCCACACGGAGCCAGGCCGGACGCGGCCACACGGAGCCAGGCCGGACGCGGCCACACGGAGCCAGGCCGGACGCGGCCACACGGAGCCAGGCCGGACGCGGCCACTCGGAGCCAGGCCGGACGCGGCCACACGGAGCCAGGCCGGACGCGGCCACACGGAGCCAGGCCGGACGCGGCCACACGGAGCCAGGCCGGAGGCGGACACACGGAGCCAGGCCGGAGGCGGACACACGGAGCCAGGCCGGAGGCGGACACACGGAGCCAGGCCGGAGGCGGACACACGGAGCCAGCGCGAGGAGCCAGGCCGGACGTGGACACACGGAGAAAGCGCGAGACCGGACGCGGAAACACGGAGCCAGGCCGGACGCGGAAACACGGAGCCAGGCCGGACGCGGAAACACGGAGCCAGGCCGGACGCGGAAACACGGAGCCAGGCCGGACGCGGAAACACGGAGCCAGGCCGGACGCGGAAACACGGAGCCAGGCCGGACGCGGAAACACGGAGCCAGGCCGGACGCGGAAACACGGAGCCAGGCCGGACGCGGAAACACGGAGCCAGGCCGGACGCGGAAACACGGAGCCAGGCCGGACGCGGAAACACGGAGCCAGGCCGGACGCGGAAACACGGAGCCAGGCCGGACGCGGAAACACGGAGCCAGGCCGGACGCGGAAACACGGAGCCAGGCCGGACGCGGAACACGGAGCCAGAGCGAGGCGCCAGGCCAGATACAGAGAGAGAGCATTTAGGACACAGAATCAGCTGAAGTACGGTGAACGGTGAATATGGTGAACATCGGGCAGAGGACGGTAGAAATGAGGACGCACAGAAGAGACTATTTTGAAGTGCCGCCATCTACAGCACTGTACAGCTCACCCTCCTTACCTGGATTATCGAGACGAAGCCGATCATTCTCGTCCACCACACAACCTGCAACGAGACGACGCAGATTACAGCTCTTCATCGCATACCACTACCCTGCGGTCAGCACCACGCAGGGGCCACCTCCTTGTGGACTGTGAGGACGCAGCATTGCATCTTAATTAACCAGATGTCTATTTTCAGTAAGCCGGAAAGAATAGACTGTTTTCTATGGGATGACTTTTGAATTTATGTGTGTCTTTCTGATTAGTCCAGAACACAGACTTTGGCTTGTGTAAAGGGTATGCCACACTAAACAACATCGCTAACGGGATCGCTAAAAAACGTCACTATTTAGCGATCCGTTAGCGATGTTGTTGTGTGCGGCATGCAGCAACGACGTGGCCCCTGCTGTGATCTCGTCCGTCGTCCTGATCGTTCCGGACCCTATTCTGATCGTCGGCGTCCCGCTGGGTAAGTATATATCGCTGAGTGTGGCACCTTTTTTAGCGATTTAGCGGTACTTTTGTACCGCTAAAGTCGTTAAGGAGATCGCTAACCGCGATAGCGTCCTTAACGACATCGCTAAATGTGGCCGACACTAGCGATATTGTAAACGATCCCGCTAGCGATCTCATTAGTATGCGACGCTAACGAGATCGTTAGCGGGATCGTGTAGTGTGGCAGTACCTTAAGCCTATAATATTGACAATTTGATGTAACATCCTGTGCTCATGGATGACTAGTGATGTTTGCAGATTACACATTATCCAGGCCAGATAGGTTTTGACTTTTAAAACAGAGGAGGAAAAATCTATGCAAATAGATAGAATAAAATGTGACTTGTCATCATTCTTCCCCTGATCTGTGAACGCTGGATTGAAGGACACTTGTTAACCATAAAAAGAGGTTATATGCCTCTGTAAAAGAGAGACAGGACAGTAGCCAAGACAACATGGCTCCATCAGGAGGGACACGGATCTATCATTCTACAGAATGTCAGCTTAGGGGACCTCGGCTCTGGCTAGAATACAGATCTGCTCCAATGACCATCACTGAACCATGGATACATTTGTGAAAGCCAGGATTGGGACCTGCCGGTCACTGGCTCCATGGAGATGTTCGGAGAAGCCAGATTGTGACCCTCCGGTCACCAGGCCTTGTACCTCAATGGACTGTCATCTTCCTACACTTGTCGTTACCTCCTCTCTGTACGTGCCACAGGTGGGGTAGTCGACCCAGGAAGCTCTGAAGTAACAGCTCCTCTTATCCCGGCGAGTCAGCGGAAGGGTGAGACTCTGTAATTTTGCACCATCTATGGGTATTTGTTGAGGCAGTACTATGGGTTACTTGCCCATTTTGTGGTTTAATTAATTATTGCCACACTGTTTTACTGTCGCCCTGAGTTGTCTGAGTAGCGTTACGCCCACGTTTAAAGCAGAGTGGGCATTCAGTGGGATGACCCCTGGTCCATACGGTATCTACCAGCGGACCGGGGTGCTCGCTGAACCCCCATGTCTGTGCACCGACTGTCTCCGTAATCTGCCCTTCTCTCTTCAACTCCGCATTCAGGTGAAACCAGTCCTCTGTGCGCAGGCTGGATCACCGATATCCATCGTAGCGTACACGATAGTAGTGGTACCTGCATCTAATGACACGCCGTATACAATCCACACTGATATCTGGGGTTATCAGGAGTCCCCAAGTACGCAGACTGCAGCATGAGACTCCTGAGATCAGTCAGCGAGCTCATCCTGATGACTGGTATCATTACAGCTCCTGGAGATAAAATCAAACCCACCTATAGGAATGAGGGCGGGAGAGTCTTGGGCTAAAGGCCAGTATGGGGTAAAGACGCCATACCCCTGTCCCCAGTAAGGAAGATGTCAGCCAAGTCGCAGAAAAAGGGAAGGATGGTGGTCTTCAGGGAAGCCGTTATGGCAGAAGGAGGGTCCCTAGGGCCGGCTACAATAGTTCGACTGGGGACAAGTCGGGCAGGAAGGAGACAAAGGCTGACAGGCCAGGAACCATCACTAATATGGGACTGTCTTAGGCCGGCGTCACACTGGCGAGTTTGATGCGAGTAAGTCGCACGACTTTCTCGCATCAATACCTGGCACGGCCGCCCGCTCTCGGACCCGAGTGTTCGGCTGCATAGAAATACATGTAGCCGCACATTCGGGTCTGAGAGCGGGCGGCCGTACCGGGTGTTGATGCGAGAAAGTCATGCGACTAACTCGCATCAAACTCGCCAGTGTGACGCCGGCCTTATTCTGTCTGCTGCAGCCGTGTGTAATGCAACTGCACACTAAAGCTGAACCCGTCACCCCAGGCCGGCGGTCTCCCGTCTGAACCCGTCACCCCTGGGCGGGCGGTCTCCCGTCCAGTCTGAACCCGTCACCCCGGGCCGGAGGTCTCCCGTCTGAACCAGTCACCCCTGGGCCGGCGGTCTCCCGTCCAGTCTGAACCCGTCACCCTGGGCCGGAGGTCTACTGTCTGAATCCGTCACCCCGGGCCGGCGGTCTCCTGTCTGAACCCGTCACCCCTGGGCGGGCGGTCTCCCGTCCAGTCTGAACCCGTCACCCCAGGCCGGCGGTCTCCCGTCTGAACCCGTCACCCCAGGCCGGCGGTCTCCCGTCTGAACCCGTCACCCCAGGCCGGCCGGTCTCCCGTCCAGTCTGAACCCGTCACCCCTGGGCGGGCGGGCGGTCTCCCGTCCAGTCGAACCCGTCCCTGGGCGGGCGGGCGGTCTCCCGTCCAGTCTGAACCCGTCACCCCTGGGCGGCGGGCGGTCTCCCGTCCAGTCTGAACCCGTCACCCCGGGCCGCGGTCTCCCGTCTGAACCCGTCACCCTGGGCCGGCGATCTCCCGTCTGAATCAGTCACCCCTGGGCCGGCGGTCTCCCGTCCAGTCTGAACCCGTCACCCCGGGCCGGAGGTCTACCGTCTGAACCCATCACCCCGGGTCGGCGGTCTCCCGTACTGTCTGAACCGTTACCCCGGGTCCACGGTCTCCCGTACTGTCTGAACCCGTTACCCCGGGTCCACGGTCTCCCGTACTGTCTGAACCATCACCCGGGACACGGTCTCCGTACTGTCTGAACCCGTCACCCGGGCCGGCGATCTCCCGTCCCGTCTGAACCCGTCACCCCGGGCCCACGGTCTCCAGTCCTATCTGAACCTATCACCCTGGGCCCACGGTTTCCAGTCCTATCTGAACCTATCACCCTGGGCCCACGGTTTCCAGTCCCATCTGAACCCGTCACCCCGGTCTCCCGTACTGTCTGAACCCGTCACCCCGGGCCGGCGGTCTCCCATCCCGTCTGAACCCGTCACCCCGGGCCCACAGTCTCCAGTCCTATCTGAACCTATCACCCTGGGCCCACGGTTTCCAGTCCCATCTGAACCTATCACCCTGGGCCCACGGTTTCCAGTCCCATCTGAACCCGTCACCCTGGGTCCACGGTCTCCCGTACTGTCTGAACCCATCACCCGGGTCCACGGTCTCCCGTACTGTCTGAACCCATCACCCCGGGACAGCGGTCTCCCGTCCCGTCTGAACCCGTCACCCTGGGGCCACGGTCTCCTATCTTGTCTCAACCTGTCACCCTGGGCCGGCGGTCTCCCATCCCGTCTGAACCCGTCACCCCGGGCCCACGGTCTTCTGTCCTGTTCGAAACTGCAGTTGGACCCAGTTACAAGGACAGGCAGGTAGGAGGTTCTCCTGCGGGAACAGTGAGTAAGGAACCAACCGCACTGCACACATCACTGACTCCTGATTACAAGAGGGGATTCAGGGCAGAATAAAGTCAGTACCGGCCCACAGGGGGCACACACACGTGTGTATATATATACATACATACACAGCATACATATACCTCCCCTCTATAACAGTCTGTGATTGTTAGTTTACTGTAAGTGATATCTGTATCTTGTATGTAACCCCTTCTAATATGCAGCACCATGGAATCAATGGTGCTATAGAAGTAATAATAATATACACAACACAGCATACAGCACACTATATTATATATATTATATATATATATATATTATATATTATATACACCACACACCAGTACACTAATATACATAATATATATACACACACACACAACACGGCATAAACACAGCACAGCGCACACATATATACAGCACAGCATACACACAGTACACTAATATACATAATATATAAACACAGCACACAAACAGCACAGAGCACACACATATATATATATAATATATATATACACACAGCACAGCATACACACAGTACACTAATACATATATACCCACAGCACATTGTACACAGGCCGGTGTATATAACGTACGGTACAGCCAGTCCGGGGCCTCCGCACTGTACAAGGACCCGATAATTATCCCACTATCTGCTGCTAACCTCAGCATTTCCGCTTCTCCCGGTCCCGTTATTTCTACGGTCGCCGCCCTGATGGTTTCCGCCGCACTTCCGGCCACTGTGACGCATTTCCGGTTGTCGGTTGCATGCCGCCATGTTGGTAAGGTCACATCACAGCGCTCTGTAGAGATTCCGCCGGATGTCAGTGCACCGGCCGCCGGATGTCACGTGTCTGCACATGCAGTCAGCGCCTCCTCCTGCGCTCCGCTCACAGCTGTCTGTGCTCGTATTCCCATCGTCTGCGGGGATTTCTCTTTCTCGGTTATCTCCATAATTACTACGTGTAACCAGCGCAAAGCCCACGGCAGGCCCCGGTATCAGTAACACCCTGCAGGCCCCGGTATCAGTAACACCCTGCAGGCCCGGTATCACTAAACCCTGCAGGCCCCGGTGTCACTAACACCCTGCAGGCCCCGGTATCACTAACACCCTGCAGGCCCCGGTGCCAGTAACACCCTGCAGGCCCCGGTATCAGTAACACCCTGCAGGCCCCGGTATCAGTAACACACCTGCAGGCCCCGGTATCACTAACACCCTGCAGGCCCCGGTATCACTAACACCCTGCAGGCCCCGGTATCAGTAACACCCTGCAGGACCCCGGTATCAGTAACACCCTGCAGGCCCCGGTATCAGTGAACACCCTGCAGGCCCCGGTATCACTAACACCCTGCAGGCCCGGTGTCAGTAACACCCTGCAGGCCCGGTATCACTAACACCCTGCAGGCCCCGGTATCAGTACACCCGCAGGCCCGGTACATAACACCCTGCGGCCCCGGTATCAGTAACACCCTGCAGGCCCGTATCATAACACCTGCAGGCCCGTATCATAAACCCTGCAGGCCCGGTATCAGTACACCCTGCAGGCCCCGTATCATAACACCCTGCAGCCCCGGTATCACTAACCCCTGCAGGCCCCGGTATCAGTAACACCTGCAGGCCCCGGTATCAGTAACACCTGCAGCCCCGGTATCATAAACCTGCAGCCCCGGTATCACTAACACCTGCAGGCCCCGTATCAGTAACACCCTGCAGGCCGGTATCAGTACACCCTGCAGGCCCGTATCATAACACCCTGCAGGCCCGTATCATAACACCTGCAGGCCCGGTATCATACACCGCAGCCCGTACTAACCCTGCAGGCCCGGTTCAGTAACACCCTGCAGCCCCGGTATCACTAACACCCTGCGGCCCCGGTATCATAACACCCTGCAGGCCCCGGTATCATAACACCCTGCAGGCCCCGGTATCAGTAACACCCTGCAGGCCCCGGTATCAGTAACACCCTGCAGGCCCCGGTATCAGTAACACCCTGCAGGCCCCGGTATCAGTAACACCCTGCAGCCCCGGTATCACTAACACCCTGCAGGCCCCGGTATCACTAACACCCTGCAGGCCCCGGGATCAGTAACACCCTGCAGGCCCCGGTATCAGTAACACCTGCAGGCCCCGGTATCATAACACCCTGCAGGCCCGGTATCAGTAACACCCTGCAGGCCCCGGTATCACGTAACACCCTGCAGGCCCCGGTATCAGTAACACCCTGCAGGCCCCGGTATCAGTAACACCCTGCAGGCCCCGGTATCATAACACCCTGCAGGCCCCGGTATCAGTAACACCCTGCAGCCCCGGTATCAGTAACACCCTGCAGGCCCCGGTATCAGTAACACCCTGCAGGCCCCGGTATCAGTAACACCCTGCAGGCCCCGGTATCACTAACACCCTGCAGGCCCCGGTATCAGTAACACCCTGCAGGCCCCGGTATCATAACACCCTGCAGGCCCCGGTATCAGTAACACCCTGCAGGCCCCGGTAATCATAACACCCTGCAGCCCCGGTATCAGTAACACCCTGCAGGCCCCGGTATCACTAACACCCTGCAGGCCCGGTATCAGTAACACCCTGCAGGCCCCGGTATCAGTAACACCTGCAGGCCCCGGTATCATAACACCCTGCAGGCCCCGGTATCAGTAACACCCTGGCAGAGCCGCACCGGTATCAGTAACACCCTGCAGGCCCCGGTATCAGTAACACCCTGCAGGCCCCGGTATCAGTAACACCCTGCAGGCCCCGGTATCAGTAACACCCTGCAGGCCCCGGTATCAGTAACACCCTGCAGGCCCGGTATCACTAACACCCTGCAGGCCCCGGTATCAGTAACACCCTGCAGGCCCCGGTATCAGTAACACCCTGCAGGCCCCGGTATCAGTAACACCCTGCAGGCCCCGGTATCACTAACACCCTGCAGGCCCCGGTATCAGTAACACCCTGCAGGCCCCGGTATCAGTAACACCCTGCAGGCCCCGGTATCAGTAACACCCTGCAGGCCCCGGTATCAGTAACACCCTGCAGGCCCCGGTATCAGTAACACCCTGCAGCCGGTATCATAACACCTGCGGCCGGTATCAGTAACACCCTGCAGGCCCCGGTATCAGTAACACCCTGCAGGCCCCGGTATCAGTAACACCCTGCAGGCCCCGGTATCAGTAACACCCTGCAGGCCCCGGTATCACTAACACCCTGCAGGCCCCAGGTATCAGTAACACCCTGCAGGCCCCGGTATCAGTAACACCCTGCAGGCCCGGTATCACTAACACCCTGCAGGCCCCGGTATCAGTAACACCCTGCAGGCCCGGTATCAGTAACACCCTGCAGGCCCCGGTATCAGTAACACCCTGCAGGCCCCGGTATCATAACACCCTGCAGGCCCCGGTATCAGTAACACCCTGCAGGCCCCGGTATCAGTAACACCCTGCAGGCCCGGTATCAGTAACACCCTGCAGCCCCGGTATCATAACACCCTGCAGGCCCGGTATCAGTAACACCCTGCAGGCCCCGGTATCAGTAACACCCTGCAGGCCCCGGTATCAGTAACACCCTGCAGGCCCCGGTATCAGTACACCCTGCAGGCCCCGGTATCAGTAACACCCTGCAGGCCCCGGTATCAGTAACACCCTGCAGGCCCCGGTATCAGTAACACCCTGCAGGCCCCGGTATCACTAACACCCTGCAGGCCCCGGTATCAGTAACACCCTGCAGGCCCCGGTATCAGTAACACCCTGCAGGCCCCGGTATCAGTAACACCCTGCAGGCCCCGGTATCAGTAACACCTGCAGGCCCCGTATCCGTAACACCCTGCAGGCCCCGGTATCAGTAACACCCTGCAGGCCCCGGGTATCAGTAACACCCTGCAGGCCCCGGTATCAGTGAACACCTGCAGGCCCCGGTATCAGTAACACCCTGCAGGCCCGGTATCAGTAACACCCTGCAGGCCCGGCATCACGGCCCGTATCAGTAACACCCTGCAGGCCCCGGTATCAGTAACACCCTGCAGGCCCGGTATCAGTAACACCCTGCAGGCCCGGTATCAGTAACACCCTGCAGGCCCCGGTATCAGTAACACCCTGCAGGCCCCGGTATATCAGCTAGCACAACCCTGCAGGCCCCGGTATCAGTAACACCCTGCAGGCCCGGTATCAGTAACACCCTGCAGGCCCGGTATCAGTAACACCCTGCAGGCCCCGGTATCAGTACACACTGCAGGCCCCGGTATCAGTAACACCCTGCCAGGCCGCCGGTATCAGTAACACCCTGCAGGCCCCGGTATCAGTAACACCCTGCAGGCCCGGTATCAGTAACACCTGCAGGCCCGGTATCAGTAACACCCTGCAGGCCCCGGTATCACTAACACCCTGCAGGCCCGGTATCAGTAACACCCTGCAGGCCCCGGTATCAGTAACACCCTGCAGGCCGCGGTATCAGTAACACCCTGCAGGCCCGGTATCAGTAACACCCTGCAGGCCCCGGGTATCAGTAACACCCTGCAGGCCCCGGTATCAGTAACACCCTGCAGGCCCGGTATCAGTAACACCCTGCAGGCCCCGGTATCACTAACACCCTGCAGGCCCCGGTATCAGTAACACCCTGCAGGCCCCGGTATCAGTGACACCCTGCAGGCCCCGGTATCACTGACACCCTGCAGGCTCCCGTATCAGTAACACCCTGCAGGCCGCGGTATCAGTAACACCCTGCAGGCCCGGTATCAGTAACACACCTGCAGGCCCCGGTACCAGTAACACCCTGCAGGCCCCGGTATCAGTAACACCCTGCAGGCCCCGGTATCAGTAACACCCTGCAGGCCCCGGTATCAGTAACACCCTGCAGGCCCCGGTATCAGTAACACCCTGCAGGCCCCGGTATCACTGACACACCTGCAGGCCCGGTATCCGTAACACCCTGCAGGCCCCGGTATCAGTAACACACTGCAGGCCGCGGTATCAGTAACACCCTGCAGGCTCCAGTATCAGTAACACCCTGCAGGCCCCGGTATCAGTAACACCCTGCAGGCCCCGGTACCAGTAACACCCTGCAGGCCGCGGTATCAGTAACACCCTGCAGGCCCCGGTACCGTAACACCCTGCAGGCCGCGGTATCAGTAACACCCTGCAGGCCCCGGTATCAGTAACACCCTGCAGGCCCCGGTACCAGTAACACCCTGCAGGCCCCGGTATCAGTAACACCCTGCAGGCCCCGGTATCAGTAACACCCTGCAGGCCCGGTATCAGTAACACCCTGCAGGCCCCGGTATCAGTAACACCCTGCAGGCCCCGGTATCATAACACCCTGCAGGCTCCGGTATCCGTAACACCCTGCAGGCCCCGGTATCAGTAACACACTGCAGGCCGCGGTATCAGTAACACCCTGCAGCTCCGGTATCACTGAACACCCTGCAGGCCCCGGTATCAGTAACACACTGCAGGCCCCGGTATCAGTAACACACTGCAGGCCGCGGTATCAGTAACACCCTGCAGGCCCCGGTATCACTAACACCCTGCAGGCTCCGTATCCGTAACACCCTGCAGGCCCCGGTATCAGTAACACCCTGCAGGCCGCGGTATCAGTAACACCCTGCAGGCTCCGGTATCAGTAACACCCTGCAGGCCCCGGTATCAGTAACACCCTGCAGGCCCCGGTACAGTAACACCCTGCAGGCCCGGTATCAGTAACACCCTGCAGGCCCCGGTATCAGTAACACCCTGCAGGCCCCGGTACCATGAACACCCTGCAGGCCCCGGTATCAGTAACACCCTGCAGGCCCCGGTATCAGTAACACCCTGCAGGCCCCGGTATCAGTAACACCCTGCGGCCCGGTATCATAACACCCTGCAGGCCGCGGTATCAGTAACACCTGCAGGCCGCGGTATCAGTAACACCCTGCAGGCCCCGGTATCAGTAACACCCTGCAGGCCCCGGTATCAGTAACACCCTGCAGGCCCCGGTATCAGTAACACCCTGCAGGCCGCGGTATCAGTAACACCCTGCAGGCCCGGGTACCAGTACTGTGATGAACGGTGCCGCGGTCCGCCACACGGTAGCCCGGGGGTCACGGCTTGTGATCCCACCGCTGCCACCACATGTGATGGAACGTGCACACACACGACGGCTGCTGCCGTCCGACCCAGTAAACTGCAGGGATTTATAACTATCCCACTTCCACTTAGGAACTTACAGCTCTCTGGCGCCCCCCCTTTTCCCTCAGGTCAGTCAGGGAACTGCACCTAGGATAATTAGTCGCCAGACGGGTCACTTGGATGTGTGCTGGCTATTGGGCACGCTGCAGTGAGGGAATTATGATTACTCCTGGCTGCAGCCAGGCAGTACCCTTATAAACCCCGCTCCGTCACTGCCAGCGTCCCCAATAGATTAACACTTTACACCCCTTTCCTTTAGCTGCCACCAGCTACGGGTTTGACTTAATACACAATTTATCAAGAGGGTCCGTAGCAACCCCAAAACAGTAGCGTAGTGCTTCAGGCACGTGCAGATTCGTTTATAGAGCAGGAGAAACAAACTAATAAATTTATAGGTTTATTCCTTAAAAACAGGCAGGGCTTATATAATATAAAAAGATGTAACAAACTGAGACAATATCGTTATGTACAGATGCAGTTATAAAATAAAATGGGATTAAGAATGAAAGATAACTCACATGGTTGTTAGATCATTTACAGGCAAGCCAGGCTGGGGGAAGGAGCCACACGTCATAGTTCATTGGGAGATGTCTTACTCAGCACGTCCCAGCAGAAAGAATTCTCTACTGAACTTCACTGTAAGACTTATGCATGTCAGCTTCTGACCTCACAAAAAGGCTGGTCCTCTAGCCACCTCCCCTGGCTACAAGCTATGGTTTGAGCTCTGCAATATCATAAGGTTCATAACTCGGCGGGGAACTGTAGCAGAATAACGGCAGACCTATCAATGATCTTGCTTTGAAATAATGGTTCAAATGAACCCAACTTGGGTGACATAGCTCATGGGGCACCCGAGAATTCCATTTCTCGGGCTCTGTTGGAGTTACGGGTTCACCGGTACCACGGGAACGATGCCCGTCGGCGCATGGTTCAACACAGTACGTTCGTGTTTCTAGCGAATGCTCCCACCGTGTTATTAACCAAAAAGGAATGAATACTCCAACATGGCTGCTATAGGAAGAAAGCACGTGTTCGGACAATGCAGGACCCCTGCGGTGAAGCGGGAAAACTTCCAGCACTGGCAGCTCACATTACACTGCCTGAGTGCAGGATGACAGGGGGGGGGAAGGGGGTTGTAGTTCTAGCAACAGCACAAGACATGAAGCTTGCAATATCATCACACCTCCCCCCTTTAGAGGGCGCTACGGAGGCATGACCTGTCGGTAATCCGACATGCGCACCTCAGCGGGTTCGCCACGTCGTGATAACCCATCAGCATTCCCATGATCACTGCCTTTCTTGTGTTGTACGGCAAAATCATACTGCTGCAGGGCAAGGCTCCAGCGTAGCAACCTACCATTGGTTCCGGACACTGTGTGCAGCCAGCTCAGAGGGTTGTGGTCGGTGACCACCTTGAAGGTGCGCCCGTACAGGTAGGGCTGCAAACGTTGCAGTGCCCAGACCATGGCCAGGCACTCCTTCTCGATGGTGGAGTATGCCACTTCCCTTGGCAGAAGTTTCCGGCTCAGGTACAACACGGGGTGCTCCTGGTTCCCCGAATCAACCTGGCTGAGTACAGCACCGAGGCCAAATTCGCTGGCGTCAGTCTGTACCAGGAATGGCCGACTGCTGTCGACGGCTTTCAACACTGGAGAGCTGCACAGGGCTGTTTTCAAAGATCGGAATGCCGCCTCACAGCCATCTGTCCAGTTGACTGTTTGGGGTAGACCGCCCTTGGTGAGGTCCGTCAAGGGTTTTGCAATGGCGCTATAGTTCGGTACGAAACGCCTATAGTACCCTGCAGTGCCCAGGAAGGACTTCACCTGCTTTTTGGTCCTGGGGGTGGGCCAGGACACGATCGCGTCCACTTTCTCGGGCTCTGGACTCATGGAACCCCCGCCTACCCGGTGCCCCAGGTAGTGGACCTCCCTCATGCCCATCTGGCATTTTCCCGGCTTGATGGTCAGACCTGCCTGGTGAATACGCTTGAGCACCTCCTGGAGATGCTGAAGGTGTTCCTCCCAGGTGGAACTGAAGACGGCAATGTCATCCAGGTACGCCACAGCGTACTCCTCCAGTCCCTGAAGCAGGTGGTTGACCATCCGCTGAAAAGTGGCAGGGGCATTCTTCATGCCGAAAGGCATGACTGTGGACTCGTACAGTCCAAAAGGGGTGATAAAGGCAGATTTCTCCTGCGCCGCAGGGCTCAGGGGAATCTGCCAGTATCCCCGGCTCAGATCCATGATGGATATGTACTTGGCATTCGCCAACCGCTCCAGCAGATCCTCGATGCGTGGCATTGGGTGCGCATCAGAGGTAGTGATGGCGTTGAGCCCCCTGTAGTCCACGCAGAACCGGGTGGTCCGATCCTTTTTTGGCACGAGAACTACAGGTGAGGCCCACGCGCTTTTGGACTGCCGGATCACCCCCAGCTGCAACATCTCATGGATCTCCTGGCGCATAATCTGCTGCACTTCCTCAGAGATCCGATAAGGTGTCCGCCGTAACGGGGCGTGATTCCCGGTGTCCACCTCGTGGACTGCCAACTTGGTCCTTCCGGGTCGGTTAGTGAACACGGCCCGAAAGGATTCCAGAGTGGTCAGCAACTGCAACCGCTGGGAGGCGGTTAGCGAGGCATTTACCTCCATGTCCTCAATGGACCCATTGGCATTAGCTTGGGCCAGCATGTCTAGGAGGGGATCCTCTTCCCCGTCCTCGGGCAGATTGCAGACCGGTAGGACGCAGGCTTCACGTTCGTGATGGGCCTTCATCATGTTGACGTGAAAGGCCTTGCGCCTACCCCGAGTGTGGTCAAGCGTGACCACGTAGGTGGCTGGGTTGAGCTGTTGGTGCACGACGTACGGGCCTTCCCAGGCTGCCTGAAGCTTATCCTTTGGTACGGGGACCAGCACCCACACCTTTTGACCCACCTGGTAGGTCCGCTCCCGGGCGTTCTGGTCGTACCAGTGCTTCTGGTCAGCCTGAGCCTGCGTCATGTTGTCATGCACCAACTGCGTCAAGGTCTGCATCTTGTCGCGGAAGCGCATGACATAATCCACGATGGACACTTCCGTGGGGTTTGGCTCATCTTCCCAGGATTCTCTTATCAACCCAAGGGGTCCCCGGACTCGCCTACCATACAGGAGCTCGAAGGGGGAGAACCCCGTCGAGGCCTGCGGGACTTCTCTGTAGGCAAATAGCAGGTGTGGGAGGTACCGCTCCCAATCGCGTCCCTGGGTCTCAACCAGCATGCGGAGCATCTGTTTGAGGGTACCGTTAAAGCGCTCACACAAACCATTGGTCTGTGGGTGATACGCACTCGATACCATACGCGTCACCTGCATTTTGCTGCAGAGAGCCTTCATTAGGCGAGACATAAATTGGGTCCCTTGATCGGTAAGCATCTCCCTGGGAAATCCTACCCGTGAAAAGATGGTCACCAGTGCATCTGCCACCTTATCTGCCCTAGTTGAGGACAGAGCTACCGCCTCCGGGTACCGGGTAGCGTAGTCTACCACAGTCAGGATGTATTGCTTTCCAGAGCTGCTGGGGACGGCCAGCGGGCCCACAATGTCCACCGCGATCCTCTGGAAAGGCTCCTCTATCACTGGCAACGGGATCAGGGGAGCCTTAAGAGCAGGCCCCGCCTTCCCCACTCTTTGACAGGTGATACAGGAGCGGCAGTAGTTAGTCACATCTGTCCCCATCTTGGGCCAATAGAAGTGTTGAGACAGCCGTGCCTTAGTTTTGCTAATCCCCAAGTGTCCAGCAAGTGGAATCTCATGGGCAATCCTCAACAACTCACCTCGGAACTGGTGCGGGACGACCAGCTGTTTCCCCCTCAACCACTCCTTTTGGGAATCTCCGGGTACGGTCTTCCGGTACAACCTTCCTCGTTCCCAGAACACCCTCTCCTTATCAGTCACGGAGGTGGGCGTCTCGGCGAGGTGTCTCAAGTTCTCCAGGCTCGCATCTGAGTGCAGAGCGGCCTGGAACTCCTGGCTGGAGGCAGCCAGAAGTGACGTCAGGGTTCCTTCCTCACTGGGACCCTCTGGGACCGGCTCTGGGTCCACCTCTGGTTCAGTCTCTCCTGTAGCGGAGGAGGGTCCAGATGGCAGGGCGCTACCTGCGATCCGGGCACTCTGACTGCGGGTGACAGCAGCTACATATGCAGTCTCCCCGGGGATTTCTATAGACCCATCAGCCTGCGCTGCTATGGGCTCTACCTCCCCATCCACCCCCAACACTTCAGGAGCAGTGCTACTTATGGGCCAGTTACCTTCCTCGGTGGCACTGGTCAGTGTCATGGCGTCACCTTCCTCCCGGTTCCCATGCACCTCCCCATTTCCTTGAGCACTGTCGCTTGCTCCTGCTAGGGTTCCTCAGCCGTCTCACTCCGCAGAGCGACGGGACTGAACGCTCCTGTACCTGTGGACACATCTACCACTTCGGAGAAAGGGTTAACAGATTCAGATGGCACAGATACATCATTATCAACATCAGTCCTAGGGAAAGAAAGGTTATCAGTTGCATCCTCACTTCGCAAAGCATTAGCAGGTAACACAATCAGTTTCCCATCATCATCAACATCAACATCATGGTTAACGTTAACCTTATCATCAGATTGGGAAGGGGTGTCAGGGACATAGTACGCCACCATCCTCCCCAGATCAGTCCCCAATAAAACATCAGTGGGCAGGTTTTCGGACACCCCCACTTCCTTCACCCCGCTCCCGGTACCCCAGTCAATGAAAACTCGGGCTATCGGCAAGGGGTAGTGGACGCCCCCAATCCCTGTGACAGTTAGGGTTTTCCCCGGAATCAACTCTTCAGGGGCCGCCAGTTCGGGTCGGATGAGGGTTCGCTCAGCCCCGGTGTCCTTGAGGCCTGTAGCAAGACGGGCCCCCACGCGGACGGGCTGCACGTTGTCATCAACCCTCCCCACCACACCACCCACCAAAAGAACAGAGGCGTTGGGCCCGGAGGCCTTGGCTGGGGGGTTCTTCTGCCTCTCCGGACAGGTGGCGCTGATGTGACCAGTCCTTTTACAGGAGAAACACTGGCGGGGGTCTGATGTAGGCCTGGCGCTGGCAAAGGGGATAGTGCCTCCAGAGGGACGACTGGCAGGGGCACTGGGGTTGGTTGCAGGCTTACCCCCTCCCCAGCGGGTGGCGACGGGCTTCCGCACCTCGGGTTTCCGGTTGGCCTCATAGCTGTCGGCGATCCGGGCTGTTGTGACCGCGTCCTCTGGTTCTCGGTCCAGGATGAACTGTCGGACCTCAGCTGGGCACAGATGCAGGAACTGGTCTTTGATCATCAGGTCTTTCAGCTCCTCATAGGTGTCAACTGACAGTCCATAGATCCACTGGTCAAAGTGGTTCCGGAGTCCTTGCACCACATCGCTGTAACTGTCGTGTGGGCCACGTTGGAGGTTCCGGAACTTCTTTCGGTATACCTCAGGGGTTAGCTGGTACTTGGCAATCAGGGCCTGCTTGATGGCCTCATAGTCACTGTCTTGATCTGGCGCGAGGGAAGCGAACGCCTCCAAAGCTTTGCCCTTCAGCCCGGGGTCAAGTACCTGGCCCATTGGTCGGCAGGCAGCCGGTACTGTCTGCAGACTTTCTCAAAGGCCCGCAGAAAAGTGTCCAAGTCTCCGTCCCTTTCCAGCACGGGAAAGTGCTCCGGCCGGGGCTTGGGACTCTGAGTGCTGCTGGGCACACTGCTCTGGGCTGTGGAGGGCATTGCCCCTCGCTGAACCATCTCCAGCTCATGGGCTCTCTGCGCTTGGGCTTCCCGCTCGGCTCGGGCTCTCTCAGCCTCCCGCTCGGCTCTCTCAGCCTCTCGCTGGGCTTGGCGCTCGGCTCTCTCAGCCTCTCGCTGTTTTGCCTCTCGCTGGTCGGCTCTCTCTTGAGCTTGCTGAATCAGCCTCAGGCGTTCTTCCCGGTTGTCAGCGGTGAGTCCCTCCAGGGCCGCCTGCAGGTAAGGGTCCACCTCTCTCTGGGTGTAAGCAGTCAGGGGTTGGGCCTCTGCTCCTGCGGCACCACCTTGGCTTGGACCGGCTCCTGCGCCCGCCACGCTCCGATGCTCTTCCAGTTCCTTCAGGGCCTGGACCAGTCGGGCTTTGGTTTGGTTCTTGTGGTCAAGGCCGTGGTACACGCAGATTCCCACAAGAGTGTCCCTGTTCTGCTTTTCGAACCAACTTGCTCCTCTTGTAGCCATGGTTGCCAAATAAAAGATAGGATAGAAAAACAAAGAGAAGGGAGGGGTAACCGCAAGTACACACAATTGTCTCAGGACTAATAAACACTGAGTCTGTTCTCCAAAACTTTAGATGCAGGGTCCCTGAAGAACCGTGCAAGTTTTTTAGTGAGAGGAATGATTGCTCAGACCAGATCACTAATGCTCTATAATCCCACCGCTTGCCACCAATATGTGATGAACGGTGCCGCGTCCGCCACACGGTAGCCCGGGGGTCACGGCTTGTGATCCCACCGCTGCCACCAATGTGATGGAACGTGCACACACACGACGGCTGCTGCCGTCCGACCCAGTAAACTGCAGGGATTTATAACTATCCCACTTCCACTTAGGAACTTGCAGCTCTCTGGCACCCCCCTTACCCTCAGGTCAGTCAGGGAACTGCACCTAGGATAATTGGTCGCCAGACGGGTCACTTGGATGTGTGCTGGCTATTGGGCACGCTGCAGTGAGGGAATTATGATTACTCCTGGCTGCAGCCAGGCAGTACCCTTATAAACCCCGCTCCGTCACTGCCAGCGTCCCCCAATAGATTAACACTTTACACCCCTTTCCTTTAGCTGCCACCAGCTACGGGTTTGACTTAATACACAATTTATCAAGAGGGTCCGTAGCAACCCCAAAACAGTAGCGTGTGCTTCAGGCACGTGCAGATTCGTTTATAGAGCAGGAGAAACAAACTAATAAATTTATAGGTTTATTCCTTAAAAACAGGCAGTGCTTATATAATATAAAAAGATGTAACAAACTGAGACAATATCGTTATGTACAGATGCAGTTATAAAATAAAATGGGATTAAGAATGAAAGATAACTCACATGGTTGTTAGATCATTTACAGGCAAGCCAGGCTGGGGGAAGGAGCCACACGTCATAGTTCATTGGGAGATCTCTTACTCACAGTCCACAGAAAGAACTCTCTACTGAACTTCACTGTAAGACTTATGCATGTCAGCTTCTGACCTCACAAAAAAGGCTGGTCCTCTAGCCACCTCCCCTGGCTACAAGCTATGGTTTGAGCTCTGCAATATCATAAGGTTCATAACCTCGGGGAACGTAGCAGAATAACGGCAGACCTATCAATGATCTTGCTTTGAAATAATGGTTCAAATGAACCCAACTTGGGTGACTAGCTCATGGGGCACCCGAGAATTCCATTTCTCGGGCTCTGTTGGAGTTACGGGTTACCGGTACCACGGGAACGATGCCCTCGGCGCATGGTTCAACACAGTGAACGTTTCGTGTTTCTAGCGAATGCTCCCACCGTGTTATTAACCAAAAAGGAATGAATACTCCAACATGGCTGCTATAGGAAGAAAGCACGTGTTCGGACAATGCAGGACCCCTGCGGTGAAGCGGGAAAACTTCCAGCACTGGCAGCTCACATTACACTGCCTGAGTGCAGGATGACAGGGGGGGGGAAGGGGGTTGTAGTTCTAGCAACAGCACAAGACATGAAGCTTGCAATATCATCACAGTAACACCCTGCAGGCCCGGTACAGTAACACCCTGCAGGCCCCGGTATCATAACACCCTGCAGGCCCCGGTATCAGTAACACCCTGCAGGCCCCGGTATCAGTAACACCCTGCAGGCCCCGGTATCAGTAACACCCTGCAGGCCGCGGTATCAGTAACACCCTGCAGCCCCGGTATCAGTAACACCCTGCAGGCCGCGGTATCACTAACACCCTGCAGCCCCGGTATCAGTAACACCCTGCAGGCCCGGTATCAGTAACACCCTGCAGACCCCGGTACACTAACACCCTGCAGGCCCCGTACCAGTAACACCCTGCAGGCCCCGGTATCAGTAACACCCTGCAGGCCCCGGTATCAGTAACACCCTGCAGGCCCCGGTATCAGTAACACCCTGCAGGCCCCGGTATCAGTAACACCCTGCAGGCCGCGGTATCAGTAACACCCTGCAGACCCCGGTATCAGTAACACCCTGCAGGCTCCGGTATCAGTAACACCCTGCAGGCCCCGGTATCAGTAACACCCTGCAGGCCCCGGTATCAGTAACACCCTGCAGGCCCCGGTATCAGTAACACCCTGCAGGCCCCGTATCAGTAACACCCTGCAGGCCCCGGTATCAGTAACACCCTGCAGGCCCGGTATCACTAACACCCTGCAGGCCCCGGTATCAGTAACACCCTGCAGGCCCCGGTATCACTAACACCCTGCAGGCCCCGGTATCAGTAACACCCTGCAGGCCCCGGTATCAGTAACACCCTGCAGGCCCCGGTATCATAACACCCTGCAGGCCCCGGTATCACTAACACCTGCTGGCCCCGGTATCAGTAACACCCTGCAGGCCCCGGTATCACTAACACCCTGCAGGCCCCGGTATCAGTAAACACCTGCAGGCCCGCGGTATCAGTAACACCCTGCAGGCTCGCGTATCAGTAACACCCTGCAGGCCCGTATCAGTAACACCCTGCAGGCCCCGGTATCAGTAACACCCTGCAGCCCCGGTATCAGTAACACCCTGCAGGCCCCGGTATCACTAACACCCTGCAGGCCCCGGTATCATAACACCCTGCAGGCCCCGGTATCAGTAACACCCTGCAGGCCCCGGTATCACTAACACCCTGCAGGCCCCGGTATCATAACACCCTGCAGGCCCCGGTATCAGTAACACCCTGCAGGCCCCGGTATCAGTAACACCCTGCAGGCCCCGGTATCACTAACACCCTGCAGGCCCCGGTATCAGTAACACCCTGCAGCCCCGGTATCAGTAACACCCTGCAGGCCCCGGTATCATAACACCCTGCAGGCCCCGGTATCACTAACACCCTGCAGACCCCGGATCATTAACACCTGCAGCCCGTATCACTAACACCCTGCAGGCCCCGGTATAGTAACACCCTGCAGGCCCCGGTATCATAACACCCTGCAGGCCCCGGTATCAGTAACACCCTGCAGGCCCCGGTATCACTAACACCCTGCAGGCCCCGGTATCAGTAACACCCTGCAGGCCCCGGTATCA
The DNA here is from genome assembly GCA_033576555.1 of Oophaga sylvatica. Taxonomy (NCBI): domain Eukaryota; kingdom Metazoa; phylum Chordata; class Amphibia; order Anura; family Dendrobatidae; genus Oophaga; species Oophaga sylvatica. The sequence continues at coordinate 266,852 of JARQOD010000002.1, read as the reverse complement.
GTAACACCCTGCAGGCCCCGGTATCAGTAACACCCTGCAGGCCCGGTATCAGTAACACCCTGCAGGCCCAGGGATCAGTAACACCCTGCAGGCCCCGGTATCAGTAACACCCTGCAGGCCCCGGTATCATAACACCCTGCAGGCCCCGGTATCATAACACCCTGCAGGCCCCGGTATCACTAACACCCTGCAGGCCCCGGTATCAGTAACACCCTGCAGGCCCCGGTATCAGTAACACCCTGCAGGCCCCGGTATCACTAACACCCTGCAGGCCCCGGTATCAGTAACACCCTGCAGGCCCCGGTATCAGTAACACCCTGCAGGCCCCGGTATCACTAACACCCTGCAGGCCCCGGTATCACTAACACCTGCAGGCCCCGGTATCAGTAACACCCTGCAGACCCCGGTATCACTAACACCCTGCAGGCCCCGGTATCACTAACACCCTGCAGGCCCCGGTATCAGTAACACCCTGCAGCCCCGGTATCAGTAACACCCTGCAGGCCCCGGTATCAGTAACACCCTGCAGACCCCGGTATCATAACACCCTGCAGGCCCCGGTATCAGTAACACCCTGCAGCCCCGGTATCAGTAACACCCTGCAGGCCCCGGTATCAGTAACACCCTGCAGCCCCGGTATCAGTAACACCCTGCAGGCCCGTATCATACACCCTGCAGACCCCGTATCAGTAACACCCTGCAGGCCCGGTATCAGTAACACCCTGCAGGCCCCGGTATCAGTAACACCCTGCAGGCCCCGGTATCAGTAACACCCTGCAGGACCCGGTATCATAACACCCTGCAGCCCCGGTATCAGTAACACCCTGCAGGACCCCGTATCACTAACACCTGCAGGCCCCGGTATCAGTAACACCCTGCAGGCCCCGGTATCAGTAACACCCTGCAGGCCCCGGTATCACTAACACCCTGCAGGCCCCGGTATCAGTAACACCCTGCAGGCCCGGTATCATAACACCCTGCAGGCCCCGGTATCAGTAACACCCTGCAGGCCCGGTATCAGTAACACCCTGCAGGCCCCGGTATCAGTAACACCCTGCAGACCCCGGTATCACTAACACCCTGCAGGCCCCGGTATCATAACACCCTGCAGGCCCCGGTATCACTAACACCCTGCAGGCCCCGGTATCAGTAACACCCTGCAGACCCCGGTATCACTAACACCCTGCAGGCCCCGGTATCAGTAACACCCTGCAGACCCCGGTATCATAACACCCTGCAGGCCCCGGTATCACTAACACCCTGCAGGTCCCGGTATCACTAACACCCTGCAGGCCCCGGTATCATAACACCCTGCAGCCCCGGTATCACTAACACCCTGCAGCCCCGGTATCAGTAACACCCTGCAGACCCCGGTATCAGTAACACCCTCGCAGCCCCGGTATCACTACACACCTGCAGGCCCCGGTATCACTAACACCCTGCAGCCCCGGTATCAGTAACACCCTGCAGGCCCCGGTATCACTAACACCCTGCAGGCCCCGGTATCAGTAACACCCTGCAGACCCCGGTATCATAACACCCTGCAGCCCCGGTATCAGTAACACCCTGCAGGCCCCGGTATCAGTAACACCCTGCAGACCCCGGTATCACTACACCACTGCAGGCCCCGGTATCAGTAACACCCTGCAGGCCCCGGTATCACTAACACCCTGCAGGCCCCGGTATCATACACACTGCAGCCGGTATCATACACCCTGCAGGCCCCGGTATCACTAACACCCTGCAGACCCCGGTATCACTAACACCCTGCAGGCCCCGGTATCAGTAACACCCTGCAGGCCCCGGTATCAGTAACACCCTGCAGACCCCGGTATCACTAACACCCTGCAGGCCCCGGTATCATAACACCCTGCAGGCCCCGGTATCACTAACACCCTGCAGACCCCGGTATCAGTTAACACCCTGCAGACCCCGGTATCACTAACACCCTGCAGACCCCGGTATCACTAACACCTGCAGGCCCCGGTATCATAACACCCTGCAGGCCCCGGTATCCATACACCTGCAGGCCCCGGTATCGTAACACCCTGCAGCCCCGGTATCATAACACCCTGCAGACCCCGGTATCACTAACACCCTGCAGACCCCGGTATCACTAACACACTGCAGGCCCCGGTATCAGTAACACCCTGCAGGCCCCGGTATCACTACACACCTGCAGGCCCCGGTATCACTAACACCCTGCAGGCCCCGGTATCACTAACACCCTGCAGCCCCGGTATCAGTAACACCCTGCAGGCCCCGGTATCAGTAACACCCTGCAGCCCCGGTATCAGTAACACCCTGCAGCCCCGGTATCCTAACACCCTGCAGGCCCCGGTATCACTAACACCCTGCAGCCCCGGTATCAGTAACACCCTGCAGGCCCCGGTATCAGTAACACCCTGCAGCCCCGGTATCATAACACCCTGCAGCCCCGGTATCACGTAACACCCTGCAGGCCCCGGTATCAGTAACACCCTGCAGGCCCCGGTATCAGTAACACCCTGCAGGCCCCGGTATCACTAACACCCTGCAGGCCCCGGTATCACGTAACACCTGCAGGCCCCGGTATCAGTAACACCCTGCAGGCCCCGGTATCACGTACACACCCTGCACGCCCGGTATCACTGACACCCTGCAGGCCCCGGTATCATGACACCCTGCAGGCCCCGGTATCAGTAACACCCTGCAGGCCCCGGTATCAGTAACACCCTGCAGCCCCGGTATCATACACCTGCAGGACCCCGGTATCCTAACACCCTGCAGGCCCCGGTATCATGACACCCTGCAGCCCCGGTATCAGTAACACCCTGCAGGCCCCGGTATCAGTAACACCCTGCAGGCCCCGGTATCAGTAACACCCTGCAGGCCCCGGTATCAGTAACACCCTGCAGGCCCGGTATCAGTAACACCCTGCAGGCCCCGGTATCCGTAACACCCTGCAGGCCCCGTATCAGTAACACCCTGCAGCCCCGGTACCGTAACACCCTGCAGGCCCCGGTATCCGTAACTCCCTGCAGGCCCCGGTATCAGTAACACCCTGCAGGCCCCGGTATCAGTAACACCCTGCAGGCCCCGGTATCAGTAACACCCTGCAGGCCCCGGTATCATGACAACCCTGCAGGCCCCGGTATCACGTAACACCCTGCAGGCCCCGGTATCCAGTAACACCCTGCAGGCCCCGGTATCAGTAACACCCTGCAGGCCCCGGTATCAGTAACCCCTGCAGGCCCGGTATCAGTAACACCCTGCAGGCCCCGGTATCAGTAACACCCTGCAGGCCCCGGTATCATAACACCCTGCAGGCCCGGTATCAGTAACACCCTGCAGGCCCCGGTATCAGTAACACCCTGCAGGCCCCGGTATCCTAACACCCTGCAGGCCCCGGTATCCGAACACCCTGCAGGCCCCGGTATCACTAACACCCTGCAGGCCCCGGTATCAGTAACACCCTGCAGGCCCCGGTATCAGTAACACCCTGCAGGCCCCGGTATCAGTAACACCCTGCAGGCCCCGGTATCACGTAACACCCTGCAGGCCCCGGTATCAGTAACACCCTGCAGGCCCCGGTATCACTAACACCCTGCAGGCCCCGGTATCACTAACACCCTGCAGGCCCCGGTATCATAACACCCTGCAGGCCCCGGTTCACTAACACCCTGCAGGCCCCGGTATCATAACACCCTGCAGGCCCCGGTATCAGTAACACCCTGCAGGCCCCGGTATCAGTAACACCCTGCAGGCCCCGGTATCACTAACACCCTGCAGGCCCCGGTATCACTAACACCCTGCAGGCCCCGGTATCAGTAACACCCTGCAGACCCCGGTATCCAGTACACCCTGCAGGCCCGTATCACTACACCCTGCAGGCCCCGGTATCATAACACCCTGCAGGCCCCGGTATCATAACACCCTGCAGGCCCCGGTATCAGTAACACCCTGCAGGCCCCGGTATCACTAACACCCTGCAGACCCCGGTATCACTAACACCCTGCAGGCCCCGTATCAGTAACACCCTGCAGGCCCCGGTTCAGTAACACCTCAGGCTCCATATCAAACACCCTGCAGGCCCCGGTATCAGTAACACCCGTGCAGGCCCGGTATCAGTAACACCTGCAGGCCCCGGTATCACTAACACCCTGCAGGCCCCGGTTCAGTAACACCCTGCAGGCCCCGGTATCACTACACCCTGCAGACCCCGGTATCACTAACACCCTGCAGGCCCCGGTATACTAACACCCTGCAGGCCCCGGTATCAGTAACACCCTGCAGGCCCCGGTATCAGTAACACACTGCAGGCCCCGGTATCACTAACACCCTGCAGGCCCCGGTATCAGTAACACCCTGCAGGCCCCGGTATCATAACACCTGCAGCCCCGTATCATAACACCCTGCAGGCCCCGGTATCAGTAACACCTGCAGCCCCGGTATCAGTAACACCCTGCAGGCCCCGGTATCACTACACCCTGCAGGCCCCGGTATCAGTAACACCCTGCAGGCCCCGGTATCAGTAACACCCTGCAGCCCCGGTATCACTGACACCCTGCAGGCCCCGGTATCACTAACACCCTGCAGGCCCCGGTATCACTAACACCCTGCAGACCCCGGTATCAGTAACACACCTGCAGGCCCCGGTATCAGTAACACCCCGCAGGCCCCGGTATCAGTAACACCCTGCAGGCCCCGGTATCAGTAACACCCTGCAGGCCCCGGTATCATAACACCCTGCAGGCCCCGGTATCACTAACACCCTGCAGGCCCCGGTATCACGTAACACCCTGCAGGCCCCGGTATCAGTAACACCCTGCAGGCCCCGGTATCATAACACCCTGCAGACCCCGGTTCACTAACACCCTGCAGGCCCCGGTATCATAACACCCTGCAGGCCCCGGTATCATAACACCCTGCAGGCCCCGGTATCCGTAACACCCTGCAGGCCCCGGTATCACGTAACACCCTGCAGGCCCGGTATCAGTAACACCCTGCAGGCCCCGGTATCAGTAACACCCTGCAGCCCGTATCAGTAACACCCTGCAGGCCCCGGTATCAGTAACACCCTGCAGGCCTCGGTATCAGTAACACACTGCAGGCCCCGGTATCACTAACACCCTGCAGGCCCCGGTGTCAGTAACACCCCTGCAGCCCCGGTATCATAACACCCTGCAGACCCCGGTATCACTGAAAACCCTGCAGGCCCCGGTATCAGTAACACCCTGCAGCCCCGGTACAGTAACACCCTGCAGGCCCCGGTATCACTAACACCCTGCAGGCCCCGGTATCACTAACACCCTGCAGGCCCCGGTATCACTAACACCCTGCAGGCCCCGGTATCAGTAACACCCTGCAGGCCCCGGTATCACTAACACCCTGCAGGCCCCGATATCAGTAACACACCTGCAGGCCCCGGTATCAGTAACACCCTGCAGGCCCCGGTATCAGTAACACCCTGCAGGCCCCGTATCACTGACACCCTGCAGACCCCGGTATCAGTAACACCCTGCAGGCCCCGGTATCAGTAACACCCTGCAGACCCCCGGTATCACTGACACACTGCAGGCCCCGGTATCCCTAACACCCTGCAGGCCCCGGTATCACAGACACCCTGCAGACCCCGGTATCAGTAACACCCTGCAGGCCCCGGTATCAGTAACACCCTGCAGGCCCCGGTATCCGTAACACCCTGCAGGCCCCGGTATCACTAACACCCTGCAGGCCCCGGTATCAGTAACACCCTGCAGACCCCGGTATCAGTACACCCTGCAGACCACGGTATCAGTGACACCCTGCAGGCCCCGGTATCAGTAACACCCTGCAGGCCCCGTATCAGTAACACCCTGCAGGCCCCGGTATCAGTAACACCCTGCAGGCCTGGTATCAGTAACACCTGCAGACCCCGGTATCATAACACCCTGCAGGCCCCGATATCATAACACCCTGCAGGCCCCGGTATCAGTAACACCCTGCAGGCCCTGGTATCACTAACACCGTGCAGCCCCGGTATCATAACACCCTGCAGGCCCGGTATCATAACACCCTGCAGGCCCCGGTATCAGTAACACCCTGCAGGCCCCGGTATCATGAACACCCTGCAGGGCCCCGGTATCACTAACACCCTGCAGGCCCCGGTATCAGTAAACCCTGCAGGCCCCGGTATCAGTAACACCCTGCAGGCCCCGGTATCAGTAACACCTGCAGGCCCGGTATCAGTAACACCCTGCAGGCCCCGGTATCAGTAACACCCTGCAGGCCCCGTATCACTAACACCCTGCAGTGCCCCGGTATCAGTAACACCCTGCAGGCCCCGGTATCAGTAACACCCTGACAGCCCCGGTATCAGTAACACCCTGCAGCCCCGGTATCACTAACACCCTGCAGGCCCCGGTATCAGTAACACCCTGCAGGCCCCGGTATCACTACACCCTGCAGGCCCCGGTATCACTAACCCCTGCAGGCCCCGGTATCACTAACACACTGCAGGCCCCGGTATCACTAACACCCTGCAGGCCCCGGTATCACTAACACACCTGCAGGCCCCGGTATCAGTAACACCCGCAGGCCCCGGTGTCAGTAACACCCCGCAGGCCCCGGTATCAGTAACACCCCGCAGGCCCCGGTATCACTAACACCCCGCAGGCCCCGGTGTCACTAACACCCTGCAGGCCCCGGTATCACTAACACCCTGCAGACCCCGGTATCACTAACACCCTGCAGGCCCCGGTGTCACTAACACCCTGCAGACCCCGGTGTCACTAACACCCTGCAGGCCCCGGTATCACTAACACCCTGCAGGCCCCGGTTCAGTAACACACTGCAGGCCCCGGTATCACTAACACCCTGCAGACCCCGGTATCACTAACACCCTGCAGGGCCCGGTATCAGTAACACCCTGCAGGCCCCGGTATCAGTAACACCCTGCAGGCTCCAGTATCAGTAACACCCTGCAGGCCCCGGTATCAGTAACACCCTGCAGGCCTCGGTATCAGTAACACACTGCAGGCCCCGGTATCACTAACACCCTGCAGGCCCCGTGTCAGTAACACCCCGCAGGCCCCGGTATCACTAACACCCTGCAGACCCCGGTATCACTAACACCCTGCAGGCCCCGGTATCACTAACACCCTGCAGACCCGGTGTCACTAACACCCTGCAGGCCCCGGTATCACTAACACCCTGCAGGCCCCGGTATCACTAACACCCTGCAGGCCCCGGTATCACTAACACCCTGCAGGCCCCGGTATCAGTAACACACTGCAGGCCCCGGTATCACTAACACCCTGCAGGCCTCGATATCAGTAACACCGCAGCCCGTTCAGTACACTGCGCCCCGGTATCATAACACCCTGCAGGCCCCGGTATCAGTAACACCCTGCAGGCCCCGGTATCAGTACACCCTGCAGACCCCGGTATCATGAACACCCTGCAGGCCCCGGTATCAGTAACACCCTGCAGGCCCCGGTATCACTGACACACTGCAGGCCCCGGTATCCCTAACACCCTGCAGGCCCCGGTATCACTGACACCCTGCAGACCCCGGTATCAGTAACACCCTGCAGGCCCCGGTATCAGTAACACCCTGCAGGCCCCGGTATCCGTAACACCCTGCAGGCCCCGGTATCCGTAACACCCTGCAGGCCCCGGTATCCGTAACACCCTGCAGGCCCCGGTATCCGTAACACCCTGCAGGCCCCGGTATCAGTAACACCCTGCAGGCCCCGGTATCAGTAACACCCTGCAGACCCCGGTATCAGTAACACCCTGCAGGCCCCGGTATCAGTAACACCCTGCAGGCCCCGGTATCCGTAACACCCTGCAGGCCCCGGTATCCGTAACACCCTGCAGGCCCCGGTATCAGTAACACCCTGCAGGCCCCGGTATCAGTAACACCCTGCAGGCCCCGGTATCAGTGACACCCTGCAGGCCCCGGTATCAGTAACACCCTGCAGGCCCCGGTATCAGTAACACCCTGCAGGCCCCGGTATCATAACACCCTGCAGGCCCCGGTATCAGTAACACCCTGCAGACCCCGGTATCAGTAACACCCTGCAGACCACGGTATCAGTGACACCCTGCAGGCCCCGGTATCAGTAACACCCTGCAGGCCCCGGTATCAGTAACACCCTGCAGGCCCCGGTATCAGTAACACCCTGCAGGCCCCGGTATCAGTAACACCCTGCAGGCCTAGGTATCAGTAACACCCTGCAGACCCCGGTATCACTAACACCCTGCAGGCCCCGATATCAGTAACACCCTGCAGGCCCCGGTACCAGTAACACCCTGCAGGCCCTGGTATCACTAACACCGTGCAGGCCCCAGTATCAGTAACACCCTGCAGGCCCCGGTATCACTAACACACTGCAGGCCCCGGTATCAGTAACACCCTGCAGGCCCCGGTATCACTGACACCCTGCAGCCCCGGTATCACTAACACCCTGCAGGCCCCGGTGTCAGTAACACCCTGCAGGCCCCGGTATCACTAACACCCTGCAGGCCCCGTATCAGCAACACCCTGCAGGCCCCGGTATCACTAACACCCTGCAGGCCCCAGTATCAGTAACACCCTGCAGGCCCCGGTATCACTAACACCCTGCAGACCCCGGTATCAGTAACACCCTGCAGCCCCGGTATCACTAACACCTCAGCCCGGTACACTAACACCCTGCAGGCCCCGGTATCACTAACACACTGCAGGCCCGGTATCACTAACACCCTGCAGGCCCCGGTATCACTAACACCCTGCAGGCCCCGGTATCAGTAACACCCCGCAGGCCCCGGTATCAGTAACACCCCGCAGGCCCCGGTATCATAACACCCCGCAGGCCCCGTGTATCACTAACCCGTATCACCCGCAGGCCCCGGTGTCACTAACACCCTGCAGGCCCCGGTTCACTAACACCCTGCAGACCCCGGTTCACTAACACCCTGCAGGCCCCGGTATCACTAACACCCTGTAGGCCCCGGTGTCAGTAACACACTGCAGGCCCCGGTATCACTAACACCCTGCAGGCCTCGGTATCAGTAACACACTGCAGGCCCCGGTATCACTAACACCCTGCAGGCCCCGGTGTCAGTAACACCCCGCAGGCCCCGGTATCACTAACACCCTGCAGACCCCGGTATCACTAACACCCTGCAGGCCCCGGTATCACTAACACCCTGCAGACCCTGGTGTCACTAACACCCTGCAGGCCCCGGTATCACTAACACCCTGCAGGCCCCGGTATCACTAACACCCTGCAGGCCCCGGTATCACTAACACCCTGCAGGCCCCGGTATCAGTAACACACTGCAGGCCCTGGTATCACTAACACCCTGCAGGCCCCGGTATCAGTAACACCCTGCAGGCCCCGGTATCAGTAACACCCTGCAGGCCCCGGTATCAGTAACACCCTGCAGGCCCCGGTATCAGTAACACCCTGCAGGCCCCGTGTGCTGAGTGCTGTGCTGGAATTGCTGTCCTCATCTCTTTTTTTTTTTTGTACTGCTGAATGCCCTCCTTCTCTCTGCAGCTCTCATACTTCTCCCTTCCCCCCCTGTCAGCCTGCACTCAGGCAGTGTAATGTGAGCTGCCAGTGCTGGAAGTTTTCCCGTTTCACCGCAGGGGTCCTGCATTGTCCGAACATGTGCTTTCTACCTATAGCAGCCATGTTGGAGTATTCATTCTTTTTTGGTTAATAACACGGTGGGAGCATTCGCTAGAAACACGAACGTCACTGTGTTGAACCATGCGCCGACGGGCATCGTTCCCGTGGTACCGGTGAACCCGTAACTCCAACAGAGCCCGAGAAATGGAATTCTCGGGTGCCCCATGAGCTATGTCACCCAAGTTTGGGTTCATTTGAACCATTATTTCAAAGCAAGACCATTGATAGGTCTGCCGTTATTCTGCTAGGTTCACAGAACGAGTTATGAACCTTATGATATTGCAGAGCTCAGACCATAGCTTGCAGCCAGGGGAGGTGGCCAGAGGACCAGCCCTTTTTGTGAGGTCAGAAGCTGACATGCATAAGTCTTACAGTGAAGTTCCTTAGTAGGAGTCTTTTTGCTGGGATGTGCTGAGTAAAGGGTATGCCACACTAAACAATATCGCTAACGGGATCGCTAAAAAACGTCACTATTTAGCGATCCCGTTAGCGATATTGTTCAGTGCGGCAGCTTCCAGCGACGAGCTTCCTGCTGTGATCTCGCTCGTCGCTGGAATCGCTCCGGACCCTATTTCATCGCTGGCGCTCCCGCTGGGTAAGTATCTAATCGCTGTGTGGCACCTTTTCTTAGCGATTTAGCGGTACTTTTGTACCGCTAAAGTCGTTAAGAAGATCGCTAACGGCGATAGCGTCGTTAACTATATCGCTAAATGCGGCAGCATTTAGCGATATAGAAACAATCCCGCTAGCGATCTCATTAGTATGCAACGCTAACGAGATCGCTAGCGGGATCGAGTAGTGTGGCAGTACCTTAAGAGATCTCCCAATGAACTATGACGTGTGGCTCCTTCCCCAGCCTGGCTGCCTGTAATGATCTAACAACCATGTGAGTTACTTTCATTCTTAATCCTATTTTATTTTATAACTGCATCTGTACATAACGATATTGTCTCAGTTTGTTACATCTTTTTATATTATATAAGCACTGCCTGTTTTTAAGGAATAAACCTATAAATTTATTAGTTTATTTCTCCTGCTCTATAAACGAATTTGCACGTGCCTGAAGCACTACGCTACTGTTTTGGGGTTGCTACGGACCCTCTTGATAAATTGTTCATCAAAAGCCTGTAGCTGGTGGCAGCTAAAAGGAAGGGGTGTAAAGTGTTAATCTATTGGGTGACGCTGGCGGTGACGCAGCGGGGTTTATAAGGGTACTGCCTGGCTGCAGCCAGGAGTAATTATAATTCCCTCACTGCAGCGTGCCCAATAGCCAGCACACATCCAAGTGACCCGTCTGGCGACCAATTATCCTAGGTGCAGTTCCCTGACTGACCTGAGGGTAAGGGGGGCGCCAGAGAGCTGCAAGTTCCTAAGTGGAAGTGGGATAGTTATAAATCCCTGCAGTTTACTGGGTCGGACGGCAGCAGCCGTCGTGTGTGTGCACGTTCCATCACATGTGGTGGCAGCGGTGGATCACAAGCCGTGACCCCCGGGCTACCATGTGGCGGACTGTGTGCCCGTTCATCACATATTGGTGGCAGCGGTGGGATCACAAGCCGTGACCCCCGGGCTACCGTGTGGCGGACTGGGTGCCCGTTCATCACATATTGGTGGCAAGCGGTGGGATTATAGAGCATTAGTGATCTGGTTTGAGCAATCATTCCATTCACTAAAAAACTTGCACGGTTCTTCAGCGACCCTGCAGCTAAAGTTTTGGAGAACAGACTCAGTGTTTATTAGTCCTGAGACAATTGTGTGTACTTGCGGTTACCCCTCCCTTCTCTTTGTTTTTCTATCCTATCTTTTATTTGGCAACCATGGCTACCATAGGAGCAAGTTGGTTCGACAAGCAGAGCAAGGACACCCTTGTGGGAATCTGCAAGTACCACGGCCTTGTCCACATGAACCGAACCAAAGGCCAACTGGTCCAGGCCCTGAAGGAGCTGGGCGAGCATCGGAGCGTGGCGGGCGCAGGAGCAGAGGCCCAACCCCTGACTGCTTACACCTAAGGGCGGACCTGGAGGGACTCACCGCTGACAACCGGGAAGAACGCCTGAGGCTGATCCAGCAAGCTCAAGAGAGAGCCGACCAGCGAGAGGCCAAACAGCGAGAGGCTGAGAGAGCCGAGCGCCAAGCCCAGCGGGAGGCCGAGCGGGAGGCTGAGAGAGCCGAGCGGGAAGCTCAGAGAGCCCATGAACTGGAGCTGCTCAGACAAGGGGCAATGCCCTCCACAGCCCAGAGCGGTACACCCAGCAGCTCTCAGAGTCCCAAGCCCCGGCCGGAGCACTTTCCCGTGCTGGAAAAGGAAGGAGACTTGGACACTTTTCTGCGGGCCTTTGAGAAAGTCTGCAGACAGTACCGGCTGCCTTCCGACCAATGGGCCAGGTACTTGACCCCCGGGCTAAAGGGCAAAGCTTTGGAGGCGTTCGCTTCCCTCGCGCCAGATCAAGACAGTGACTATGAGGCCATCAAGCAGGCCCTGATTGCCAAGTACCAGCTAACCCCTGAGGTATACCGAAAGAAGTTCCGGAACCTCCAACGTGGCCCACACGACAGTTATAGCGATGTGGTGCAAGGACTCCGGAACCACTTTGACCAGTGGATCCATGGACTGTCAGTTGACACCTATGAGGAGCTGAAAGACCTGATGATCAAAGACCAGTTCCTGCATCTGTGCCCAGCTGAGGTCCGACAGTTCATCCTGGACCGAGAACCAGAGGACGCGGTCACAACAGCCCGGATCGCCGACAGCTATGAGGCCAACCGGAAACCCGAGGGACGGAAGGCCGTCACCACCCGTTGGGGAGGGGGTAAGCCTGCAACCAACCCCAGTGCCCCTGCCAGCGTCCCTCTGGAGGCACTATCCCCTTTGCCAGCGCCAGGCCTACATCAGACCCCCGCCAGTGTTTCTCCTGTAAAAGGACTGGTCACATCAGCGCCACCTGTCCGGAGAGGCAGAAGAACCCCCCAGCCAAGGCCTCCGGGCCCAACGCCTCTGTTCTTTTGGTGGGTGGTGTGGTGGGGAGGGTTGATGACAACGTGCAGCCCGTCCGCGTGGGGGCCCGTCTTGCTACAGGCCTCAAGGACACCGGGGCTCAGCGAACCCTCATCCGACCCGAACTGGCGGCCCTGAAGAGTTGATTCCGGGGAAAACCCTAACTGTCACAGGGATTGGGTGGTCCACTACCCCTTGCCGATAGCCCGAGTTTTCATTGACTGGGGTGCCGGGAGCGGGGTGAAGGAAGTGGGGGTGTCCGAAAACCTGCCCATGATGTTTTATTGGGGACTGATCTGGGGAGGATGGTGGCGTACTATGTCCCTGACACCCCTTCCCAATCTGATGATAAGGTTAACGTTAACCATGATGTTGATGATGATGGGAAACTGATTGTGTTACCTGCTAATGCTTCGCGAAGTGATGATGCAACTGATAACCTTTCTTTCCCTAGGAATGATGTTGATAGTGATGTATCTGTGCCATCTGAATCTGTTAACCCTTTCTCTGAAGTGGTAGATGTGTCCACAGGTACAGGAGCGTTCAGTCCCGTCGCTCTGCGGAGTGAGACGGCTGAGGAACCCCTAGCAGGAGCAAGCGACAGTGCTCAAGGAAATGGGGAGGTGCATGGGAACCGGGAGGAAGGTGACGCCATGACACTGACCAGTGCCACCGAGGAAGGTAACTGGCCCATAAGTAGCACTGCTCCTGAAGTGTTGGGGGTGGATGGGGAGGTAGAGCCCATAGCAGCGCAGGCTGATGGGTCTATAGAAATCCCCGGGGAGACTGCATATGTAGCTGCTGTCACCCGCAGTCAGAGTGCCCGGATCGCAGGTAGCGCCCTGCCATCTGGACCCTCCTCCGCTACAGGAGAGACTGAACCAGAGGTGGACCCAGAGCCGGTCCCAGAGGGTCCCAGTGAGGAAGGAACCCTGACGTCACTTCTGGCTGCCTCCAGCCAGGAGTTCCAGGCCGCTCTGCACTCAGATGCGAGCCTGGGGAACTTGAGGCACCTCGCCGAGACGCCCACCTCCGTGACTGATAAGGAGAGGGTGTTCTGGGAACGAGGAAGGTTGTACCGGGAGACAGTACCCGGAGATTCCCAAAAGGAGTGGTTGAGGGGGAAACAGCTGGTCGTCCCGCACCAGTTCCGAGGTGAGTTGTTGAGGATTGCCCATGAGATTCCACTCGCTGGACACTTGGGGATCAGCAAAACTAAGGCACGGCTGTCTCAACACTTCTATTGGCCCAAGATGGGGACAGATGTGACTAACTACTGCCGCTCCTGTATCACCTGTCAAAGAGTGGGGAAGGCGGGGCCTGCTCTTAAGGCTCCCCTGATCCCGTTGCCAGTGATAGAGGAGCCTTTCCAGAGGATCGCGGTGGACATTGTGGGCCCGCTGGCCGTCCCCAGCAGCTCTGGAAAGCAATACATCCTTACTGTGGTAGACTACGCTACCCGGTACCCGGAGGCAGTAGCTCTGTCCTCAACTAGGGCAGATAAGGTGGCGGATGCACTGGTGACCATCTTTTCACGGGTAGGATTTCCCAGGGAGATGCTTACCGATCAAGGGACTCAATTTATGTCTCGCCTAATGAAGGCTCTCTGCAGCAAAATGCAGGTGACGCGTATGGTATCGAGTGCGTATCACCCACAGACCAATGGTTTGTGTGAGCGCTTTAACGGTACCCTCAAACAGATGCTCCGCATGCTGGTTGAGACCCAGGGACGCGATTGGGAGCGGTACCTCCCACACCTGCTATTTGCCTACAGAGAAGTCCCGCAGGCCTCGACGGGGTTCTCCCCCTTCGAGCTCCTGTATGGTAGGCGAGTCCGGGGACCCCTTGGGTTGATAAGAGAATCCTGGGAAGATGAGCCAAACCCCACGGAAGTGTCCATCGTGGATTATGTCATGCGCTTCCGCGACAAGATGCAGACCTTGACGCAGTTGGTGCATGACAACATGACGCAGGCTCAGGCTGACCAGAAGCACTGGTACGACCAGAATGCCCGGGAGCGGACCTACCAGGTGGGTCAAAAGGTGTGGGTGCTGGTCCCCGTACCAAAGGATAAGCTTCAGGCAGCCTGGGAAGGCCCGTACGTCGTGCACCAACAGCTCAACCCAGCCACCTACGTGGTCACGCTTGACCACACTCGGGGTAGGCGCAAGGCCTTTCACGTCAACATGATGAAGGCCCATCACGAACGTGAAGCCTGCGTCCTACCGGTCTGCAATCTGCCCGAGGACGGGGAAGAGGATCCCCTCCTAGACATGCTGGCCCAAGCTAATGCCAATGGGTCCATTGAGGACATGGAGGTAAATGCCTCGCTAACCGTCTCCCAGCGGTTGCAGTTGCTGACCACTCTGGAACCCTTCCGGGCCGAGTTCACGAACCGACCCGGAAGGACCGAGTTGGCAGTCCACGAGGTGGACACCGGGAATCACGCCCCGTTACGGCGGACACCCTATCGGATCTCTGAGGAAGTGCAGCAGATTATGCGCCAGGAGATCCATGAGATGTTGCAGCTGGGGGTGATCCGGCAGTCCAAAAGTGCGTGGGCCTCACCTGTAGTTCTCGTGCCAAAAAAGGATCGGACCACCCGGTTCTGCGTGGACTACAGGGGGCTCAACGCCATCACTACCTCTGATGCGCACCCAATGCCACGCATCGAGGATCTGCTGGAGCGGTTGGCGAATGCCAAGTACATATCCATCATGGATCTGAGTCGGGGATACTGGCAGATTCCCCTGAGCCCGGCGGCGCAGGAGAAATCTGCCTTTATCACCCCTTTTGGACTGTACGAGTCCACGGTCATGCCTTTCGGTATGAAGAATGCCCCTGCCACTTTCCAGCGGATGGTCAACCACCTGCTTCAGGGACTGGAGGAGTACGCTGTGGCGTACCTGGACGACATTGCCGTCTTCAGTTCCACCTGGGAGGAACACCTTCAGCATCTCCAGGAGGTGCTCAAGCGTATTCACCAGGCAGGTCTGACCATCAAGCCGGGAAAATGCCAGATGGGCATGAGGGAGGTCCACTACCTGGGGCACCGGGTAGGCGGGGTTCCATGAGTCCAGAGCCCGAGAAAGTGGACGCGATCGTGTCCTGGCCCACCCCCAGGACCAAAAAGCAGGTGAAGTCCTTCCTGGGCACTGCAGGGTACTATAGGCGTTTCGTACCGAACTATAGCGCCATTGCAAAACCCTTGACGGACCTCACCAAGGGCGGTCTACCCCAAACAGTCAACTGGACAGATGGCTGTGAGGCGGCATTCCGATCTTTGAAAACAGCCCTGTGCAGCTCTCCAGTGTTGAAAGCCGTCGACAGCAGTCGGCCATTCCTGGTACAGACTGACGCCAGCGAATTTGGCCTCGGTGCTGTACTCAGCCAGGTTGATTCGGGGAACCAGGAGCACCCCGTGTTGTACCTGAGCCGGAAACTTCTGCCAAGGGAAGTGGCATACTCCACCATCGAGAAGGAGTGCCTGGCCATGGTCTGGGCACTGCAACGTTTGCAGCCCTACCTGTACGGGCGCACCTTCAAGGTGGTCACCGACCACAACCCTCTGAGCTGGCTGCACACAGTGTCCGGAACCAATGGTAGGTTGCTACGCTGGAGCCTTGCCCTGCAGCAGTATGATTTTGCCGTACAACACAAGAAAGGCAGTGATCATGGGAATGCTGATGGGTTATCACGACGTGGCGAACCCGCTGAGGTGCGCATGTCGGATTACCGACAGGTCATGCCTCCGTAGCGCCCTCAAAGGGGGGGAGGTGTGATGAGTGCTGTGCTGGAATTGCTGTCCTCATCTCTTTTTTTTTTTTTGTACTGCTGAAAGCCCTCCTTCTCTCTGCAGCTCTCATACTTCTCCCTTCCCCCCCTGTCAGCCTGCACTCAGGCAGTGTAATGTGAGCTGCCAGTGCTGGAAGTTTTCCCGCTTCACCGCAGGGGTCCTGCATTGTCCGAACACGTGCTTTCTTCCTATAGCAGCCATGTTGGAGTATTCATTCTTTTTTGGTTAATAACACGGTGGGAGCATTCGCTAGAAACACGAACGTCACTGTGTTGAACCATGCGCCGACGGGCATCGTTCCCGTGGTACCGGTGAACCCGTAACTCCAACAGAGCCCGAGAAATGGAATTCTCGGGTGCCCCATGAGCTATGTCACCCAAGTTTGGGTTCATTTGAACCATTATTTCAAAGCAAGACCATTGATAGGTCTGCCGTTATTCTGCTAGGTTCACAGAACGAGTTATGAACCTTATGATATTGCATAGCTCAGACCATAGCTTGCAGCCAGGGGAGGTGGCCAGAGGACCAGCCCTTTTTGTGAGGTCAGAAGCTGACATGCATAAGTCTTACAGTGAAGTTCCTTAGTAGTAGTCTTTCTGCTGGGATGTGCTGAGTAAGAGATCTCCCAATGAACTATGACGTGTGGCTCCTTCCCCCAGCCTGGCTTGCCTGTAATGATCTAACAACCATGTGAGTTATCTTTCATTCTTAATCCCATTTTATTTTATAACTGCATCTGTACATAACGATATTGTCTCAGTTTGTTACATCTTTTTATATTATATAAGCACTGCCTGTTTTTAAGGAATAAACCTATAAATTTATTAGTTTGTTTCTCCTGCTCTATAAACGAATTTGCACGTGCCTGAAGCACTACGCTACTGTTTTGGGGTTGCTACGGACCCTCTTGATAAATTGTTCATCAAAAGCCGTAGCTGGTGGCAGCTAAAAGGAAGGGGTGTAAAGTGTTAATCTATTGGGTGACGCTGGCAGTGACGCAGCGGGGTTTATAAGGGTACTGCCTGGCTGCAGCCAGGAGTAATTATAATTCCCTCACTGCAGCGTGCCCAATAGCCAGCACACATCCAAGTGACCCGTCTGGCGACCAATTATCCTAGGTGCAGTTCCCTGACTGACCTGAGGGTAAGGGGGGCGCCAGAGAGCTGCAAGTTCCTAAGTGGAAGTGGGATAGTTATAAATCCCTGCAGTTTACTGGGTCGGACGGCAGCAGCCGTCGTGTGTGTGCACGTTCCATCACAAGTGGTGGCAGCGGTGGGATCACAAGCCGTGACCCCGGGCTACCGTGTGGCGGACTGTGTGCCCGTTCATCACACCCCGGTATCACTAACACCCTGCAGGCCCCGGTATCACTAACACCCTGCAGACCCCGGTATCACTAACACCCTGCAGGCCCCGTATCAGTAACACCCTGCAGACCCCGGTATCAGTAACACCCCGCAGGCCCCGGTATCACTAACACCCTTCAGACCCCGGTATCAGTAACACCCTGCAGGCCCCGGTATCAGTAACACCCTGCAGACCCCGGTGTCACTAACACCCTGCAGGCCCCGGTATCACTAACACCCTGCAGGCCCCGGTGTCAGTAACACACTGCAGGCCCCGGTATCACTAACACCCTGCAGGCCCCAGTATCAGTAACACCCTGCAGGCCCCGGTATCACTAACACCCCGCAGGCCCCGGTGTCAGTAACACCCCGCAGGCCCCGGTATCAGTAACACCCCGCAGGCCCCGGTATCACTAACACCCCGCAGGCCCCGGTATCACTAACACCCCGCAGACCCCGGTATCACTGACACACTGCAGCCCCCGGTAGCAGGCCCCGGTATCAGTAACACCCCGCAGGCCCCGGTATCAGTAACACCCCGCAGGCCCCGGTATCACTAACACCCCGCAGGCCCCGGTATCACTAACACCCCGCAGGCCCCGGTATCAGTAACACCCTGCAGGCCCCAGTATCAGTAAAACCCCGCAGGCCCCGGTATCAGTAACACCCCGCAGGCCCCGGTATCAGTAACACCCCGCAGGCCCCGGTATCAGTAAACACCCCGCAGGCCCCAGTATCACTAACACCCCGCAGGCCCCGGTATCAGTAACACACCGCAGGCCCCGGTATCAGTAACACCCCGCAGGCCCCGGTATCACTAACACCCCGCAGGCCCCGGTATCACTAACACCCCGCAGGCCCCGGTATCAGTAACACCCCGCAGGCCCCGGTATCAGTAACACCCCGCAGGCCCCGGTATCAGTAACACCCCGCAGGCCCCGGTATCAGTAACACCCCGCAGGCCCCGATATCACTAACACCCCGCAGGCCCCGGTATCACTAACACCCCGCAGGCCCCGGTATCACTAATACCCCGCAGGCCCCGGTATCACTAACACCCCGCAGGCCCCGGTATCACTAACACCCCGCAGGCCCCGGTATCACTAACACCCCGCAGGCCCCGGTATCACTAACACCCCGCAGGCCCCGGTATCACTAACACCCCGCAGGCCCCGGTATCACTAACACCCCGCAGGCCCCGGTATCACTAACACCCCGCAGGCCCCGGTATCAGTAACACCCCGCAGGCCCCGGTATCAGTAACACCCCGCAGGCCCCGGTATCAGTAACACCCCGCAGGCCCCGGTATCGTAACACCCTCAGGCCCCGGTATCACTAACACCCTGCAGGCCCCGGTATCACTAACACCCTGCAGGCCCCGGTATCAGTAACACACCGCAGGCCCCGGTATCACTAACACACCGCAGGCCCCGGTATCACTAACACCCCGCAGGCCCCGGTATCACTAACACCCCGCAGGCCCCGGTATCACTAACACCCCGCAGGCCCCGGTATCACTAACACCCGCAGGCCCCGGTATCACTAACACCCCGCAGGCCCCGGTATCACTAACACCCCGCAGCCCCCGGTATCAGTAACACCCCGCAGCCCCCGGTATCAGTAAAACCCGCAGGCCCCGGTATCAGTAACACCCCGCAGGCCCCGGTATCAGTAACACCCCGCAGGCCCCGGTATCAGTAACACCCCGCAGGCCCCGGTATCAGTAACACCCCGCAGGCCCCGGTATCACTAACACCCCGCAGGCCCCGGTATCACTAACACCCCGCAGGCCCCGGTATCACTAACACCCCGCAGGCCCCGGTATCACTAACACCCCGCAGGCCCCGGTATCACTAACACCCTGCAGGCCCCGGTATCACTAACACCCTGCAGGCCCCGGTATCAGTGACACCCTGCAGGCCCCGGTATCAGTTTATAATTATCCCACTTCCACTTAGGAACATGCAGCTCTCTGGCGCCCCCCTTACTCTCATGTCAGTCAGGGAACTGCACCTAGGATAATTAGTCGCCAGACGGGTCACTTGGATGTGTGCTGGCTATTGGGCACGCTGCAGTGAGGGAATTATAATTACTCCGGGCCGCAGCCAGGCAATACACTTATAAAACCCGCTCCGTCACTGCCAACGCCACCCCATAGCTCAACACTTTACACCCCTTCTTTTAGCTGCCACCAGCTACGATTTCCTTAATGAACAATTTATCAAGAGGGTCCGTAGCAACCCCAAAACAGTAGCGTAGTACTGCAGGCACGTGCAGATTCGCTTATAGAGCAGGAGAAACAAACTAATAAATTTATAGGTTTATTCCTTAAAAAAAACAGGCAGTGCTTATAAAAAAAGGTAACAAGCCGAGGCAATATCGTTATGTACAATATGGTTACAGAAAATAAACGGGATTAAAAGTGAAAAAACTCACATGATAGTTACATAGTGTAATGGGTCCGGAGGGCGGAACCTCTGAGCTACTATACAAGGGGGCGGTCCTTGTAAGGGAGCGGGTGGCGACCAGGGTAGACAGGCAGGCAGTCACAGCAGGTAACCGGGGCAGTCTCTGGATGGACGGGCAGGAGGTCACGGCAAGTGACCGGGGCAGTCTCTGGATGAACGGGCAGGAGGTCACGGCAAGTGACCGGGGCAGTCTCTGGATGAACGGGCAGGAGGTCACGGCAAGTGACCGGGGCAGTCTCTGGATGAACGGGCAAATACGACCTGTGATGGCTGAGCCTCCCTGTAGGCTAGCAGGCAGATAGCAGATGAGCGCTCCCAGGTGAGCGGGCGAGAGTCTCTGGAATAGCAGGTGGTCACCGAACGTGACGGCAGAGCCTCCAGGCAGGCCAGCAGGCAGGCAACAGGTGAGCGCTCCCAGGTGACGGGCAGGCTGGTCCATAGACAGACTGGCAGGTGATGGTGGACAGACTGTCGGACGGTGGAGCCTCCAGGTAGGCTAGCGGGCTGGTAACAGGTGAGCGCTCCCAGGTGAGCAGGCAGGAATCTGGCAGGTAACAGGCAACGGAACCTGAGGGCTGAAGCAGAGTAGTGAACAGTGCAACAACATTGCTCGGGCACTCCATTTTGGAGGAGGTGCCTTATATATGGTGAAGTCCTCCGGCCATTGGCCGGGGACTACTTAGGAGGATGCGCGCGGCCCCTATAAGAGGAAGGGAGCGCGCGCGCGCCCTAAGCACAGTGGCCGGAAAGGAGCGTACGCCACCAGCAGAGCGGGAGGAGGAAGACGGACCCGGAGCAGAGGGGTGAGGGGAACAGCGTCCCTGCCTAGCAGAGGGCAGGGACGCCGACGCTACAGTACCCCCCCTTTAGGCCCCCCTTTTTTAGGCCAGAGAGAAATTTAGCTAATATGAGAGGGGCATGGATGTTCTCCCGAGGCTCCCACGTTCTCTCCTCAGGACCAAACCCCTTCCAATCCACCAGAAAATAGGTCTTTCTCCTTACCCTTTTGGTGGCCAGAATGTTCTCTACCTCAAATTCGTTTTCAGCAGAAACTGGACAGGAGGCGTACCTGTAGGCTTGACAAAAGAGTTAAGTACCACCGGTTTGAGGAGAGATACATGGAAGGAGTTAGGAATCCGCAAATTGGCCGGGAGTTTCAATTTATAGGCCACCGGGTTGATCTGACTGATGACCTCCAGAGGACCGATGAACCGAGGTCCTAGCTTATAGGAAGGAATCTTGAGCCGGACATACTTGGACGAGAGCCAGACCTTATCCCCAGGACGGAATTGAGGAGGATCCAGACGTTTTTTGTCAGCATGTTTCTTCATGCGCTCGGATGACAGAATGAGTGCGGACCGGGTACTCTCCCATATGGTGGAAAATTCGTTAACAAGAGATTCCGCAGCTGGATTGTCCACAGAGGTGGAGACGGGAAGCAGGGATCCGAGGATGCTGACCGAAGACTACAAAAAACGGAGATTTGGAGGAAGACTCGCTCTCGTGATTGTTGTAAGAAAATTCGGCCCATGGCAGGAGATCCACCCAGTCAGAATGGTGGGCATTAACGAAGTGCCGGAGGTAACTGGTCAGAATCTGATTGATCCGCTCCACTTGACCATTGGACTGTGGGTGGTAAGCGGAGGAGAAATCCAGGGAGACGTCTAGCAACTTACAAGTGGCTTTCCAAAAACGTGAGGTGAACTGTACCCCACGATCCGACACAATGTGACGAGGCAGGCCATGAAGACGGAAGATGTGGCGGATAAAGTCTTTAGCCAGTTCGGGTGCTGACGGAAGACCTGGCAGGGGAATAAAGTGAGCCATCTTGGAAAAACGGTCAACGACCACCCAAATGACCGTACAACCGGCAGAGACGGGGAGGTCAGTTATGAAGTCCATGGCTATATGCTGCCAGGGGGCAGCGGGTACCGGAAGCGGAAGGAGGCGGCCGGCAGGCAGGTGTCTCGGAACTTTGTTGCGGGCACAGGAGGCACAGGCAGAAACAAAGTCTTTTACGTCCTTGTGCAGGGTAGGCCACCAGTAATGCCGGGTAATAAGCTGGAGGGTCTTTTTCTGACCGGCGTGGCCAGCTAGTTTAGACCAATGACCCCAGTGTAGGATCCTCTCTCGATCGGTTACCGATACGAACGTCTTACCAGGAGGGAGACGATTTAGACTCACGGGAGCCACCTGCATCACTCTGGCGGGATCGATGATATGTTTAGGTTCCTCCTCGAGATCTGACACCAGGAAGGATCGAGACAAGGCGTCCGCCTTGATGTTCTTGTCTGCCGGGCGAAAATGTAGAAGAAAATCAAAGCGAGCAAAAAACAAGGACCACCGGGCTTGGCGAGGGTTAAGTCTCTGAGCATGCTGGAGGTAAGCCAAGTTTTTGTGATCAGTGTAAATGATTACCGGATGAAGAGCCCCCTCGAGTAGGTAACGCCACTCTTCTAATGCCAGCTTGATGGCCAATAGCTCTCGGTCTCCTATGGAATAATTGCGCTCGGAAGAGGAGAAGAGTTTAGAGAAGAAGCCGCAAGTTACCATCCTCCCGGAAGAAGATTTTTGAGTAAGTACCGCTCCGGCTCCAGAGGAGGAAGCGTCAACCTCCAAGAAGAACTGCTTGTTGCCGTCCGGGCGATGCAGCACCGGAGCCGAAGAGAAGGCTTGTTTTAAGGAAAGAAAGGCCTCCTCTGCTTCGGGAGTCCACTGTTTGGGGTTAGCGTCCTTGCGGGTGAGCGCGGAGATTGGAGCAGTCCGGGAAGAGAAGTGCGGTATGAAGAGGCGGTAATAATTGGCGAAGCCCAGGAACCGCTGAATGGCCTTCAATCCCTCCGGTCGGGGCCATTTCTCGATGGCAGATAGTTTCTCCGGATCCATTCGTAGACCTGTCTGAGAAATGATGTAGCCCAAAAACGGAAGCGAAGTCTGCTCAAAGAGGCACTTCACATATTTAGCGAAGAGGTGATTCTGCCTGAGCCTGAGCAGAACCTGACGAACGTCCCTCCGGTGAGACTGGAGATCCGGAGAGAAGACCAAGATGTCGTCTAGGTACACCACTACGCAGGAGTAGAGAAGGTCCCGGAAGATGTCATTGACCAACTCTTGAAAGACTGCCGGAGCGTTACAGAGACCAAAGGGCATCACCAAATACTCGTAGTGGCCGTCCCGGGTGTTGAATGCCGTCTTCCATTCATCTCCCCGACGGATACGGACTAGGTTATATGCCCCACGAAGATCCAGTTTAGTGAAGATTTCTAGCCCCCCTCAGACGATCAAATAATTCTGGAATGAGCGGAAGGGGGTACTTATTCTTCACCGTGATCAGGTTAAGACCTCTGTAGTCTATACAGGGACGGAGAGAGCCGTCTTTCTTTTTTACGAAGAAGAAGCCTGCTCCCGCTGGGGAGGTAGATTTCCGGATGAATCCCTTGGCCAAATTCTCCTCAATATATTCGGACATCGACCTGGTCTCAGCAGCAGACAATGGGTAAATACGCCCACGGGAGGCGTAGTACCGGGTAGCAGGTCGATAGGGCAATCATAAGGTCTGTGAGGGGGTAATGTCTCTGCCTCCTTTTTATTAAAGACATCAGCGAATGACCAATATGGAATCGGGAGCCCAGGTAGATTAGTTGGTGTAGGAGAAGGACGGACGGGATGAACAGGAACCAAACACGTTTTATGACAGTCATGTCCCCAGCGAAGGATCTCTCCAGTCGAGCACGGGTGCATACTTTTGGAGCCAAGGTAGACCTAGTAAGAACGCGTGAGAGAGTCCAGGCAGAACATGAAAAGAGATGCTCTCAGAATGCAGCATACCCACCTGCAGAGTTATGGATTCGGTGATAAGTTGGATGGGACGTGGTAAGAGACCCCCATCCACAGCAGCGACAGATACTGGTACAACCAGAGGTTTGGTAGGAATGCGGTATTTTTCTACCAGAGCCTGTGAAACAAGATTCCCGGCTGCTCCAGAGTAAGTTGGGCTAGTTCGAAATAACGGTTCTCCCCGAGGAGAATTGAGACTGACAGCAGCAGAGATGGAGAGGATTTATCTTTGTCTAGGTCGACCTCTCTGAGCGAACCTAGACACAGGCGTTTCCCGACCTCTCCGGGCAGGTACGGATCCGGTGCTCCTTACTGCCACAGTAGAAGCAACTCCCCTCGGCACGGCGTAAGTCCTGACGGGTTTTGACCATCTTGGTCTGGTCGACCTGCATAGGCTCAGGAGAGTGTAATTGGGGAGAAACGGAGGGAGTGACGGGTTTTCTGAAACGTAGGAGCTAGACGTGGAAACCTCCTCTCACGGGTAACCTCTTTGGCCCGCTCCTGGAACCGTAGGTCAATCCGGGTGGCAAGAGTTATTAGGTCATCGAGAGTGGTAGGAATGTCCCGACCGGCGAGTTCATCTTTAATACGACCGGACAGACCCTGCCAGAAAACAGATACCAGAGCGTCGTTATCCCAGGCCAGCTCCGAGGCAAGGGTACGGAACTGTATGGCATATTGGCCCACGGTGAGACCTCCCTGACGGAGGCGTAGCAGAGATGATGCGGATGAGGTCTTCCGTCCGGGTTCGTCGAAGACCTTCCGGAAAGCCGCGAGAAAGGCAGACAAGTCGGACACCAGGGGATCTCCTCTCTCCCAAAGAGGATTTAGCCAGGCCAGGGCCTCCCCGGTGAGATGGGACATGATGAAGGCAATTTTGGCCCGGTCGGAGTTAAACTGGTGGGACAGGAGTTCAAAGTGCTGGGTGCACTGATTAATGAAGCCCCGAGCCTGAGCGGGGTCGCCTCCGAAGCGAGGAGGTGCAGAAAGCCGGGGTCTGGGACAGGAAACCACGGAATGGGTGGAGAGCGGAGCTGCCGGATTGCGGGTCATGGCACCAGCGGTGGTTGCTGGTGTAGCGACCAGAGTGTCCAGGCGAGAATTGACATTCCGCAGGTGACCCAGGATGGACTCCTGTTGGGACCTCTGACGGGACAGTTCATGACACAAGTCCGAGAGCGAGGGAGCTTGGGTGCCACCGGGTTCCATGGCCCGAGCAAACTGTAACGGTCCGGAGGGCGGAACCTCTGAGCTACTATACAAGGGGCGGTCCTTGTAAGGGAGCGGGTGGCGACCAGGGTAGACAGGCAGGCAGTCACAGCAGGTAACCGGGGCAGTCTCTGGATGGACGGGCAGGAGGTCACGGCAAGTGACCGGGGCAGTCTCTGGATGAACGGGCAGGAGGTCACGGCAAGTGACCGGGGCAGTCTCTGGATGAACGGGCAGGAGGTCACGGCAAGTGACCGGGGCAGTCTCTGGATGAACTGGCAAATACGACCTGTGATGGCTTAGCCTCCCGGTAGGCTAGCAGGCAGATAGCAGATGAGCGCTCCCAGGTGAGCGGAGCGAGAGTCTCTGGAATAGCAGGTGGTCACCGAACGTGACGGCAGAGCCTCCAGGTAGGCTAGCAGGCAGGCAACAGATGAGCGCTCCCAGGTGAGCGGGCGAGAGTCTCTGGAATAGCAGGTGGTCACCGAACGTGACGGCAGAGCCTCCAGGCAGGCCAGCAGGCAGGCAACAGGTGAGCGCTCCCAGGTGAGCGGGCAGGCTGGTCCATAGACAGACTGGCAGGTGATGGTGGACAGACTATCGGACGCTGGAGCCTCCAGGTAGGCTAGCGGGCTGGTAACAGGTGAGCGCTCCCAGGTGAGCAGGCAGGAATCTGGCAGGTAACAGGCAACGGAACCTGAGGGCTGAAGCAGAGTAGTGAACAGTGCAACAACATTGCTCGTGCACCTCCATTTTGGAGGAGGTGCCTTATATATGGTGAAGTCCTCTGGCCATTGGCCGGGGACTACTTAGGAGGACGCGCGCGCGCCCTAAGCACAGTGGCCGGAAAGGAGCGTACGCCACCAGCAGAGCGGGAGGAGGAAGACGGACCCGGAGCAGAGGGGTGAGGGGAACAGCGTCCCTGCCTAGCAGAGGGCAGGGACGCCGACGCTACACATAGGCATAGGCAAGACAGGCCGGGGGAGGAGCCACACGTCATAGTTCATTTGCAGATCTCTTAGTCAAGTCATCACAGCTTGGAATGACTAAGGGGGGCTTAACTGCAAGACTTATACCTGTGGGCTGCTGACCTCACAAAAGGGGATGGTTTTTCTGGCCACCTCCCAGGGATAGAAGTATGGTTTGAAGCTCTGGAAAGTCATAAGGACCATAACTCAGCGGGGAACTCTAGCAGAATAATGGCAGACCTACCAATGATCTTACTTTGAAATGACGGTTCAAATGAGCCCAAACTTGGGTGAAATAGCTCATGGGGGATCCGAGAATTCCATTTCTCGGGTTCTGTTGGAGTTACGGGTTCACCAGTACCACGGGAACGATGCCTGTCGGCGCATGTTTCAAAACAGTGACTTTCGTGTTTTTGACGCAACTTCCCACCGTGTTATAAGCCAAAAGAATGAATCCTCATAATGGCTGCTATGGAAGGAAAGCACATGTGAAGACAATGGGGACCCCCTGCGGTGAGGCGGGAAACTCCAGCACTGGTAGCTCAGATTACACTACTTGAGTGCAGGCTGGGGTTGATGAGCAGCGTGAGAGAGGAGGGGGAACTTTGCTCTGTGGGCTGTCAGCAGTAAAAAAAAAGATGAGGACTGTAGTTCTAGCACAGCACAAGACATGGAGCTTCCAGTATCATCACACCTCCCCCCTTAGAGGGCGCTACGGAGGCATGACCTGTCGGTAATCCGCCATGCGCACCTCAGCGAGTTCACCACGTCGTGACAACCCATCAGCATTCCCATGATCGCTGCCTTTCTTGTGTTGCACGGCAAAATCATACTGCTGTAGGGCAAGGCTCCAGCGTAGCAACCTACCATTGGTTCCGGACACTGTGTGCAGCCAGCTCAGAGGGTTGTGGTCGGTGACCACCTTGAAGGTGCGCCCGTACAGGTAGGGCTGCAAACGTTGCAGCGCCCAGACCATGGCCAGGCACTCCTTCTCGATGGTGGAGTATGCCACTTCCCTCGGCAGAAGTTTCCGGCTCAGGTACAACACGGGGTGCTCCTGGTTCCCCGAATAAACCTGGCTGAGTACAGCACCGAGGCCAAATTCGCTGGCGTCAGTCTGTACCAGGAAGGGCCGACGGCTGTCGACGGCTTTCAACACTGGAGAGCTGCACAGGGCTGTTTTCAAAGCTCGGAATGCCGCCTCACAGCCATCTGTCCAGCTGACTGTTTGGGGTAGACCGCCCTTGGTGAGGTCCGTCAAGGGTTTTGCAATGGCGCTATAGTTCGGTACGAAACGCCTATAGTACCCTGCAGTGCCCAGGAAGGACTTCACCTGCTTTTTGGTCCTGGGGGTGGGCCAGGACATGATCGCGTCCACTTTCTCAGGCTCTGGACTCATGGAACCCCCGCCTACCCGGTGCCCCAGGTAGTGGACCTCCCTCATGCCCATCTGGCATTTTCCCGGCTTGATGGTCAGACCTGCCTGGTGAATACGCTCGAGCACCTCCTGGAGATGCTGAAGGTGTTCCTCCCAGGTGGAACTGAAGACGGCAATGTCGTCCAGGTACGCCACAGTGTACTCCTCCAGTCCTTGAAGCAGGTGGTTGACCATCCGCTGAAAAGTGGCAGGGGCATTCTTCATGCCGAAAGGCATGACCGTGGACTCGTATAGTCCAAAAGGGGTGATAAAGGCGGATTTCTCCTGCGCCGCAGGGCTCAGGGGAATCTGCCAGTATCCCCGGCTTAAATCCATGATGGATATGTACTTGGCATTCGCCAACCGCTCCAGCAGATCCTCGATGCGTGGCATTGGGTGCGCATCAGAGGTAGTGATGGCGTTGAGCCCCCTGTAGTCCACGCAGAACCGGGTGGTCCGATCCTTTTTTGGCACGAGAACTACAGGTGAGGCCCACGCGCTTTTGGACGGTCGGATCACCCCCAGCTGCAACATCTCATGGATCTCCTGGCGCATAATCTGCTGCACCTCCTCAGAGATCCGATAAGGTGTCCGCCGTAACGGGGCGTGATTCCCGGTGTCCACCTCGTGGACTGCCAACTTGGTCCTTCCGGGTTGGTTAGTGAACACAGCCCGAAAGGATTCCAGAGTGGTCAGTGTTGTGAATGGGCTTGAGATGAGTTCTGAGCAGAGGCTCCCTCTGGTGGTTACAAGCGGTACTGGTCTGTTCAGTGAAGATTGTGAGGACTGGGAATCAGGTGTTACTGACTGGTCTTATATAAGGGAGTCACCTTCCCATCAGGGTTGCCGGTGATCAATTGTTCGGGTCTCAATCCTTGATTCTGTAAGGTTCTGTGTACATGTTCCTGAAACTCAGTTTGTTCGTCAGCCATTTTACTTTCTGTCTTGCTGCAGCTATCTTGCCCTCAGTCAATATGGAGTTTCCAGCTTGCATGTTCCCGCCCTGATTCTCTCCTCTTGCTTCTTAAGCAGCCACAGCTGAGCAATCAGTGCTTCAGAATCAAGCCTGCAGTGAACCTGTGACCTGACTCCTGAAAGCCTTGGACTTGTACTCCAGTTATTTCCTATTGTGGAACTTTGGAACACTCGTGGACTTTGGAACCTTGCTATTTTGATAAATCCACGTTTGCATGGACTTACGGTAACAGAGAAGAGATCCTGAACCTGTTGTGGAGAGTGATTGCTGAGCTTAAGTTACTCTGGCCTGCTGTGTCTCCTGCTTTTGTATCTGCAAACTGTGTGACTATTATTGCCACTTGTATGAAGTAATACAAGACCTTCTATATCAAACCTGTGACTCCTGTGTTTTCATCGCACCCAAGCACAAGACACTATATGAACTGTACTACTTACATTACAGATTCCTGTTTCCCTTGTAGCCTGCTGTGTCGTGTCTGCATCTCCTGCTAACAGATAAGACATTTTCTTCTTTTTGTTTCTGTGCTTAATTTTTGCATTTTGTCCTGCACTTCTATGGGGGCCTTCTGGGTCCCCTCAGGGGGCTTTTGCCCTCTCAGTTTAGTTCAGCCACTGATGTTTGTACTTTTGCTTTTTCCAGTTTTTTCAGTGGCTGCTGTTTTGATTTTGTTACACCAGAGAACTAATTTAGGTGGTAGAGGTCGTGTGATCTCAGGTGTTTTTGAAATTAGTAGAGTTGGTGCTTTCAGGGTTTTTTTTGGGATTGCAGTAAGTACCCTTCCTATCCTTTTCTATTTAGTTAGTTTGGGCCCCAACGTTTGCTCATACTATTTTCTGTCTGTGTCAGTATTTCGTCTTGTCTAACCGCCATTACATGTTTGGGGGCTTGCTATTATCTTTGGGGTTCTGCTCCGGGGCAGATAGCTTTCCTATTTCTATCTTTAGGTGTAGTTAGTTTCTCAGGCTGTGACGAGGCGTCTAGGACCAACGTAGGAACCAGGGGCGGAACTATCGTGGAAGCAGGGGAAGCAGCTGCCATAGGGCCCGGGCTAGCAGGGGGCCCGTCCCTGCTGCAGCTGTCTCCCCTGCGGCTGTGTTCCGCCGCCCATGGCCTGAGAGTCGGCGGTTCCCTGTGCTGGCTGTCATGCTGACAGCCGGCGCAGAGAAGCTGCTGCGTGCCGTCTCCCAGGAATCAATTGCACTGGTGTCTATACAGACGCCAGTACAATTGAAGCTCTGACCGCCGGGTCAGAGCGACGTCTGCAGCGTGATCATGTCATGTGATCACGCTGCTGACGTCACTCGTCGGCGGCGCCCAGAAGGGTGAACACTGGTGGTGAGTGTGCTCCACTGTGGAGCTGAAGATACCACCGAAGATTAACGGGGGCACATACTGTGTGAGTGATAACTCTGCATTCTTGGCTGCATTACTACTTGAGGGGCACATTACTACTGATGGGAGAATAAGAGGGCTTATTACTAGTTATGGGGGCATAATGTGCCTGCATTAATAGTTATGCGGGACATGGTTACTAGTAATGGTAGCATAAGGGGGCTGCATTGCTACCAGTCCATTATATTATATTGTGTTTCCATAATGTCTGCTTTAAATACAGCTCTGATTTGGGCAAAAAGCTGGCCGTTATGAGACTGAAGAGTATTTTTTGGGCCTAGAGAATTGCTGTGATTTGCTCCGCCCACTGCTATTGGCTCCGCCCACTATCAGAACCCCGCCGCCCGTTTGGGAGAGGGGGCCCCGTTCAAAATTTTGCTGTGGGGCCCCGCCATTTCTAGTTACGCCACTGGTAGGAACGCTCCACGGCTGCCTCTAGTTGTGGTGGTTAGTCAGGGTACTGCAATCTCATAGATTCCAACTGCTCTGGTGTATTGCCTTTTTGCCTGCACTCCTCAGCTACCGAATCATAACAGTATCACCGGCCTAAATTTAAAATTGTATGGTACTCACAGAAGGGAAAAATATTGTGAAAGAAAAAACGGTTGTCAGAGTTGTCAGAGATATTTTTCTGTTTGTTGCATTTTTTTTTTTCCCTCTGTATCTCTGGGTGCTGGGGAGGATTTTTTCTCTCAATGGAGTTTGCACAGTTGTCTGGCCGTGTGGATCAGCTTGCCACTGAGGTTCAGAGTATTGCTGCATATCTTGCTAGGTTGCCTGTTGTGGAACCTAGGATTCCCATGCCAGATTTGTTTTTAGGGGATCGAGCTAAGTTTCAGAATTTCAAAAATAATTGTAAATTGTTTTTTGCCTTAAAATCTAAGTCCTCAGGAAACGTAGCGCAGCAGGTTCAAATTGTCATCTCTCTCCTGCGCGGCGATCCTCAGGATTGGGCTTTTTCCCTGACACCTGGGGATCCTGTTTTGAGTGATGTTGATGCATTTTTTCAGGCTTTGGGGTTATTGTACGATGAGCCTAATGTCACTGATCAAGCTGAAAAAGCCTTGTTGGCATTAAATCAGGGGCTTGATGACGCTGAGTTATACTGTCAGAGATTCCGTAGGTGGGCAGTCCTAACCAAGTGGAATGACGACGCTTTGGCGGCCCTTTTTCGGAAGGGTCTGTCAGATAATGTAAAGGATGTTATGGTGGGATTCCCTGTCCCCTCTGGTCTCAATGATTCTATGTCATTAGCGATTCAAATTGACAGACGTTTGCGTGAGCGGAGAAGTATGCGTGGTATAGTGTTGCCTTGTGAACCTGCTTCTGAATCCATGCAGTGTGATAGAGTGGTGTCTGGGGCACAGCGTCATGAGTTTCAAAAGCGCAATGGGTTATGTTTCTACTGTGGTGATGCCTCTCATGCTATTTCAGTCTGCCCTAAGCGGGGAAGACGTTTTGCACGCTCAGTTCTCTTGGGTAGTGTTCAGACTAAGTTTTTATTAACTGTTACCCTGATATGCTCTCTGTCCTCATTTTCTGCTCAGGCTTTTGTTGATTCTGGAGCAGCTATTAACCTGATGGATTTTGATTTTGCTAAACGTTGTGGGTTTCCCCTGATACCCCTACGGAAGTCTATTCCCCTACTGGGGATCGATTCTACCCCTTTGGCTGAGAATAAACCTCAGTTCTCTACTCAGGTGATAATGAGGGTAGAACCTGATCATCAGGAGAGTTGCAAATTTTTGGTTCTGTATAATCTGCATGACATTATCGTACTGGGTTTTCCTTGGTTACAGTCTCATAATCCTGTTTTGGATTGGAAATCTGTGTCTGTTACCAGTTGGGGCTGCCAATGTGTTAATACCAACACTCCTGTTTTTTCTGCCTCCCCCCAGGCTCAGGATGTTCCTGACTTTTTGATTGATTTTTCTGATGTGTTTAGCGAAAGTAAATCTGCATCCTTACCTCCCCATAGGAGCTATGACTGCGCTATTGAATTAGTGCCTGGTAGTAAATTCCCTAAAGGTCGCCTTTTTAACTTGTCTGTACCTGAACATGACGCTATGCGGTCAAGGAGTCATTGGAGAAGGGTCATATCAGACCATCCTCTTCACCCTTGGGTGCCGGTTTTTTCTTTGTGGCCAAAAAGGATGGTTCATTAAGGCCGTGTATTGATTATCGTCTCTTGAACAATATTACTGTGAAATATCAATATCCGTTACCCTTGATCTCTGATCTGTTTTCCAGGGTGAAAAACGCTACTTGGTTTACCAAGCTTGACCTCAGGGGGGCATATAACCTTATTCGCATTAAGCACGGGTGTTGTGAATGGGTTTGAGATGAGTTCTGAGCAGAGGCTCCCTCTGGTGGTTACAAGCGGTACTAGTGAGGATTGGGAATCAGGTGTTACTGATTGGTCTTATTTAAGGGAATCATTTTCCCATCAGGGT
This sequence comes from Oophaga sylvatica, assembly GCA_033576555.1. NCBI lineage: Eukaryota > Metazoa > Chordata > Amphibia > Anura > Dendrobatidae > Oophaga > Oophaga sylvatica. Next base: position 234,348 of record JARQOD010000002.1, on the reverse strand, counting down.
TGCCGGTGATCAATTGTTCTGGTCTGAATCCTTCTTTCCAGTTTCCCTTGTGGCCTGCTGTGTCGTGTCTGCATCTCCTGCTGTCAGATAGGACAATTTCTTGTTTTGTGTTTTTGCTATGTTTTTTGCATTTGGTCCTGCACTTCTGTGGGGGCCTTCTGGGTCCCCTCCGGGGGCTTCTGCCCTCTCGGTTTGGTCCGGCCACTGTGTTTTGTGCTTTTGCTTTTTCCAGTTTTTTCAGTGGCTGCTGTTTTTGTTACACCAGAGAACTAATTTAGGTGGTAGAGGTCGTGTGATCTCAGGTGATTTTGAAATTAGTAGAGTTGGTTTTTTCAGGGTTTTCTGGGATTGCAGTAAGTACCCTTCCTGTCCTTTTCTATTTAGATAGTTTGGGCCCCAGCGTTTGCTCATACTATTTTCTTTCTGTGTCAGTTTTTCCTCTTGTCTAACCGCCATTACATGTTTGGGGGCTTTCTATTATCTTTGGGGTTCTGCTCCGGGGCAGATAGCTTTCCTATTTCTATCTTTAGGTGTAGTTAGTTTCTCAGGCTGTGACGAGGCGTCTAGGACCATCGTAGGAACGCTCCACGGCTGCCTCTAGTTGGTGTGGTTAGTCAGGGTACTACAATCCCATAGATTCCAACTGCTCTGGTGTATTTCCTTTTTACCTGCACTCCTCAGCTACCGAAACATAACAGTATCACCGGCCATAAAAATTGTATGGTACTCACAGAAGGGAAAAAATATTTTGAAGGAAGAAAAAGTTGTCAGAGATATTTTTCTGTTTGTTGCATTTTTTTCTCTCTGTATCTCTGGGTGCTGAGGAGGATCTTTTCTCCCAATGGAGTTTGCACAGTTGTCTGGCCGTGTGGATCAGCTTGCCACTGAGGTTCAGAGTATTGCTGCATATCTTGCTGGGTTGCCTGTTGTGGAACCTAGGATCCCCATGCCAGATTTGTTTTTAGGGGATCGAGCTAAGTTTCAGAATTTCAAAAATAATTGTAAATTGTTTTTTGCCTTAAAATCTAAGTCCTCAGGAAACGCAGCGCAGCAGGTTCAAATTGTCATCTCTCTCCTGCGCGGCGATCCTCAGGATTGGGCTTTTTCCCTGACACCTGGGGATCCTGTTTTGAGTGATGTTGATGCATTTTTTCAGGCTTTGGGGTTATTGTACGATGAGCCTAATGTCACTGATCAAGCTGAAAAAGCCTTGTTGGCATTAAATCAGGGGCTTGATGACGCTGAGTTATACTGTCAGAGATTCCGTAGGTGGGCAGTCCTGACCAAATGGAATGACGACGCTTTGGCAGCTCTTTTTCGGAAGGGTCTGTCGGATAATGTAAAGGATGTTATGGTGGGATTCCCTGTCCCCTCTGGTCTCAATGATTCTATGTCATTAGCGATTCAAATTGACAGACGTTTGCGTGAGCGGAGAAGTATGCGTGGAGTGGTGTTGCCTTGTGAGCCAGCTGCTGAGCCCATGCAGTGTGATGGAGTGGTGTCTGGGGCACAGCGTCATGAGTTTCGAAAGCGCAATGGGTTATGTTTCTACTGTGGTGATGCCTCTCATGCTATTTCAGTCTGCCCTAAGCGGGGAAGACGTTTTGCACGCTCAGTTATCTTGGGTAGTGTTCAGACTAAGTTTTTATTAACTGTCACTCTGATATGCTCTCTGTCCTCATTTTCTGCTCAGGCTTTCGTTGATTCTGGAGCAGCTATTAACCTGATGGATTATGATTTTGCTAAACGTTGTGGATTTCCCTTGATACCCCTACAGAAGTCTATTCCCCTACTGGGGATCGATTCTACCCCTTTGGCTGAGAATAAACCCCAGTTTTCTACTCAGGTGATAATCAGGGTTGAACCTGATCACCAGGAGTGCTGCAAATTTTTGGTTCTATATAATCTGCATGACATTATCGTGCTGGGTTTCCCTTGGTTACAGTCTCATAATCCTGTTTTGGATTGGAAATCTGTGTCTGTAACCAGTTGGGGCTGCCAATGTGTTAATACCAACACTCCTGTTTTTTCTGCCTCCCCCCAGGCTGAGGATGTTCCTGACTTTTTGTTTGATTTTTCTGATGTGTTTAGCGAAAGTAAATCTGCATCCTTACCTCCCCATAGGAGCTATGACTGCGCTATTGAATTAGTGCCAGGTAGTAAATTCCCTAAGGGTCGCCTTTTTAACTTGTCTGTACCTGAACATGACGCTATGCGGTCTTATATCAAGGAATCATTGGAGAAGGGTCATATCAGACCATCCTCTTCACCCTTAGGTGCCGGTTTTTTCTTTGTGGCCAAAAAGATGGTTCATTAAGGCCGTGTATTGATTATCGTCTCTTGAACAATATTACTGTGAAATATCAATACCCGTTACCCTTGATTTCTGACCTGTTTTCCAGGGTGAAAAACGCTACTTGGTTTACCAAGCTTGACCTCAGGGGGGCGTATAACCTTATTCGCATTAAGCACGGGGATGAATGGAAGACGGCATTTAACACCCCTGAAGGGCATTTTGAGTACCTTGTGATGCCCTTTGGGCTCACTAATGCTCCTTCCGTCTTCCAGTCCTTCATGAATGACATTTTCAGGGATTTTGTGGACAAGTTTCTGATTGTTTATTTGGATGATATCTTGATTTTTTCTAATGACTGGGACTCTCATGTGAAACATGTTCGAACTGTATTCCAGATTTTGAGAGAGAATGCTCTGTATGTGAAGGGATCAAAGTGTCTTTTTGGCGTACAGAAGATCTCATTTCTGGGATTCATTTTGTCCCCATCTGTTATTGAAATGGACCCGGTCAAGGTTCAGGCCATCTGTGATTGGGTCCAACCTACTTCATTAAAGGCTCTTCAGAGATTTTTGGGTTTTGCCAATTTTTATCGTAAATTTATTGGTAATTTCTCTGTTATTGTTAAACCATTAACTGATTTGACCAGAAAGGGTTCTGATGTGGTGAATTGGCCTCCTGAGGCAGTCTCTGCGTTTCAGGAACTTAAGCAGAGATTCACTTCTGCTCCTGTTTTACGGCAGCCTGATGTTTCTCTGCATTTCAGGTGGAGGTTGATGCCTCTGAAATTGGGGCAGGTGCCGTTTTGTCCCAAAAAGATCCAGAGACTCTAAAGTAACCCTTGTGCCTTTTTCTCTCGAAAATTTTTTCCTACTGAACGTAATTTGACGTGGGTAATCGGGAGTTATTGGCCATGAAGTGGCTTTTGAAGAGTGGAGACATGGCTGGAGGAGCCAACATCAGGTGGTGGTCTTACGGACCATAAGAATTGGTCTATCTGGAATCTGCCAGCGACTCAATCCTAGACAGGCCAGGTGGCCTTGTTTTTCACAGTTTTAATTTTGTGGTTTCCTTTCTTCCTGGCACTAAGAAATGTTAAGGCGGATGCCTCTCGAGGAGTTTCCTTGCGGACTCTCCTGAGCTATCTGATCCCTTGTTATTTTGAAGGAGGGTGTAAGTTCTTTCCGCCATCTCGCCCAATTGAGACTTGCTCTGGAGGGGTTGTCAGGAGGATAGGCCCGAGCGCTGCCCTGTTGGAAAATTGTTTGTCCCGGACCAATGGAAAAAGAGTGTGATGTCTGAGATTCATTGTTCCGCATTGCTGGGCATCCCGGAATTTTTGGTACCAGAGACTTGGTTAGTGCGGTCCTTTTGGTGGCCTACCTTGTCTCGCGATGTCGGGATTTGTGCAGTCCTGCGGGGACTTGCTCTCGCTCCAAGCCTTGCTCTCGCTCTAGTGGTTGTTGATGCCATTGCCTGTTGCCCAAGGACCATGGACCCATATCTCTATGGATTTCATTTTCCGATCTTCCTGTTTCTCAGAGAATGACCACCATCTGGGTAATTTGTGATAGGTTTTCCAAAATGATACATTTGTGCCATTACCTAAGTTGCCTTCCTCCTCTGAATTGTGCCGTTGTTCCTTCGCAGTGGTTTCGTTTACACGGCATTCCTGAGAACATTGTGTCTGACAGAGGAGTCCAGTTTGTTTCCAGATTTTGGAGGACTTTTTGTTCTAAAACTGGGTGTTCAATTGTCTTTCTCCTCGGCATTTCATCTCAGACCCAATGGTCAAACTGAGAGAACAAACCAGACATTGGAGACTTATCTAAGATGCTTTGTGTCTGCTGATCAGGATGATGGGTCTCTTTTTTGCCTTTGGCTGAGTTTGCTCTTAATAATAGGGCTAGCTCTGCACTTTGATGTCTCCGTTTTCTGTATTCTGGGTTTCACCCTCGATTTTCTTCAGGACAGACGGAGGCTTCTGTCTGTCCGGGTGTTGACTCTGTTGTTGAGCGTATGCAGCAGATTTGGGCCCAGGTAGTGGGAGAGGTTGTCCCTCTTCAGGAGAAGGCCCAGCGGTTTGCTAACCGGCATAGGACTGGTGGTCCTCGGTTTAAAGTGGGGGACTTGGTTCTGGTTGTCCTCAAAGAATTATTCCTATGAGAGTAGCATCTCCTAAATTTAAGCCTAGGTCATTGGACCTTTAAGATCTGGAGATTATTAATCCTGTTTCTTTTCGTTTGCTTCTTCCAGGGACATTTAAGATCCATAAGTGTTCCACAAGTCCTTGTTGAAGAGGTTTGTTGAGCCAGTGGTTCCTGCTGCTGTGCCTCCTGACCCTGTTTTGGTTGAGGGCATGGAGTATGTGGTTGAGAAAAATATTGGATTCTCGTTTTTCTAGACGAAGACTCCAGTATTTGGTTAAATGGAGAGGTTATGGTCAGGAGGATAATTCTTGGGTGTTTGCTTCGGACATCCATGCTAGGAGACTTATTCCGTGCGTATCATAGAATATCCTGACCGACCTGGTTGCTCAAATGAGGGTTCGGTGACCCCCTCAAGGGGGGGGTACTGTTGTGATGGTTTGAGATGAGTTCTGAGCAGAGGCTCCCTCTGGTGGTTACAAGCGGTACTAGTGAGGATTTGGAATCAGGTGTTACTGATTGGTCTTATTTAAGGGAATCATTTTCCCTCAGGGTTGCCGGTGATCAATTGTTCTGGTCTGATCCTTCTTTCCAGTTTCCCTTGTGGCCTGCTGTGTGTGTCTGCATCTCCTGCTGTCAGATGGACAATTTCTTGTTTTGTGTTTTTGCTATGTTTTTTGCATTTGGTCCCTGCACTTCTGTGGGGGCCTTCTGGTCCCCTCCGGGGGCTTCTGCCCTCTCGGTTTGGTCCGGCCACTGTGTTTTGTGCTTTTGCTTTTTCGTTTTTTCAGTGGCTGCTGTTTTGTTACACCAGAGAACTAAATTTAGGTGGTAGAGGTCGTGTGATCTCAGGTGATTTTGAAATTAGTAGAGTTGGTTTTTCAGGGTTTTCTGGGATTGCAGTAAGTACCCTTCCTGTCCTTTTCTATTTTAGATAGTTTGGGCCCCAGCGTTTGCTCATACTATTTTCTTTTTTGTGTCAGTTTTTCCTCTTGTCTAACCGCCATTACATGTTTGGGGGCTTTCTATTATCTTTGGGGTTCTGCTCCGGGGCAGTAGTTTCTATTTCTATCTTTAGGGTGTAGTTAGTTTCTCAGGCTGTGACGAGGCGTCTGGACCATCGTAAGGAACGCTCCACGGCTGCCTCTAGTTGGTGTGGTTTAGTCAGGGTACTACAATCCCATAGATTCCACTGCTCTGGTGTATTTCCTTTTTTACTGCACTCTCAGCTACCGAAAATAACACACGGGGATGAATGGAAGACGGCATTTAAATACCCCTGAAGGGCATTTTGAGTACCTTGTGATGCCCTTTGGGCTCACAAATGCTCCTTCTGTCTTCCAGTCCTTCATGAATGACATTTTCAGGGATTTTGTGGATAAATTTCTGATTGTTTATTTGGATGATATCTTGATTTTTTCCAATGACTGGGACTCTCATGTAAACATGTTCGGACTGTGTTCCAGATTTTGAGAGAGAATGCTCTGTATGTGAAGGGATCAAAGTGTCTTTTGGGTCAGGTATCTCATTTCTGGATTCATTTTGTCCCCCATCTGTTATTGAAATGGACCCGGTCAAAGTTCAGGCCATCTGTGATTGGGTCCAACCACTTTATTAAAGGCTCTCAAAGATTCTTGGGTTTTGCCAATTTTTATCTAAATTTATTGGTAATTTCTCTGTTATTGTAAACCATTAACTGATTTGACCAAGAAGGGTTCTGATGTGGTGAATTGGCCTCCTGAGGCAGTCTCTGCATTTCAGGAACTTAAGCAGAGATTCACTTTGCTCCTGTTCTACGGCATGTTTCTCTACCATTTCAGGTGGAGGTGGATGCCTCTGAAATGGGGCAGGTGCCGTTTTTGTCCCAAGAGATCCAGAGACCTCTAAGAGTAACCCTGTGCCTTTTTCTCTAGAAAATTTTCTCCCACTGAACGTAATTATGACGTGGGTAATCGGGAGTTATTGGCCATGAAGTGGGCTTTGAAGAGTGGAGACATTGGCTGGAGGGAGCCAAACGTCAGGTGTGGTCCTTACGGACCATAAGAATCTAGTTTAACTGGAATCTGCCAAGCGACTTAATCCTAGACAGGCCAGGTGGGCCTTGTTTTTTTCACACGTTTTAATTTTGTGGTTTCATTTCTTCCTGGCACTAAAAATGTTAAGGCGGATGCTCTCTCGAGAAGTTTCCTTGCGGACTCTCCTGAGTTATCTGATCCTTCTGTTATTTTGAAGAGGGTGTATGTTCTTTCCGCCATCTCGCCCAATTTGAGACTGGCTCTGGAGGGGTGTCAGAGGATAAGCCCGAGCGCTGCCCTGTTGGAAATTGTTTGTCCCGGGACCAGTGGAAAAAGAGGTAATGTCTGAATTCATTGTTCCGCGTTGGCCGGTCATCCCGGAATTTTTGGTACCAGAGACTTGGTTAGTCGGTCCTTTTGGTGGTCTAACTTGTTCTCGTGATGTCAGGGAGTTTGTGCAGTCCTGCGGGGACTTGCTCTCGCTCCAAGCCTTGCTTCGTTCTAGTGGTTTGTTGATGCCATTACCTGTGCCCAAGAGACCATGGACCCATATCTCTATGGATTTCATTCCGACCTCCCTGTTTCTGAGAGAATGACCGTCATCTGGGTGATTTACGATAGGTTTTCCAAGATGATACATCTTGTGCCATTACCTAAGTTGCCTTCCTCCTCCGAATTGGTGCCTTTGTTCTCAGCACGTAGTTCGTTTACACGGCATTCCTGAGAACATTGTGTCTGACAGAGGAGTCCAGTTGTTTCCAGATTTTGGAGGACCTTTTGTTCTAAAATTGGTGTTCAATTGTCTTTCTCCTCGACGTTTCATCCTCAGACCAATGGTCAAACTGAGAGAACAAACCAGACATTGGAGACTTATCTAAGATGCTTTGTGTCTGCTGATCAGGAGACTGGGTCTCTTTTTTGCTTTGGCTGAGTTTGCTCTTTAATAATAGGGCTAGCTCTGCCACTTTGATGTCTCCATTTTTCTGTAATTCTGGGTTTCACCCTCGATTTTCTTCAGGACAGACGGAGGCTTCTGTCTGTCAGGTGTTGACTCTGTTGTGGAGCGTATGCAACAGATTTGGGACCAGGTAGTGGAGAGGTTGTCCCTCTCTCAGGAGAGGGCCCAGCGGTTTACTAACGGCATAGGACTGATGGTCCTCGGTTTAAAGTGGGGATTTGGTCTGGTTGTCCTCAAGAAATATTCCTATGAGAGTGCATCTCCTAATTTAAGCCTAGGTTCATTGGACCTTATAAGATCATGGAGATTCTTAATCCTGTTTCTTTTCGTTTACTTCTTCCAGGGACATTAGATCCATAACGTGTTCCCAAGTCCTTGTTGAAGAGGTTTGTTGAGCAGTGGTTCCTACTATGTGCCTCCTGACCCTTTTTTTTTGGTTGAGGGCAATCTTGGAGTATGTGGTTGAGAAAAATATGAATTATCGTTTTTCTAGACGGAACTCCAGTATTTGGTTAAATGGAGAGGTTATGGTCAGGAAGACAATTCTGGGTGTTTGCTTCGGACATCCATGCTAGGAGACTCATCCGTGCGTATCATAGAACTCTCCTGACCGACCTGGTGCTCAAATGAGGGTTCAGTGACCCCTCCTCAAGTGGGGGGTACTGTTGTGAATTGGCTGGAAATGAGTTCTAGGCAGAAGTCCCTTGGTGGTTACAACGGTACTGGACTGTCCAGTGAAGATTGTGAGGATTGGGAATAGGTGTTACTGACTGGTCTTATATAAGGGAGTCGCCTTCCCATCAGGGTTGCCGGTGATCAATTGTTTGGTCTCAATCCTTGATTCCTGTTTCCTTGGTAGCCTGCTGTGTCGTGTCTGAATCTCTGCTAACAGATAAGACATTTTGTTCTTTTTGTTTTTGTGCTTGATTTTTGCATTTTGTTCCTGCACTTCTGTGGGGGCCTTCTGGGTCCCCTCGGGGGGCTTTTGCCCTCTAGTTCAGTCAGCCACTGATGTTTGTACAATTGCTTTTTCCAGTTTTTTCAGTGGCTTGCTGTTTTGTTTTGGTTACACAGAGAACTATTTAGGTGGTAGAGGTCGTTGGATCTCAGGTGTTTTTTGAAATTAGTAGAGTTGGTGCTTTTCAGGGTGTTTTGAGATGCAGTAAGTGCCCTTCCTATCCTTTTCTATTTAGTAAGTTGGGCCCAACGTTTGCTCATACTATTTTCTGTCTGTGTCAGTATTTCTTCTTGTCTAACCGCCTTAATGTTTTGGGGCTTTCTATGTTCTTTGGGGATCTGCTCCGGGGGCAGATAGCTTTCTCTTTCTATCTTTAGGTGTAGTTGATTCTCAGGCTGTGACGAGGCGTCTAGGACCAACGTAGGAACCTCCACGGTGCCTCTAGTTGTGGTTAGTCAGGGTAACTGCAATTCATAGTTTCCAACTGCTCTGGTGTTATTTCCTTTTTTGCCTGCCTCCTCAGCTACCAAATCATAACAGTTATGGGTTCGGTGATGAGTTGGATGGGGCATGGTAAAAGACCCCCGTCCACAGCAGCGACTGATAATGGTACAACCAGAGTTTTTGGTGGAATGCTGTATTTTTCTACCAGGGGACTGTGACATAAGATTCCCGGCTGCTCCAGAGTCAGTTGGGCTAGTTCAAAAATAACGATTCTCCCACAAAGATTGAGACGTGACAGCAGCAGAGATGGAGAGGCTTTCTCCTTGTCTAGGTCGACCTCTCTGAGCGAACCTAGACAACAGGCGTTTCCCGACCTCTCCAGACAGGTACGAATCCGATGCTCCTTACTGCCACAGTAGAAGCAACTCCCCTCGGCACGGGTAAGTCCTGACGGTTTTGACCATCTTGGTCTGGTCGACCTGCATAGGCTCAGGAGAGTGTAATTGGGGAGAAACGGAGGGAGTGACGGGTTTCTGAAACGTAGGAGCTAGACGTGGAAACCTCCTCTCACGGGTGACCTCTTTGGCTCGCTCCTGGAACCGTAGGTCAATCCGGGTGGCGAGAGTTATAAGGTCATCGAGAGTGGTAGGAATGTCCCGACCGGCGAGTTCATCTTTAATACGGCCGGACAAACCCTCCCAGAAAACAGATACCAGAGCGTCGTTGTCCAAGCCAGCTCCGAGGCAAGGGTACGAAAACCGTATGGCATATTGGCCCACGGTGAGATTTCCCTGACGGAGGCGTAGCAGAGATGATGCGGATGAGATCTTTCGTCCGGGTTCGTCAAAGACTTTCCGAAAAGCCGCGAGAAAGGCAGACAGGTCGGACACCAGAGGATTCCTCTCTCCCAAAGAGGATTCAGCCAGGCCAGGGCCTCCCCGTGAGATGGGACATGATAAAAGCAATTTTGGCCCGGCGGGTTAAACTGGTGGGGAGGAGTTCAAAGTGCGAGGGCACTGATTAATGAAACCCCGAGCCTGAGCGGGGTCGCCTCTGAAGCGAGGAGGTGCGGAGAGCCGGGGTCCGTGACAGGAGCCCATGGTATTGGAGAGCAGGGGAGCTGCCGGATTGCGAGTCATGGCACCAGCGGTGGTTGCTGGTGAGCTGTTCAGAGTGTCCAGGCGAGAATTGGCATTCCGCAGTGACCCAGGAGGACTCTGGTGGGACTTCTGACGGGACAGTTCATGACACAGGTCGAGATGGAGGGAACTTGGGCGCCACCGGTTTCCATGGCCCAAACAAACTGTAAGGTCTGGGAGGCGGAAACCTCTGAGTACTATACAAAGGGCAGTCCTTGTAGGGAGCGGGTGGCGACCAGAGTGGACGGGCAGGTAGTCACCGCAAATAACCGGGGTAGTCTCTGGATGAACGGGCAGGAGGTCACGGCAAGTGACCGGGGCAGTCTCTGGATGAGTAGGCAGGAGGTCACGGCAAGTGACGGGGCAGTCTCTGGAGAGTGGGCAGGAGGTCACGGCAAGTGACCGGGGCAGTCTCTGGATGAGTAGGCAGGAAGTCCGGCAAGTGACCGGGGCACGTCTCTGGATGATGGGCAGGAGGTCCGGCAAGTGACCGGGGCAGTCTCTGGATCAGTGGGCAGGAGGTCACGGCAAGTGACGGGGCAGTCTCTGGAAGAAGAAGGTACATACGACTTGTGATGGTGAGCCTCCCGGTAGGCTAGCAGGACGATAGAAGATGAGCGCTCCCAGGTGAGCGAGCGAGAGTCACTGGAATAGCAGAAGATCACGCCCGTGACAGCAGAGCCTCCAGGTAGGCCAGCAGGCAGGTAACAGATGAGCGTCCCCAGGTAAGCGGGCAGAAGGCCACTGGAATAGCGGAAGATCCCAGCACGTGACGGCAGAGCCTCCAGGTAGGCCAGCAGGCAGGTAAAAGATGAGCGCTCCCGGTGAGCGGGCGAGAGCCACTGGAAAGTGGAAGATCACGACGTGACGGCGAGCCTCCAGGTAGGATAGCAAGCAGGTAACAGACAGCAACCTGGCAGGAATCAGACAGTATTGGCAATGACCCTGAGGACTGAAGCAGAGTAGTGAACAGTGCAAAAATTGCTCTGGCCCTCCCATTTTGGGGAGGTGCCTTTTGTAAGGTGAAGTCCTCCGGCCATTGGTGGGGACCCCTTAGGGAGCGCGCGGCCCTTTAGAGGGGGGCAGCGCGCGCGCCCTAAGCCAGTGGCAGGAAAGGAGGGGCCGCCGCCAGCAGAGCGGCGGAGGAGCGGGCCCGGGCGGGGGTGAGGGGAACAGCGTCCCTCCTGCAGGGGCAGGGACGCCGGCCGCTACAGCCAATAGAAGTGTTGAGACGCCGTGCCTTGTTTTGCGTCCCCTTGTCCAGGAGTGGAAATCTCATGGGCAATCCCAAAACACCTCGGAACTGGTGCGGGGCGAAACCGGTTTTTCCCTCAACCACTCCTTTTGGGAATCTCCGGGTATGTCCCGGTAAAACCTTCCTCGTTCCCAGAACACCCTCCCCCTTTCAGTCACGAGGTGGGCATTCTCCAGGTGCCCAATTCTCCAGGTCGATCTGAGGCGAGCGGCCTGGAATAGGGTTGGAGCTTCCGATACTTCCCATACCCGAATCAAAGTAAGCATGGGGAAAAATACGGAAAGTAAGTATCGGAATCTTCCGATTTTTGTTCCATAGACTTTCATTGGATTTCAGGTATCGGAAGTACGGAAAAGCTCAACCCTACCTGGAAATCCTGGGTGGGGCAGCCCGAAGTACGTTAGGGTTCCCTTCCTCATGGGGCCCTCTGGGGCCCGGGTCTGGGTCCACCCCGGTTCAAATCTCTCCGTAGCGGAGGATGCCAGATTGCAGGGCGCTAACCGATCCGGGGGACTTGATGCGGGGACGCAGCTCATAGCATTTCCCCCGGGGGTTTCTATGACCCCTGCCGGCGCTATGGGTTACCCCCCATCCACCCCAACATTCAGGGCAGTGCTATTATGGGCCCGTTTTTTTCCTCGGGGCATGGTCGTGTAGGGTCACCTTCCTCACGGTTCCATGCACCCCCCCATTCCTTGAGCATGTCCTTGCTCCGCTAGGGGGTTTTTCACCGTCTCACCCCGGGGAAGT
>JARQOD010000002.1:114680-222289 GCA_033576555.1 Oophaga sylvatica | reverse complement strand
GAGGCAAAAGCGCCCCCATACTTGGATTTTCCGGGTGAAGGACTCACACCGCCCCCCCCCATACGTTGCCAATCCATAAAAGGGTTAAGGCAGTTCTATATTTTTCCCGTTACGCGTGCAACAGATCGCAATTTGTTATACCTAAACTACCCACGTAGATCAGAAAGAATCAAAAAAAGGGAAATTACCCATTAGTATCAGAGTGATTATAACAAAATTTGTGTGAAACATTGAAAAAGTTATATAAAAAAAGTGTTTTTTCTCTATTACTTCGTTTAAAATGGACAAGGCTGAGGACGGGCCAGCCCAAAAAATTATCCTGTAATATTTTCACAAAAGTGCCTTCTTAAGGTTTCACATGAAACCTTGACTCCCCCTTAAACCAAAACCGTGGGGTGTGGACTGAGTGAGGTCTGCATTTGGATGTCCTGCAGCCCCCCCGGACCCACGTTGAAGGTTTGGTGGGGTCCTTACAATTTTCTTGTATATATATTTTTTTAAAATCACTTGATACTTTTTTATTTCTATATTAAAAATGTTTTTGTTCGAACGTTCAGGTTTTCTCATCCGGATGGGAAGATGTTATTGTTCAATGTTTATGCATAAACAAAATGTCTTTTATATTTTACAGCCCGGGATTGCTGTCCATTTACCATTGGGGAATGTGTAGCCCTGGTACACAATAACCGAGGATGAGTGGAGAGGTAACAGTTAGGTCTCTTCATGACATCGTGTACACTTCTGACACACCCAGCAGGGGTGTGGAAGGGAGTGATTTAGTCAGTCAGTGTCCGGACTTCAGAGTGAGAAGTCAGTTTCCTGTCCTTGGACAGAGTAGACGTGTCCAGTTTAAGTCTATCATCATTCAGAAAGTGGAGTCTGGTGTAGGTGTCTGTATACACCTTAGTCTAGTCAGAGCTGTGCCCCACTGGAAGAAAAGACTGAACTATCTATTAAGAGACAAGCAAGGCGAAGGGCAAATGGAAGGAAGGAATTGGAAAAGTGGCTTTTTGACTTGGAAAAGTCCTGCACGTTGCAAACCGGTTACTGGGGACCGAAGGATCAACTATTGTACAGCATAGTGAAGAGAAAACCGAATCTACCGACCCTAGGTCGCGGCAGACAGCCCCTTTATAGTCAGAACGTAGCTGGAGTCAGGGGGTGTGAAGACTTTGAGTTGTGCACGACAAGAAAAGGATTCAGCTCCCTCGCAGGAAGGCTTCTAACCCAAAATTTGACTGGGCAGAAACAGCAAAAAGACTAGCTGGAATCATAGAGAGGATTACGCTTCAGGCTGGTCGTACTCAGCTTCATTGGAAAGTAACGGAGGCCCCTAACTTGCTTATCTGTTGCCTCAAAGCTCACCCTCCATCAACCCCATCAGCCTCCCTGGACCTGCCTTATCATCCTGCAATAAAGGTATGGAAAGACGTTGACTGTGTGAGACTGATTATTATTGCATGCCTGCACAATCCCTACCTAACTACCGACCTGAGGGAAGAGTCCCCACCTGTAGGGGACCCGACATCTAGCTGCATCACCATCCCCTCAGAGATCGATAGCAGCGGGTACAAATTACCAGAATACTACAGGTGGCGTCACGAACTGTACATAAATCAATCCCCTGTAAATATTCCCCAAAAATAACCCAGACCGCCAGGGCCACAGACCGAGCCACAGCTACCTGTGACAATCCCCATAGACTTCTACGGGCTCGGCTCTGAGTACCCCCCATTGCCCTGTAACCCACAATTGTGGTGGCGGGTCGACACATAACCGCTCAGAGCGTCGGGGTCCAATGGTCAGAATGGAGCCCTCTTGGTGGTGGCAGATGGCTGAGCAACTGGAGTTGCTGGGGCACAGGCCGTGGAAGTGTCTGCTGGTCTCGCGGCAAGTCCTCATCATCTTCATCTTCCCAGACGGCTGCTGGAGGGGCTCGAGCCTGCGCTAAAGGGTCCGGAGTCTGCAGAGAGGCCTCGCCCTGCGTGGGATCTGTGGATATACAGGCCGTAACATATTGCGGTGCACAATCTGGGTGGGTTGATTCCCTCCTTCCTCTGATTGTGTCTCAAAATACTGGTCCGTCTGGACTTACTTGGTGTAGAATTTTGAAAGGGACTGTCCTCCCATCGATGGCTCAGTTTGCTTTGGGGTCTTTGATCTCGTACAAGCACGCAATCTCCTTTTCGAATTTCAATGGGCTGTGACGTGGGCTTTTCAGGTGTTCCAGATCTTGGAGCTTAGTCTGCACTAATCTGTGTAGGTCTGCAGACAATACCGGTGGCCCCGGACCATTAGTGACCCCTACCCATGACCGTTCTTCCTTGGGTCCAGCTCTACCTCAGTAATTCCCTTGCCTTACTGACCCGGGAAAGTAGCGTGTATGGGGTGTACCCCCGGGGAGCCGATGTACCCGGTTGTTTATACCCAGACCAATTCGGGGACGTATTCAGGCCCAAAGGGCTTTCTGGTTATCTTGCAGGGTCCGCAACATTTGAATTAGAGTCCGGTTGAACCGTTCACAGGCCCCATTCCCTTGCGGTGATATGTTGTGGTACCGTATTTGTCAAAGCCGCACAGGCATGCAGTTCTTCCATCACTTTCCCCAGGAAGCAGGCCCCTTGATCAGTGGATGCGTTGTGGGCAGCCATACACTTGGATAAATTTTTACAGATAGCATAAGCGGGCCGATTCTGCTGTTGATCTCGGGTGAGGACCACTATGGCAAACTTGGTAAAATGGTCCACAATGGCTAAGCAGTGTTGATATCCCTGATGAGCCGGACCGATGGTTAAGTAATCCACCATTAACAGTTCAAGGGGCGCGGTGGTTACAATTGTTTGTAAGGGGGCTCCTTGTTCTGGTGGTTTAGTCAACTCAACATAAGCAGCATGCTCGGCACACATCTTCTATTACGGCTTGTAACCAGGGATGATAGGCTGTTCGCTGTAGCCACTGGAAAGTCTTTTGTATGCCAAAATGAGCCCCTTTCTCATGAGCCCCAGAGCAATGCAGTCAGTAGGGCTCCCGGCACACCACTTGCCAGGCTACGGTGGTTCGGTGTGTTTGAGTGGTTTTGTGATACAATAGTCCCTTTTTTGAGCACCAGTTTTTTCCCATTGACGGAGCATTAGCACAGCGTCTTAGAAAGTATTTTCTTTGAGCGTCATTGGGAAGTTGTCCTTGGGCGACCCACCGGCGAAGGGAGCTGATTCACTGTCTGCTTGTTGCGGCATATCCATTCATCCCGGGATTGATCGAGAATGCCCCCAGTGGCTTTTGTACAGGACTGCTCTTTTGTCACTGCGTGGTCTCGTTGGGTTTTTGGGAAACGGTGTTTCCTCTCCCTCTAGCTCTTCATCCCAGCTCCGTCCTGGGACGGGGCCTGATTCGGACAAGACATCGGCTTGGACATTTTCTGCCCCCTCTTGTAATGATTTTGTATTTGAACTTGGCCATCCTGGCTACCCACCGCTGCTCCAGGGCCCCCAGTTTGGCGTTTTCAAGGTGGGCCAGGGGTTGTTGTTGGTTCGTACCACCACCTCAGATCCCGCTAGGTACTCCCACAAATCGCTCCGTCATGGCCCACACCACCGCCCGGAGCTCGAGCTTGAAAGACTGTAGTTGTCAGGATTGCATTCGGATTGTGAAGTGATCAGCTGCCATAGGCGATCACCCTCTCTCTGGCCGTCCTGCATCTGCGAAAACACAGCCCCCAACCGTGTAAGCTCCTGTCAGTGTGCAGAATGAACGTTTGCGAGAAATCGTGTAGGCTAACACCGGGCTTCTGAAGTGCGGCCTTAAGGTCTCGAAAAGCTTCTTCCTGAGGTTCTCGCCACTGTACCCTTGCAGTTGTTAGCACCGGATGGGATTCCTCTTAGCAGGTCCTGCAGGGCTCGAGCTCGGCGGGTGAAATTTTTCACAAAGCGACAGTATACCAGCTAGCCCCAAGAAGGCCGGCACATCCTTCACGTCTCGGGAGTAGGCCACTCCTGTATCGCAGCGACCTTCTCCAGAGACGGCCTCACGCATGCCACAGGTATTCTATTTGTGTGCGGAACAGGTGGCATTTTTGGGGCTTCACCTTCTGAGTCGCCCTCCAGAGCAATGGGAACTCGGATCTGAGCCTGTAAACTACTATGGGGATGTCACGGCGACACAGCTCAGTCTGTGGCTCTGGTGCTCATTCTTTAATGTAGGATATTTACAGGTGAATTGAATACCGTTCTTTAATGGGAGGATGATTGCCTGTGGGGATGTGATGTTGGACCCCTTTAATTTTCCCAAAGTCGAGTGGGTGTTTGCTGAATACCTGTGTGTACTCCTGAACTACTCGATGTACTTCTGTTTCTGGTGGGCTGGAGTGGTGTCCGTCCCGACATGGAGCTGTTGACACCAATCCTCCACCTTGGTGGTCGGGCCGTTATCCTCCATGGTTGTGGGAGGTTAAGGGCTCCGTTGTGTGAATGGAGTTGTTATCCACAGCATGTAACTTAGCAACAGTGGCATAACGTGGTAATTTTGACTTCATCCTCTCCCCATTGAGAAGACGCACTGGAACCCTCCCATTATGTACCTCCACTACCCCTCTGGCAGTCAAGAGTGTAGGTCTGTGCTCTGAACAATGGGCTCTACTACTGCTTGGTAGTTCTGTCCTCTCAGACCTATTGCTGCTCTACACCATATAAGCATTTCACTCATTGGGGGTATCACAATGGGGTTCGGTCTGTTACCCGTACATTACCAATCTCACCACCGGTCAGTTTCACTTGCTGCTGGCATATCAGGGCCCGGATCTCCTTCTGGATCACTCCCTTTTTCTTTGGTCGGGCAATATCGGCGAGCTGTTGGAGTAAAAACACAACCTCCTCCAAACAGTTACTAATAATGTTAGTGCCTAAAACCACATTCAACCCATTTTCCTCATTAACAGTCTTCACTACAAGAAGTCCTTGGTCCTTCAGCTCCACTCTCCCACTTTTACATCTACATTTTTAGCCCCCAGTAAGTCAAGAGGGAGGCCATTAGAGGCGTAAACGCAAAGTCAGGGTTTGGGGTTTGGAGACTGTCCATAGACCAGTATCTACTGTAGAGAACTCAGGTATGATGGTTACCTGAGATCCAGTGTCCAGCAGGCAGGGATTGCGATCCCGTCCAGTATGATGGACAGGTATGGCCTTCCACAAACCTGCGTTCCAGTCTGAGGGGCCTGATGAGTCTATTCCTGGGTGTTGGCCCTCGGACCCAGGATTTGCTCGTTTAAAGGGCACCGGTGTGCTGGGTGACCTTCTCTGTGGCAGCGGTAGCAGATGATCTCTCGCGAGGATGATGCTGGTCGCGGGTCCCTCCAGGGGGTGGCGTTGTCCTCCTCCGGTGGGGTGACGTCCTCCTTCTCCTCCGGTTCATCCAAGGGACATCCTCTGGGCAGTCAGCTAGCAGGATCTTTCCTTCTTCCTCCTTTCGCAGTTGCAGGGCACTCATTACAGTGGCCAGGTTTTTGGTCAGCTGGCGCACTTCTGAGCGCAAACAGTCCAGCTCAGTAGGGGGCGCCACCTGCGTTTTTGGCTTCCGCAAACCAGCGGGGAGAAGGTGGATGCTGCTGGCTTTAGAGGGGCTTCACCGGGTGACACTGGGTTGCCATCTCGGGCATTTCCAGGGATCGCAGTCCTTTTATAGCCATATCCTTAAGGGCATCAAAGGTAGCATCAGGATGATCCAAAGAACACCATGCACAGTTCTGTTTTCAGCTTGAGACCTCAATCCCCGTACAAATTGTTCCTTTAACATTTTATTTTCATTGATGACACTTATGGGGTTAACCTGTTTGAGAGCTTGCAGGGCCCCCTGTAGTCGGCAGGCGTAGTCCCTAATGCTATCATCTGGTTTCTGGAGCATTGGTAAAACCTCATCCGGAGATCTGTTTCAGTGCGGTCCTCAAAGAAAGTCTGTAGCTCTAAGAAAATTGCAAGCACTGACTCCTGGTCTGCAGCGGTCCATGTCTCTACTTCCCTCTCTGCAGCACCGGTCAGTTGTCCCACTACCACTGCAGCTCTTTGTTTCTCTGTCATAGGGTACATGTCCATTATGCTGCATATTTTAAGTTTGAACCCTGACAGGGTGTCTGGCTTGCCGCTATACTGAGGGAGCCACTTTGCTCCAGGCATGTAGGGCAGCGTCAGCGGTACTATCGGAACCACAGGACCTGGTGAGGGGCCAGCGTTTCCATCCTGCGCGGCAGCGCCGAGGGGTGAATCATTGGGGCGGTCAGCCTGGGCCGTGCTGTCAGCTTGCTGCTGCGACATATCTGCGCCCCCCTAGTTAAGCGTGGCCTACCTTCTCCTGTAGGCCGCAGCTTCCTCTGATCACAGTTGTGAGAAGGACCTGCGTCGCCGGCGCTCTGACATCAGAGCGTTCACTGAAGCTCTCCACAGGACCTGCCGCTGCGTCAGCGTTGGGGGCGTGTCTGGGACTCAGCGCGCTTTTGCAGGTACGCCTCCTTCTCTTCGCGCGTGGCGCTGTAAATGGCGGGCAATGGCGAGCAAATGGCGGGAAATCTTCACCACTATATGCGACAGTCTTTTAGTGAGGCACACAGTACCCGGTGGCAACGGGCAGGAGTCACTCCGTTGCTGCAGGGCACGAAATCCTGTTCGTGACGCCAGGAAGAGATGAGTCGCTCTCCAGAGCAATGGGAACTCGGATCTGAGCCTATAGACTACTATGGGGGATGTCACAGCGACACAGCTCAGTCCGTGGCTCTGGTGCTCATTCTTTAATGTGGGATATTTGCAGGTGAATTGAATATTGGTATGAGGATTCGTGACGCCACCTGTGGTATCTGGTCAGGATGACCAGCGCTGCTATGCAGATCCACTGAAGGGTTAATATTGTGCAGCTAGATGTTAAGCCTTCCACAAGTAAGGCTGAGTCCTTCAGGGCAGATAGATGTGCAGGGGTGCAGGACAGACGGGGACCCGGCAGTTAGGGTAATAAGGTAGACACACACATGTCACTTTGGTACCTTTACTGAAGATGTTGCAGGCACTCCCCGGAGCACTGTAGGGTGAAGGGTGCACATCCAGATTCCTCCACTGAGTAAGTGTGTGGCCTCCTCTCTCCTTGCTTTTATGTGATAGTCCTGACCTGCTTGTAGCTAGGCCTAACTTGGTCTCCGTCTTGCACCTGGCTGACCTTGTGGTTGGACCCTTTCTTGAAGTACACAGTCTCTATTTGCCGTGCACGGCTGGACTCCGTCCTCCTGGCCCAGTTACGTATCAGCTCTGAGGTACTCCTGGGACTTGTAGTCCTCCAGGAACTCCGGTGTTCTCCTAATGGGTCGAGGAGATCCCTATAGGCTCGGACCCCGGTATCCGGTGGTAATAATTGGGATGAGCTATTTAGCTCCTCTGTCCCTTCTCCGTTTCCACTCGCCTTCGGCCTACCCGGGCCCTCACACGATCACACACTGGCAGTTGGTGGGCTGCCTCTTCTCCGCTCTCTAAGCGTCGGCACGCTTTCTCTCTGAGCTGCACACTGTTGGCTCAGTTCTGACCAGGCTGGAGTGGCTTCGGTTCCACTTGTACTGGCCTCCACTCTCTCTTGAACTGAATGGCTCTGCAACCTCTCTCTCTCCTCAGAACGCTCAGTGAGCTAGTCTGCACAAACCGAGCTCAGTGCTCTCACCTTCTACACTCTCTGAGGTGACTGGCTTGATGTTTCCTGTGTTCACCCTCTTTTATATGTCTAAAACAGCTCCCTCTGGTGGTCTTTGGGATAGGTGAATGTGTGTGAATGTGTATAATTACCTCTAGTGGTATATTCTTTCAGTGCACCCTTCTGGAAGATATGGATCCAGTCGCAGCTGGGCTCCACACTTCAACCCGTACTTTTGCAGCCGGCCGAGCACCTGGCCCAGGCGATGCAGGTGGTCTTCAAACATGGCGGCATAGATGATAATGATTGGTTGCTCACAGCGCCTCTGTCCTCGGCTCCATGAGGGCTGGTCTGGGTAGTGATGTCCTCCCTGCAGGCAGATGATTGGTTGCTTGCAGTGCCTCCGTCCTTGGCTCCGTGAGGGCAGGTCTGGGTAGTGACGTCCTCCCTGCAGTCAGATGATTGGTTGCTCACAGCGCCTCTGTCCTCGGCTCCATGAGGGCTGGTCTGGGTAGTGATGTCCTCCCTGCAGGCAGATGAGTGGTTGCTCACAGTGCGTCTCAGTCCTCGGCTCCATGAGGGCTGGTCTGGGTAGTGATGTCCTCCCTGCAGGCAGATGATTGGTTGCTCACAGCGCCTCTGTCCTCGGCTCCGTGAGGGCAGGTCTGGATAGTGACGTCCTCCCTGCAGTCAGATGATTGGTTGCTCACAGCGCCTATGTCCTCGGCTCCGTGAGGGCAGGTCTTGGTAGTGACGTCCTCCCTGCAGGCAGATGATTTGTTGTTTGCATGTATTTGTTTGGGGGTTCATACATGGGGACGATTCTTGGTTCCCTGGAGATCCCCTATAAAAGGCTGGCGGGTGGTGTAACACACGGACCCCTGGTAGTGACATCCCGCTTGCAGAAGTCGTCGGAAGCTCATCATGGACATCTCTTGTCTCTGCAGCATCTATGACCTCAGAGTCGTCCCGCTCTCCCGGCTTCACCCCGAGCACTTTGTGTTTTCACCCTTTGGAATTCTCCATGTGGATCAGGTGTCGGGCTCCGAGGTGCAGGAGCTGGGGGTCTGGCATCGAGAGGCCGTTCTGTGCCGAACCCTGAGGAAGATCCCCTACTACAGAGACTTCCTGAAGAGGAGAACCTTCACACGGTAACCAAGCACAAGGGGCCACAGCAGCACAGAGGATTTCAGGGGGGATTATGGTGTATAGTGGGGGCATGGCTGGATTATGCACATGTGTAATAGCAGCACAGAGGATTTCAGAGGGATTATAGTGTATAGTGGGGGCATGGCTGGATTATGTACATGTGTAATAGCAGCACAGAGGATTTCAGAGGGATTATGGTGTATAGTGGGGGCATGGCTGGATTATGTACATGTGTAATAGCAGCACAGAGGATTTCAGGGGGATTATGGTGTATAGTGGGGGCATGGCTGGATTATGCACATGTGTAATAGCAGCACAGAGGATTTCAGAGGGATTATGGTGTATAGTGGGGGCATGGCTGGATTATGTACATGTGTAATAGCAGCACAGAGGATTTCAGGGGGATTATGGTGTATAGTGGGGGCATGGCTGGATTATGCACATGTGTAATAGCAGCACAGAGGATTTCAGAGGGATTATGGTGTATAGTGGGGGCATGGCTGGATTATGCACATGTGTAATAGCAGCACAGAGGATTTCAGGGGGATTATGGTATATAGTGGGGGCATGGCTGGATTATGCACATGTGTAATAGCAGCACAGAGGATTTCAGGGGGATTATGGTGTATAGTGGGGGCATGGCTGGATTATGCACATGTGTAATAGCAGCACAGAGGATTTCAGGGGGATTATGGTGTATAGTGGGGGCATGGCTGGATTATGTACATGTGTAATAGCAGCACAGAGGATTTCAGGGGGGATTATGGTGTATAGTGGGGGCATGGCTGGATTATGTACATGTGTAATAGCAGCACAGAGGATTTCAGGGGGATTATGGTGTATAGTGGGGGCATGGCTGGATTATGTACATGTGTAATAGCAGCACAGAGGATTTCAGGGGGATTATGGTGTATAGTGGGGGCATGGCTGGATTATGTACATGTGTAATAGCAGCACAGAGGATTTCAGGGGATTATGGTGTATAGTGGGGGCATGGCTGGATTATGTACATGTGTAATAGCAGCACAGAGGATTTCAGGGGGATTATGGTGTATAGTGGGGGCATGGCTGGATTATGTACATGTGTAATAGCAGCACAGAGGATTTCAGCATCCTCCTTATTTACAGTGCAGGAGTCACTACCATTCTCCCTTCTCTGTGTGCAGATGGCAACGCAGCGTGAGAAGGATTTGTTATCTCAGGAGGAGAAAGCTGCTGAGCCGGAGGCTGATGATGAACGTTCCCCACTACATGGCCGCCCTGCATCATATCAACAGGTAAATGCAGCATAAGACTACAGCCCCCATCACACGGAGACCTTTCCTCTGAGGATCACATCCACAGTGATGTGCACACACAGACCACCTTAACCCTAGAGCTGCGGCCACCACTAGGGGGAGCTCCCTGTATATGGATCTATGCGGCCACCACTAGGGGGAGCTCCCTGTATATGGATGTATACACCCACCACTAGGAGGAGCTCCCTGTATATGGATGTATACAGCCACCACTAGGGGGAGCTCCCTGTATATGGATGTATACAGCCATCACTAGGGGAGCTCCCTGTATATGTATGTATACAGCCACCACTAAGGGGAGTTCCCTGTATATGGATGTATACACCCACCACTAGGAGGAGCTCCCTGTATATGGATGTATACGGCCACCACTAGGGGGAGCTCCCTGTATATGGATGTATACGGCCACCACTAGGGGGAGCTCCCTGTATATGGATGTATACGGTCACCACTAGGAGGAGCTCCCTGTATATGGATGTATACGGTCACCACTAGGAGGAGTTCCCTGTACATGGATGTATACGGTCACCACTAGGGGGAGCTCCCTGTATATGGATGCATACAGCCACCACTAGGGGGAGTTCCCTGTATATGGATGTATACACCCACCACTAGGGGGAGTTCCCTGTATATGGATGTATACACCCACCACTAGGAGGAGCTCCCTGTATATGGATGTATATGGCCACCACTAGGATGAGCTCCCTGTACATGGATGTATACGGCCACCACTAGGGGGAGTTCCCTGTATATGGATGTATACGGCCACCACTAGGGGGAGCTCCCTGTATATGGATGTATACGGCCACCACTAGGGGGAGCTCCCTGTATATGGATGTATACGGTCACCACTAGGAGGAGCTCCCTGTATATGGATGCATACAGCCACCACTAGGGGGAGCTCCCTGTATATGGATGTATACACCCACCACTAGGGGGAGTTCTCTGTATATGGATGTATACACCCACCACTAGGTGGAGCTCCCTGTATATGGATGTATAGGGCCACCACTAGGGGGAGTTCCCTGTATATGGATGTATGCACCCACCACTAGGGGAGTTCTCTGTATATGGATGTATTCACCCACCACTAGGAGGAGCTCCCTGTATATGGATGTATACAGCCACCACTAGGGGGAGTTCCCTGTATATGGATGTATACACCCACCACTAGGAGGAGCTCCCTGTACATGGATGTATACGGCCACCACTAGGGGGAGTTCCCTGTATATGGATGTATACACCCACCACTAGGGGAGTTCCCTGTATATGGATGTATACACCCACCACTAGGAGGAGCTCCCTGTATATGGATGTATACGGCCACCACTAGGGGAGGCTCCCTGTATATGGATGTATATGGCCACCACTAGGATGAGCTCCCTGTACATGGATGTATACGGCCACCACTAGGGGGAGCTCCCTGTATATGGATGTATACACCCACCACTAGGGGGAGCTCCCTGTATATGGATGTATACTGCCTCCACTAGGGGGAGTTCCCTGTATATGGATGTATACAGCCACCACTAGGAGGAGCTCCCTGTATATGGATGTATATGGCCACCACTAGTGGAGGCTCCCTGTATATGGATGTATACGGCCACCACTAGGGGGAGCTCCCTGTATATGGATGTATACACCCACCACTAGGGGGAGCTCCCTGTATATGGATGTATACTGCCTCCACTAGGGGGAGTTCCCTGTATATGGATGTATATACCCACCACTAGGAGGAGCTCCCTGTATATGGATGTATATGGCCACCACTAGTGGAGGCTCCCTGTATATGGATGTATACGGCCACCACTAGGGGAGTTCCTTGTATATGGATGTATACACCCACCACTTGGAGGCCCACCTAGTGGTGGCCGTATAGATCCATATACAGGGAACTCTTTTAATATAAAAAAAAATACAAAACTTACAATTAATAAAGAACAAAAATCCAAACCCCAGCAAAACAACCATCCGAGTCCAACATTACCCCCCCAGTCCAAGCAAAAGTCCGAGTCCAGCATAACTGCCCCCATTCAAAGCAACACCCCCCAAAACAAAACCTGTCTTCTTCCTCAGAGAAGCTTCCTCCTTCATCTTTCTCTCTGATGCTGCACCAGAGATTCCCGGCCGGTCTCCCATTCCTGGACTTGCCCGGCCTCAAGCTGCTTAGCGGCTGCGATCTGAGAAAGGCAGGTGACTTCAGCCTAGAATGGCAGCCGACTTCATCTCACTTTTTGTTTCCTCCAGATCTCCTCCTCCCCAGGTTACGTCACCCAAGGAGAGAAGAAACATTTTATTAATACCACATACACACTTCACACCAAACCTGACAAAGAAAACTCTGCTCCATCGCCCAAAAAGAAACACAAAAGCCACCTGGCTTAAAACACATCTATCTAAACCACACAATTTTTTTTTTCCTTTTATATATATATATATATATATATTTTTTTTTTAGTTACACAGCAAATACAACTATAACAAACCTACCACCAACCCCCCTCCCACCACCATAAAAACCCCCAACACAATACAAAAATAAGCTTCACTGAGGAACTCATGACCTCCAGGAACATCTCACAATACAATACTATATAATACAACCTAACTCTCTATATTACAACACTTCCCCAGAGCCAGGATTGGGGCCTGTAAGCCCTATATCAGTAATTCACTTCTGCAAAACAAAAATCTGACAGTGAAAAGCCCCCAGCCCGTCACCAGGAACCCGGAGATGACAGGCTTCTATCCTAACAATCCTTACTCTACCAGCCGTCCCTACCTGCCTAAACATCTGTCCCTATTTATCTACCTACCTTTCCCTGTCTCTCCCTGCCTGACCCTACTACCCTACCTAACTCACCGCGTGCCTACCTAACTGTCCCTCGGCTGTCCCTGTCCTGTCCCTAACTATCTACCTGTCCCTACTGAAGCTATCTACCTGTCCCTACCACTTACCTGCTTATCTAGGCCCTAGGGTACATTAAATGAGAACCCTCTCCAGAGAAGAGAGGCCCTCGCTGCACCCAGCCTGTCATACTCCAGAGAGCGCACCTTCACCAGGCCACCCAGAATGTTCCTAACAACCTCGTCCCGGGGGAGGATTTTCTGCTGAGTTGACACTAAGCACCGTGCGTTCCACGTGTAAAACCTGACGACTAAACTGACTAGAAATAAAGTGCCCCGATCTCGGCCACCCAGGGATCCGAATGCCCCATACGCCCACTCCGCATAGGAAAGGTGTGCCAGCCGAGGCCAGCCTATGGAAGCACCCACCCTGTTGTAGACCCCTGCATTAAAAGGACACTGAAGGAGGAAGTGCTCCATGCTTTCCAGCGTGTCGCAACACTCCTCACGGGGACAACCCGATCTTCGGAGTTCCTACACTTCAGGTTGTCCCTTACATACAGTTTCCCGTGGAAGCAGCGCCAAGCCAAGTCCCAAAACTTCAAGGGGACCCGTGCAGAATTCAATAACCTCAGCCCGCCCTCCAGATCCCGACTTGGGCAATCTTTGAGCACCAGAGGCTTCTGGAAATGGGTCAACAGGACCCTCCTGTCAAGGAATTTCCTCGACATGGTCCTGATCTCCCACATTCCCAGACCCCACCGGCGGATCACCTTCAGAACCGGGGTAGCGTAAGCCGGGAGATGCCCATGCGGTGTGCGCAGGTCCTTCACTTGCCCTCCTGTCTCCCATTCCTGGAAGAAGGGCCGAAGCCATCCCCTGCAGGAGAATACCCACGGAGGAGCCCTCTCTGACCAGAGGTTGGCGATGTTAGTCTTGACAAAAGTGTTTACTAGAAACACCACTGGGTTGACCATACCCAACCCTCCTAGTCTCCTTGTGCGATATGTGACCTCTCGCTTGACTAGGTTCAGCCTATTTCCCCATAACATTTGGAAAAACAGGCTGTAGACCCGTGTCCAGAGCGGCTCTGGCAACATGCAGACACTGCCCAGGTATATTAACAAGGGTAGCAAAAAACCCTTAACCAGGCTAACCCTTTCCCTCAGGGTCAAAGACCAACCCTTCCATTGGTCCACCTTCTGGGCGGCGATCCTGAGTCTGCCCTCCCAATTTTGCTGGGGTAGTCCCCCGGGCCAAATTCGATGCCTAGGATTTTTGCTGATGCCTGAGGCTCTGGAAGAGTGTCCGGGAGACCGAAACTAGGATCTCCCCCTCCCAGCCAGAGACTCTCACACTTTTCCTGATTAATTCCGGACCCAGAAGCCTCCGAGTAGCGACCAACCTCAGACATGACCCACTCCGCCTCCTCACCCGAGGATACGAAAAGGGAGACGTCATCAGCATACGCTACCACCCTCAGAGTGGCTTCTGGGGCCGCCTGGTCCATCCTGACTCCCGCCAACGGCCCGCGCTCAATCCTCCTTAAAAGGGGATCTATCGCGAACACGTATAACAGCGGGCTCAACGGACAGCCCTGGCGGACCCCAGACCCAACCTCAAAAGGGTGGCCAGACCAACCATTCACGAGCGGGAAAGTCTCTGCCCCCGCATACAGGATCTTTAGCCAATTTACAAACCCCCCAGGCAGACCGTACCTCAGAAGGACGGACCAGAGGTACTCGTGGTTAACCCGATCAAAAGCCTTCGCCTGATCTAAAGACAGCAAGTACCCCTTCCAGTGGCCAGCCCTACCCTGCTCCACTGCCTCTCGGACACCGAGTACTGCACTAAAAGTGCTGCGGCCTGGAACAGAGCAATGCTGGGCCCCCGAAAGGAGCCGGGGTGCAAACTTCACCAGCCGATTGAACAGCACCTTTGCCAGAACCTTCGGTCCGTATTGAGAAGCGCTATGGGACGCCAATTCTCAATACGGGACGAGTCTTTACCCTTTGACAGGATAATCAGGGCTGACTGCCTCATTGACCGGGAAAGAGCGCCCGAGGAGAGACACTCGTTAAACACCTCAGTCAAGAGGGGGACCAAGGAGTCCCTAAAGGTCTTATAAAACTCGGATGTTAAGCCATCCGGACCTGGCGATTTCTTAGGCCGAAGCCCATCAATGGCCAGTCGCACTTCCTCTTCCCTGATTGCCTCTGTCAAAACGTGAAGCGAGGGGTCATCCCCTGGCTCAGGGATGGCTTCGGCCAGGAAAGCCGACATCACGTTCCGATCCAGATCCCTCTTCCCCAAGAGGTGTGAGTAGAAAGATCTGATCACCTCCAGGATCCCTGATTTGGATCTGTTCAGGGAACCCGTACTGTCGATCAGTCCTGTCACCACCTTACAACTCACTGACATCTTACAGTTTCTGTAGGGGTCGGGCGAGCGGTACCTCCCGAAATCCCTCTCAAAAACCAAAGATGTGTGCCTATCGTACTGACACCTCTTGAGTAAAGACTTCACTCTGGAGATCTCCTCACGGTCACCTCCAGCCGAGACGAGATGTTCGAGTTTCCTCCTCAGTTCCTGATACAGGCGGTACCTGCTCAGGCTCCTGTGGCTCGAGAGCTGGCGGAAGAAACTCGCAACCCGTTCCTTGAAGATCTCCCACCACTCTGACTTATCGCTACAGAGATCCAAAAGCGGTACCTGGCTCTGAAGAAAGTCCTCAAAGGATTGTCTTATCTCTGCTTCTTCCAAGAGGGACGAATTCAGCTTCCATAGTCCCTTTCCCATCCGAGGGGTTTCTGAAACATTCAGAGAAAAAGAAATCAGACAGTGATCGGAGAACTCCACCTCAACAACGGACACTGCTGAAGAGATGGCTTCCTCCTTCAAAAAAAACCTGTCTATCCTAGACCTACAGCTACCTCTATGAAAGGTGAAACCACAGTGACCTGGGGTGTGCCGGATGTGGACATCCACCAGGCGAGCGTCACTAGCTATGCTATTAAGAGTATTACTATCATAAGCCAGCCGGTCAATGGAGCCTCCCTATCACGAAGCCTTGTGACAGTGTTAAAGTCACCTCCAAAGACCACCTGCCGACTCGTAAAAAGATAGGGCTTAATCTTCAGGAAGAGACATTTACGGTCCCACTTTGACTGTGGACCATAGATGTTAATGAGCCGAAGCTCCTGTCCCCTCATGAAGACGTCTAAGACCAGGCACCTACCCATTTCTACCTCGATAACTCTCTGGCATTCAACCGATGCAGTCTTAAAAAGGACTGCCACCCCGCTACACGGCTCGGCCGCAAGAGACCAGTACGAGGACCCGCACCTCCACTCACTCTCCGCCTTGCGTATGGCCCCCATATCCGTAAGTCTGGTCTCCTGCAAAAACAAAATGTCAGCCTCAAATCGGGTGAGAAAATCAAAGGCCGCAAATCTAGCCGCATCTGACTTTATACTAGCGACATTAATGGTCGCCAGAGTCAACGGGGTGGGTGCCGCCATCATGAGTGATCGAGTTAGATGGCCTTTTTCTTCCCCCCACCCTTTTTCCTAGCCCGCTCATCTCCAGACGATGAAGCCCCCCCTCTTCTTTTCAAAGAGACAGAGGTATCCATCCCCCCCACCTCTTTCTCATCTCCGGACGCAGGGTTGGCCCCACCTCCTGAAAAAGACATACCCTCCGGAGAAGGGACTCCGCCCCCTCCCAAAGACCCTCCAGATGTTACCTCCGGAACCTCACCCCGACCCCCATCTCAGCAGGGTCATCAAGGGCTTGGAACCGGTTGGAGAGGGAGATCAGAGGGGAGTAGGTGGGACCTTCCTTAGGCACCTTGGTCAGGGAAGAAGATTTTCCACCTTTTTTCTTCTTTTTTTTATTTTTGGCACTCTTGGTACCCTTGTCACCCATTTCTTTTGGCTGT
This sequence comes from Oophaga sylvatica, assembly GCA_033576555.1. NCBI lineage: Eukaryota > Metazoa > Chordata > Amphibia > Anura > Dendrobatidae > Oophaga > Oophaga sylvatica. The sequence goes on along the minus strand of JARQOD010000002.1, from coordinate 205,402 downwards.
TCCCCTCCATCCTCATCAAAACTTTCATATTGTGAGGCATCTGAGAGATCAGCCACTTCCTCATTCTCCATCCGACTGATCTCCTCATTCACCGCTTCCTCCCCCGGGGCCTCAGTGACATGGGCCGTCGCCTCGGAGGAGGGGGCAGCCATTACCCCAGTTTCCTGAGGCTCCTCCTGCCCCTGCCCTCCTGACGCCTTGCCTGCCTCCGCTGGTAAGAGGGACCCCTAGCCCTGCCATTCCTCATCGGCCCCTCAGCTCCTCCCCTGCCGCCACCGCCAACCCCCGCAGAAGTTGCACCGCCAAGAACTTCCTCACGGCTCCCCTCCGCCCGGCTGGCCATGGCATTAGAGAATGAACGAGGGCAGCGGCTGAACGGGTGACCTAGATCACCACACAGGTGACATCGAATGACACCACAGGACGCGGCGAGGTGACCCACCTCGCCACACAAGGCACATTTCTGCACCTTGCAGCCCGCGCTGAAGTGGCGAGGATCACCGCACCTGTGGCAGACCTTCGGCTGCCCCTGGTATAAGACCAGAATACGATCCCTTCCCAGGAAAGCCGAGGAAGGGATGTGGGTGACAGTGCCCCCTGAACGCTTCAACTTTACCATGAAGGTCCAGCCTCCTGACCAGATGCCAAAATCGTCCCGATTCTTTTTAGGGACCTCCACAACCTCGCCGTACCGGCTCAACCAGGTCATTATGTCAACGCCAGAAAGGGACTCATTACATGTTAAAACGGTCACTTTCTTTGGCCCACTTTGGCGAGAAATTGCCTCCACAGCAAACCCTCGCCAGCCGGGCTCCTCTTTTACCAGCTCATAATTTGACCAAAAGAGCTCTAAGCCCTCTGGCCGAACAAAGCTGATATCAAAGGTAGAGGTCCCAAAAGGATGTATCAGAGCAAAGATGTCAATAGCCCTGAAGTCCATCTTCATGAGGAGCTTCACCACATTTGTCCTAGATGGACAGGCCTCATCGCCCCTCCAGCGAAGACGAACAACATTTCTCCTGGAGACCCCCTGCCCGGCTGTCGGGAGGGACCACACGGTCTCCACCCCCCTTTTCTCTTGGAAGGCAGCTAGACCAAACTTATCTAGCCAGTAGGACAACTCCACCTCTCTTCCCTCTACATTGATCGTCCGCTCCCCTTTTTTGAGGGCCTCCAGGAAGCGGCGGCGAAAAGCATCATTCCCTGGGTCCGGAGATGAGGAAGACCCCGCAGAACCCCACCGGCAGCAGCCGCATAACTTATGGTGCCTGCAGGTGAGGTGGACGATGGACCAGCCCCTATATTCTCTGAACCCTCAACTTCACAGTCAACCATCTCCACCTCACTTACCTCAGCCACACCATTTTCACTAGTAGAACTTTTATTTTTTTCCTTTCCCACACTGGCACCATTCACACCAACCATACCTCCAGCAGAAACCACCCCTCCAACACCTGACCCTTCACCATTATCACAGACAGTATTCACACCACTTGCACCACTTCCATTCTCATTTACATTTTCATTTGTGTTTTTTTCACTGCTTTCTGCTGGGGGGGTTGCTATTTGCAGTGCTACTGCCCCTTTAAGAGTGGTATTGCAGGGTTTAGTTACCACACCCTGCTTTTCAGCAGAGCATGTGCTGCTTGCAGACTGTTGCTCCAGCCTCTCCTGCAGACCATCTCCACACTCCTGTGTGCACTTCACCACCAGGTTTCCCGCAGATACAGGTGACACACATGCAGATGACCCGGTGGTGCGATCCGGGCCGGCCCTTACCGCAGTCATTACAGCTGCACCTGAGATGATAATCGGTGCCGGGGCCCCTGACTTTGACCCAGCATCGGATCTGCATGTGGGGGACCCTGACACCACAGCACTCGCCGCCGATGATGCGGCCCTGGATGACAGTGCACCGCCAACACTGCGGGGAGCGGTGACCACCGGCAAGGTACCCACAGCCTCCACCCCCCGAGCGTCAGCGGGTGCAGCAGGCGCCAGGCCGTCCTCCGTTTTCCCAGAGGATCGGGCCTGGACACCTCCACAGATCTTATTACCGCCCGCCACAGGGCCACACTCCAGACCATGCACACTGTCCGGCTCTGCAGCCGCATGCCCACTCTCGCCCCCTCTGCTACTGCCAGCAGAGACGGCGACCGGCGCCATATGACTTGTACTCTCCCCGCTCCCTCGCACCGGAACCACTGCAGGTCCCGGGCCGGGGTGGGTAGCGGGTTCCACACAGCGGGACTGGGGGGTCCCAGGAAGGGGGACAAACACCAACCTCTCCTCCGATGTTTTCTTCCTTTTTTTCTGTTTCTTTTTCCCCCTCCTGGTCGCCTCGTCCCCGCAGACCTCATCCCCAAACTTCAGGTGGGCATAATTTACTGGGGACTCCAGCTGACGGATCTGCTGCAAGACGAGGCGACCCCCGCTACTGCTGTTATCGCTGCCGCTATCATCCGCATCACCCCCATCATCCTCTGAAATGCTATTGTCTGATGGGAGTGGGAACTGCACTGGATCTATCCCGCTGTGTGTGGCCTGGAGATCACTTACCAAGCCCCCAGGTGGGTACGGTGCCTCCTCCATCTCCACATGGTCCACCTCCTCCACCTGGGTCGGACGCCGAGTCCCCTCTGGCTCCTTTACAGCAGCCATGTTATGGAATCTGTCCTCATTGTCCAGTTTTTCCCGGAAAGGCCCGCTGTTATCCAGTATAGCCGCTCTCCGGGCTTCCATGCCCTCAATGCCGATCCTCAGGCTGGATATCCTGGCTGTTAGGGCAGACTTCTCTGTGCGGGAGGCCCTGTCTGCAGCCTGCCTCTCCTCCTTCATCTCCTCCCGGAGCCTCCTCAGGGTCTTCCCAGCCTCCTCATACTCGCAGAGGTACACATGGATGCGGGAGCCATAGCTGGTAACCGGCTCCCCTGCGGCCCTAGTGCCCCAATCTTTCTGCACCGCCGCCGCTGGACCTCTGCGAGTACTCCGCTCACCTCTGGGAGGAGACACCGCAGTGGCCCTCGCCTCAGCCTTAGGAGCTTTGCAGCCCTCCTGGGTCTTCTTGGGCTCCTCCATGTTTCGGGCCTTGCTGGATCTGGTGACCCTCTTTGCCGGTAGCAATGAGCTCCCACCCCCGCCGGCTTAGACCGAGGGGTGGGAGACGGGGACTTAGCCCCACAGTTCATCCACTACACCCCTCTCTTTCCTGGGTCAGAGAGGGGGGGATTCCTGGGTGTAAAAAAAAAACTGGTCTCTCTCCTGGAGCAAACAGTCGCACACCTTCCTCCACAGACTACAGGCCTCTAGTGGTGGCTGTATCACTCTGGATACAGGGAGCTCCCCCTAGTGGTGGCCTTATAAATCCATATACAGGGAGCTCCTCCTAGTGGTGGGTGTATACATCCATATACAGGGAACTCCCCCTAGTGGTGGCCATATACATCCATATACAGGGAGCTCCACCTAGTGGTGGCCGCATACATCCATATACAGGGAGCCTCCCCTAGTGGTGGCTGTATACATCCATATACAGGGAGCTCCTCCTAGTGGTGGGTGTATACATCCATATACAGGGAACTCCCCCTAGTGGTGGCCATATACATCCATGTACAGGGAGCTCCTCCTAGTGGTGGCCATATACATTGATATACAGGGAGCTCCCCCTAGTGGTGGCCGTATACATCCATATCACATTTTATCATCGTGGCTGAAGGAAGTGTAGGACATGTGCTCCTTCCATCGTAGCGCATTCATTTACTGACAGTGGTAATGAGAAGCGGTCAAGAATCAACATCTTATTAATTGTAACACCAGGAATTAATTTATTTAATAAAGTGCCCAAATTGTCATCTAGGATGTATAGGACGTACGACGCGTCTGCTTACAGTTAGAATCTCTGAGCACAATGTCTTTCTCATCCAAGCATTTCGTGACTTTCCATCAGAGAAGCACGGCATCACCACAGGTCACCGGCATAGAGACACTTACTACGTCAGGGAGGGGAGGAGACATCTGATGATTCGAGAGGCGCATTGGATACTTGTTATCCGCTGGTCTTAATGCTCGTGAAGAGATTAGCTTTCATTATTGGTGCATTGTTAGGTTTATTCATGTGTTTTTCTTTCTTGTTTGTATTTATTGTGTTTTTTGTAATTTTAATCCATTTGGGATTTCCATCATGTGATTTGGTGCGGAGTTTTTATTGGTTGTGGCTGGTATTTGACCATGCCTCTGTTTGCTTTGAGCAGCTCTGAGAAAGAACAATTTATAGTTCGAAACATGTTGCTGCCACTCACATCCATGTGAACTTTGTCCTGCTGTATTGCGCTTTATCATTCTACAATAAATTTGGGATTTTTTGGAAGCTGGATTATTTTTCTTTTTCATGATTTCACGTGATGACTACACAGGGTCCGCGCTTCCTCACATCCTATGCCGTCACAGGTGATCTGGTTGTTTCCATTTTCTCTTTCATTATTATTCTGTGGAGTCCCAAAGCTTTAGAAATGGCTTTATAACCTTTTCCAGACTGATAGATCGCAATTACTTTGTTTCTCATTGTTCCAGAATTTCTTTGAATTGCGGCATGATGTCTAACTTTTGAGGACCTTTTAGTCATTTTGTCAGGCAGGTCCTATTTCAGCGATTTCTTGATTGAGAACAGGTGTGGCAGTAATCAGGCCTGTGTGTGACTAGAGAATGTGACCTCAGTGTCCCAAAGTTGTGATAAACCAGAGATAATTTGTTTTTGGGGAGGGGCAATTCCTTTTTCACACAGGGCCCTGTAGGTTTGAATTTCTTTTTCCCTTAATAATAAAGACCTTCATTTATAAACTGCATTTTGTGATTACTTGTGTGATCTTTCTCTAATATCTACATTTGTTTGGTGATCTGAAACATGCAAAAGAATAGGAAATCAGTAAGGGGGTAAACATTATTTCACCCACCTGTAGATGTATGCGGCCCCCCACTTGAGGGGAGTTCTCTTTTATACAGATTCGGTATGTGAAAGTATAACGGGGCCAGATGTTGTACATTGGGGGCAACAGGACTGAAGGGGAACTGGAATTTGTTGACTTGGAGCCCAATCCTTTTCTCCATGTATTTCAGCCTCTTGACGTTACGTGTGTTTGGTGTGACATATGACAGTCTGCTTTGTTGCTCGTTTCCAGGTTTCTCAAGGAGATGGCGCTGTTGTTATGGTTTCCTGTACACATCCCAAATCCCATTTCTATAGATCAACTAGAAAATGATCAGCACCAAATGAGGTCCACGGCCAAGGGCCACGTGGTCCGCCTCCTCACCCTGACCTCCCAGGTCCTGGAAATGGTAAGATCCAAGGAAGAATCCTGTTCAGAGTGGCTGGTGGATTGTCAACAGGCTGGAGACTACATCCCATCCACCGTTCAGGAGGAGGGTGGAAATTATGTGCAAAGGGAAGTACTGGAGCGAAGAACGTACGTCTAGTGAGGAGTGGGGGTGGTGGTGGTGGCTGTCATGTCTAGTGGAGGGGGGTGGCAGAATATCCCATCTAGATTTAGGGATGTTTAATGTCCTGTCTAGAGGGGGTGACTCACAATCCAGTGGGCAGGTGGTGGAGAAAATGTCCCATCTGGATTGGACGGAACTTAACGTCAATAGGAGCAGTTATGGAGGTAGAATGTCCCATCCAGAGAAGAGGAATGGGGGGAGAACGTCCTATGTAGAGACGAGAAATGGGGGACAATGTCCTGTCTAGAGAAGAGAAAAAAGGGGAGTACATTCTGTCTGGCAAAGACAAATGGGGGAGAATGTACCATATAGAGAAAAGAAATTGGGTGAGAACGTTCAGTCTAGAGAAGAGAAATGGGGGGACAACATCCCGTCTAGACCGGAGAAATGGGGGGAGAACGTCTAGACAAAAAGAAATTGCGGGGAGAATGTAACTTCTAGACGAAACAATGGGGGAGATCGTCCCATCTAGGAAGCAGTAGAGCTTTGGGGGTAGTCTCATATAGATGGGAGGGGGGATGTACCATGTAGATGGAAGAAATGGGGGAGATCGTCCCATCTAGGAAGCAGTGGGGCTGCGGGGGTGGTCTCATATAGATGGGAGGGGGGGATGTACCATGTAGAGGGAAGAAATGGGGGAGATCGTCCCATCTAGGAAGCAGTGGGGCTGCGGGGGTAGTCTCATATAGATGGAAGGGGGAGAATGTACCATGTAGAGGGAAGAAATGGGGGAGAACGTCCATCTAGGAAGCAGTGGGCTGCGGGGGTAGTCTCATATAGATGGAAGGGGGAGAATGTACCATGTAGAGGGAAGAAATGGGGTAGAACGTCCCATCTAGGAAGCAGTAGAGCTTTGGGGGTAGTCTCATATAGATGGGAGAGGGAGAATGTACCATGTAGAGGGAAGAAATGGGGGAGATCGTCCCATCTAGGAAGCAGTGGGGCTGCGGGGGTAGTCTCATATAGATGGGAGGGGGGGGATGTACCATGTAGAGGGAAGAAATGGGGGAGATCGTCCCATCTAGGAAGCAGTGGGGCTGCGGGGGTAGTCTCATATAGATGGGAGGTGGGGATGTACCATGTAGAGGGAAGAAATGGGGGAGATCGTCCCATCTAGGAAGCAGTGGGGCTGTGGGGATAGTCTCATATAGATGGGAGGGGGGGATGTACCATGTAGAGGGAAGAAATGGGGGAGATCGTCCCATCTAGGAAGCAGTGGGGCTGCGGGGGTGGTCTCATATAGATGGGAGGGGGGAGAATGTACAGTCATGGCCAAAAGTTTTGAGAATGACACAAATATTATATTTTCACATGATCTATTGCCCTCTGGTTTTTATGTGTGTTTGACAGATGTTTTTATCACAGACAGAAATATAATAATTGCAAACATATGAGTAACAAAAGCTTATATTGACAGTTAGAATGAGTTAATGCAGCAAGTCAATATTTGCAGTGTTGACCCTTCTTCTTCAGGACCTTTGCAATTCTCCCTGGCATGCTCTCAATCAACTTCTGGACCAAATCCTGACTGATAGCAGTCCATTCTTGCACAATCAATGCTTTCATTTTATCAGAATTTTTAGGTTTTTGTTTGTCCACCCGTCTCTTGATGATTGACCACAAGTTCTCAATGGGATTAAGATCTGGGGAGTTTCCAGGCCATGGACCCAAAATCTCTATGTTTTGTTCCCTGAGCCATTTAGTTATCACCTTTGCTTTATGGCAAGGTGCTCCATCATGCTGGAAAAGGCATTGTTGATCGCCAAACTGCTCTTGGAGGGTTGGGAGAAGTTGCTCTTGGAGGACATTCTGGTACCATTCTTTATTCATGGCTGTGTTTTTAGGCAAGACTGTGAGAGAGCCGATTCCCTTGGCTGAGAAGCAACCCCACACATGAATGGTTTCAGGATGCTTAACAGTTGGCATGAGACAAGACTGGTGGTAGCGCTCACCTTGTCTTCTCCGAATGAGGTGTTTTCCTGATGTCCCAAACAATCGAAAAGGGGATTCATCAGAGAAAATAATTTACCCCAGTCCTCAGCAGTCCACTGCCTGTACCTTTTACAGAATATCAGTCTGTCCATGATGTTTTTTCTGGAGAGAAGTGGCTTCTTTGCTGCCCTCCTTGAGACCAGGCCTTGCTCCAAGAGTCTCCACCTCACAGTGCGTGCAGATGCACTCACACCTGCCTGCTGCCATTCCTGAGCAAGCTCTGCACTGCTGGTAGCCCGATCCCGCAGCTGAAACACTTTTAAGAGACGGTCCTGGCGCTTGCTGGTCTTTCTTGGGCACCCTGAAGCCTTTTTGGCAACAATGGAACCTCTCTCCTTGAAGTTCTTGATGATGCGATAGATTGTTGACTGAGGTGCAATCTTTCTAGCTGCGATACTCTTCCCTGTTAGGCCATTTTTGTGCATTGCAATGATGACTGCACGTGTTTCTTTAGAGATAACCATGGTTAACAGAAGAGAAACAATGATGCCAAGCACCAGCCTCCTTTTAAAGTGTCCAGTGGTGTCATTCTTACTTAATCATGACAGATTGAGCTCCAGCCATGTCCTCATCAACACCCACACCTGTGTTAATGGAGCAATCACTGAAAAGAGGTTAGCTGGTCCTTTTAAGGCAGGGCTGCAATGATGCTGAAATGTGTTTTGGGGGATAAAGTTCATTTTCTAGTCAAATATTGACTTTGCAAGTAATTGCTGTTAAGCTGATCACTCTTTATAACATTCTGGAGTATATGCAAATTGCCATTAGAAAAAGTGAAGCAGTAGACTTTGTAAAAATTAATATTTGTGTCATTCTCAAAACTTTTGGCGATGACTGTACCATGTAGAGGGAAGAAATGGGGGAGATCGTCCCATCTAGGAAGCAGTAGAGCTTTGGGGGTACTCTCATATAGATGGGAGAGGGGGATGTACCATGTAGAGGGAAGAAATGGGGGAGATCGTCCCATCTAGGAAGCAGTGGGGCTGTGGGGGTAGTCTCATATAGATGGGAGGGGGAGAATATACCATGTAGAGGAAAGAAATGGGGGAGAACGTCCCATCTAGGAAGCAGTGGGGCTGCGGGGGTAGTCTCATATAGATGGGAGGGGGGAGAATGTACCATGTAGAGGGAAGAAATGGGGGAGATCATCCCATCTAGGAAGCAGTGGGCTGCGGGGGTAGTCTCATATAGATGGGAGGGGGAGAATGTACCATGTAGAGGGAAGAAATGGAGGAGAACGTCCCATCTAGGAAGCAGTGGGGCTGCGGGGTAGTCTCATATAGATGGGAGGGGGGGATGTACCATGTAGAGGGAAGAAATGGAGGAGAACGTCCCATCTAGGAAGCAGTGGGGCTGCGGGGGTAGTCTCATATAGATGGGAGGGGGAGAATGTATCATGTAGAGGGAAGAAATGGGGGAGATCGTCCCATCTAGGAAGCAGTGGGGCTGCGGGGGTAGTCTCATATAGATGGGAGGGGGGGATGTACCATGTAGAGGGAAGAAATGGGGAGATCGTCCCATCTAGGAAGCAGTGGGGCTGCGGGGTAGTCTCATATAGATGGGAGGGGGAGATGTATCATGTAGAGGGAAGAAATGGGGGAGATCGTCCCATCTAGGAAGCAGTGGGGCTGCGGGGGTAGTCTATATAGATGGGAGGGGGGATGTACCATGTAGAGGAAGAAATGGGGAGAACGTCCATCTAGGAAGCAGTGGGGCTGCGGGGTAGTCTCATATAGATGGGAGGGGGAGAGATTGTATCATGTAGAGGGAAGAAATGGGGGAGGATCGTCCCATCTAGGAAGCAGTGGGGCTGGGAGGTAGTCTCATATAGATGGGAGGGGAGATGTACATGTAGAGGGAAGAAATGGGAGACGTCCCATCTAGAGCAGTGGCTGGGGTAGTCTCATATAGATGGGAGGGGAGATGTACATGTAGAGGAAGAAATGGGGAGATCGTCCCATCTAGGAAGCAGTGGAGGCTGCGGGGTAGTCTCATATAGATGGAGGGGAGAGTACATGTAGAGGAGAAATGGGGAGATGCCATCTGAACAGGCTGGGGTAGTTCAATAGATGGGAGGGGGATGTACCATGTGAGGAAGAAATGGGGGAGGACGTCCCATCTAGGAAGCCGTGGGGCTCGGGGGTAGTCTCATATAGATGGGAGGGGGAGAATGTACCATGTAGAGGGAAGAAATGGGGGAGATCGTCCCATCTAGGAAGCAGTGGCTGGGGGTAGTCTCATATAGATGGGAGGGGGAGATGTACCATGTAGAGGGAAGAAATGGGGAGACGTCCCATCTAGGAAGCAGTGGGGCTCGGGGGTAGTCTCATTAGATGGGAGGGGGGAGAATGTACCATGTAGAGGGAAGAAATGGGGAGAACGTCCCATCTAGGAAGCAGTGGGCTGCGGGGGTAGTCTCATATAGATGGGAGGGGGGAGAATGTACCATGTAGAGGGAAGAAATGGGGGAGATCGTCCCATCTAGGAAGCAGTGGGGCTGGGGGTAGTCTCATATAGATGGGAGGGGGAGAATGTACCATGTAGAGGGAAGAAATGGGGAGAATCGTCCCATCTAGGAAGCAGTGGGGCTGCGGGGTAGTCTCATATAGATGGGAGGGGGGAGAATGTACCATGTAGAGGAAGAAATGGGGGAGATCGTCCCATCTAGGAAGCAGTGGGGCTGCGGGGGTAGTCTCATATAGATGGGAGGGGGGGATGTACCATGTAGAGGGAAGAAATGGGGGAGATCGTCCCATCTAGGAAGCAGTGGGGCTGCGGGGTAGTCTCATATAGATGGAGGGGGGAATGTACCATGTAGAGGGAAGAAATGGGGAGATCGTCCCATCTAGGAAGCAGTGGGCTGCGGGGTAGTCTCATATAGATGGGAGGGGGAGAATGTACCATGTAGAGGGAAGAAATGGGGGAGGACGTCCCATCTAGGAAGCAGTGGGCTTGGGGGTAGTCTCATATAGATGGGAGGGGGAGAATGTACCATGTAGAGGGAAGAAATGGGGGAGAACGTCCCATCTAGGAAGCAGTGGGGCTGGGGGGTAGTCTCATATAGATGGGAGGGGGAAAATGTACCATGTAGAGGGAAGAAATGGGGGAGATCGTCCCATCTAGGAAGCAGTGGGGCTGCGGGGGTAGTCTCAATAGATGAGAGGGGGAGAATGTACCATGTAGAGGGAAGAAATGGGGAGAACCTCCATCTGGGAAGCAGTGGGGCTACGGGGTAATCTCAATAGATGGGAGGGGGAGAATGTACCATGTAGAGGGAAGAAATGGGAGAACGTCCCATCTAGGAAGCAGTGGGGCTGCGGGGGTAGTCTCATATAGATGGGAGAGGGGAGAATGTACCATGTAGAGGGAAGAAATGGGGGAGAACGTCCCATCTAGGAAGCAGTGGGGCTGCGGGGGTAGTCTCATATAGATGGAGAGGGGGAGAATGTACCATGTAGAGGGAAGAAATGGGGGAGAACGTCCCATCTAGGAAGCATGGGGCTGCGGGGGTAGTCTCATATAGATGGGAGGGGGAGAATGTACCATGTAGAGGAAGAAATGGGGAGAACGTCCCATCTAGGAAGCAATGGGGCTGAGGGGTAGTCTCATATAGATGGGAGGGAGGGGAGTACCATGTAGAGGGAAGAAATGGGGGAGATCGTCCCATCTAGGAAGCAGTGGGGCTGCGGGGGTAGTCTCATATAGATGGGAGGGGGGATGTACCATGTAGAGGGAAGAAATGGGGGAGATCGTCCCATCTAGGAAGCAGTGGGGCTGCGGGGGTAGTCTCATATAGATGGGAGGGGGGAATGTACCATGTAGAGGGAAGAAATGGGGAAAATCGTCCCATCTAGGAAGCAGTGGAGCTTTGGGGTAGTCTCAGTCTCATATAGATGGGAGGGGGGAATGTACCATGTAGAGGGAAGAAATGGGGGAGATCGTCCCATCTAGGAAGCAGTGGGGCTGGGGGGTAGTCTCATATAGATGGGAGGGGGGAGAATGTACCATGTAGAGGGAAGAAATGGGGGAGATCGTCCCATCTAGGAAGCAGTGGGGCTGCGGGGTAGTCTCATATAGATGGGAGGGGGAGAATGTACCATGTAGAGGGAAGAAATGGGGGAGACGTCCCATCTAGGAAGCAGTGGGCTGCGGGGTAGTCTCATATAGATGGGAGGGGGAGAATGTACCATGTAGAGGGAAGAAATGGGGGAGAACGTCCCATCTAGGAAGCAGTGGGGCTGCGGGGGTAGTCTCATATAGATGGGAGGGGGAGAATGTACCATGTAGAGGGAAGAAATGGGGGAGAACGTCCCATCTAGGAAGCAGTGGGGCTGCGGGGTAGTCTCATATAGATGGGAGGGGGAGAATGTACCATGTAGAGGGAAGAAATGGGGAGAACGTCCCATCTAGGAAGCAGTGGGGCTGCGGGGGTAGTCTCATATAGATGGGAGGGGGAGAATGTACCATGTAGAGGGAAAAATGGGGAGAACGTCCCATCTAGGAAGCAGTGGGGTTGCGGGGGTGGTCTCATATAGATGGGAGGGGGAGAATGTACCATGTAAAGGGAAGAAATGGGGGAGAACGTCCCATCTAGGAAGCAGTGGGGTTGCGGGGGTGTCTCATATAGATGGGGGGGGGAGAATTACCATGTAGAGGAAGAAATGGGGGAGATCGTCCCATCTAGGAAGCAGTGGGCTGTGGGGGTAGTCTCATATAGATGGGAGGGGGAGAATGTACCATGTAGAGGGAAGAAATGGGGGAGAATCGTCCCATCTAGGAAGCAGTGGGCTGTGGGGGTAGTCTCATATAGATGGGAGGGGGATGTACCATGTAGATGGAAGAAATGGGGGAGATCGTCCCATCTAGGAAGCAGTGGGGCTGCGGGGGTAGTCTCATATAGATGGAGAGGGGAGAATGTACCATGTAGATGGAAGAAATGGGGGAGATCGTCCCATCTAGGAAGCAGTGGGACTGTGTGGGTAGTCTCATATAGATGGGAGGGGGGAATGTACCATGTAGAGGGAAGAAATGGGGGAGAACGTCCCATCTAGGAAGCAGTGGGCTGGGGGGTAGTCTCATATTGATGGGAGGGGGAGAATGTACCATGTAGAGGAAGAAATGGGGGAGATCGTCCCATCTAGGAAGCAGTGGAGCTTTGGGGGTAGTCTCATATAGATGGGAGGGGGGGGATGTACCATGTAGATGGAAGAAATGGAGGAGATCGTCCCATCTAGGATGCAGTGGGGCTGCGGGGGTAGTCTCATATAGATGGGAGGGGGAGAATGTACCATGTAGAGGGAAGAAATGGGGGAGATCGTCCCATCTAGGAAGCAGTGGGCTGCGGAGGGTAGTCTCATATAGATGGGAGGGGGGAAATGTACCATGTAGAGGGAAGAAATGGGGGAGATCGTCCCATCTAGGAAGCAGTGGAGCTTTGGGGGTAGTCTCATATAGATGGAGGGGGGGGATGTACCATGTAGAGGGAAGAAATGGGGGAGATCGTCCCATCTAGGAAGCAGTGGGGCTGCGGGGGTAGTCTCATATAGATAGGAGGGGGAGAATGTACCAGGAGAGGGAAGAAATGGGGGAGAACGTCCCATCTAGGAAGCAGTGGGGCTGCGGGGTGTTCTCAAATAGATGGGAGGGGGAGAATGTACCATGTAGAGGGAAGAAATGGGGGAGAACGTTCCATCTAGGAAGCAGTGGGGCTGCTGGGGTAGTCTCTTATAATGGGAGGGGGAGAATGTACCATGTAGAGGGAAGAAATGGGGGAGATCGTCCCATCTAGGAAGCAGTGGGGCTGCGGGGGTAGTCTCATATATATGGAGAGGGGAGAATGTACCATGTAGAGGGAAGAAATGGGGGAGAACGTCCCATCTAGGAAGCAGTGGGGCTGCGGGGGTAGTCTCATATAGATGGGAGGGGGGAGAATGTACCATGTAGAAGGAAGAAATGGGGGAGAACGTCCCATCTAGGAAGCAGTGGGGCTGCGGGGGTAGTCTCATATAGATAGGAGGGGGAGAATGTACCATGTAGAGGGAAGAAATGGGGAGATCGTCCCATCTAGGAAGCAGTAGAGCTTTGGGGGTAGTCTCATATAGATGGGAGAGGGGAGAATGTACCATGTAGAGGGAAGAAATGGGGGAGAACGTCCCATCTAGGAAGCAGTGGAGCTACGGGGTAGTCTCATATAGATAGGAGGGGGAGAATGTACCATGTAGAGGGAAGAAATGGGGGAGAACGTCCCATCTAGGAAGCAGTGGGATTGCGGGGGTAGTCTCATATAGATGGGAGGGGGGAGAATGTACCATGTAGAAGGAACAAATGGGGGAGGACGTCCCATCTAGGAAGCAGTGGGACTTTGGTAGTAGTCTCATATAGATGGGAGGGGGGAGAATGTACCATGTAGAAGGAAGAAATGGGGGAGGACGTCCCATCTAGGAAGCAGTGGGGCTACGGGGGTAGTCTCATATAGATGGGAGGGGGAGAATGTACCATATAGAGGGAAGAAATGGGGGTGATCGTCCCATCTAGGAAGCAGTGGGGATACGGGGGTAGTCTCATATAGATGGGAGGGGGGAGAATGTATCGTGTAGAGGGAAGAAATGGGGAGATCGTCCCATCTAGGAAGCAGTGGGACTGCGGGGTAGTCTCATATAGATGGGAGGGGGGAGAATGTGTCGTGACCCGCACCACAATTGTGGGTTACCAGGGCAATGGGGTACTCAGAGCCGAGCCCATGGAAGTCTATGGGGTTGTCACAGGTAGCGGTGGCTCGGTCTGTGGCCCTGGCGGTCAGGCGTATGTTGGGGGGGGGTTATTTACAGGGGACTGGTATATAACAGTTCGTGACGCCACCTGTAGTTTTCTGATCACTAAGACCAGCGCTGCTGTAGATCTCTGAGGGGATGGTGTGGCAGCTAGATGTCGGGTCCCCTACAGGTGGGACTCTTCCCTCAGGGTCTATAGTGATGATGATGTCGTGAAGGTATGCAGTTAAATGACACAGTCTCACACATTAAAGCTTCTTTCCATACCTTTTACTTTCCAAGATGATAAGGCAGGTCCCGGGAAGCTGTTGGGGTGGATGGAGGATGCGTTTCAAGGTAACGGCTGAGCAGGTTAGAGGCCTCCTTAACTTTCAATGTAATGAGTCCAACTTGCATGAAGCTAAGTTCACTCTAAAACTCCAGCTAATTCTGTAGCTGTACTGCCCGGTCAGTATAGTGGTCGGAGCCTCCTCAGGGTGGAATTAAGACCTTGCTTTTGTCCTGCAGAACTCAAAAGCCTTATTCTCCTGACTCCGGTTACGTACTGACAAAAGGGCTTGTTCCTGTGACTTGAAGTCCAGCGAACCTCTGGTTATTCTATCACTACGCTTGAAGCTGTAGCAACACTTCGGTCCCCAGTGACCGGTGACTAATGCAGGATAGTTCAATCCTTCAGGCACTTCTATAATTCCTTTCCACTGCGCCCTTCGCCCTGCTTGCGCTCTTAACATAAGCACTGACTAGACTAGGATAATATTCAGTCATCCGTACTAGCCTCCACTTCTGTACCGTCTCCCTGTGTTGACAGGAGATCTCGACTCTCCAACAGGCACCAGTCCTCACTCCCTGCACGCTCACAGGACCGACTTTCAGACCGCACTGTGCTACAGGACACTCCCTATACACCCCTGGTGGGTGTGTCCGAATTGTATATGAGTCATGTCGAGCCCTTAACCGTTACCTCTCCACTCATCCTCCCGGATAATGTGTACCCTACATACCAGGGCTACACATTCCCCCTTGGTAAAATACAGCACTCCCGGGCTGTGAAATAGACAAAAAAAAAGAATTTTTGTTTTGCATTAAACATTTAACATCAAACTCTTCCCAGCAGGGAGGTGAGAAATTCTTAAACGTTGCCTTGTATACAATGGTCATTAGTAAAATACAAAAGTAGTAAGACATTTTCATATAAATACACATAGTATTCTTGTGAAGGACCCGCACCAAACCTTCAACGTGGGTCCTGGGTGGGCTGCAGGACATCTGGCTGCAGACCTCTCTCAGTGCCACACCACACGGGTTTTACGTTCAGAGGTAGACGTTGTGCTGTGGTTTTATTGTAAAACCAAGATAGGGCACAAAGTGCAACTATATACAATATCAGTTCTGGGGCTGACATAGTCCACAGCCTCGAAGTCCATTATTACACATATTTAGTAATGCACAATACCATAACAATACTTTTTACAATATTCACATATGGTAAACTTTTTCTGGGTTAAAATACATTATTTTGCTGGAATTACTGTTGATATCAAATAGGTATCTTCCCTTTCGTGGTTCGCTCTGATCTACGTGGAGTAGTTTCAGGTATATTGGTCTGTGATCTACCTGCTCTGCGTAACGGCAAACTACAGAACTGTCTCAATCTTTCTATGGATCTGGCAAGCGTACTGATGGCTGGGCGGTGTGAGTCAGCTTCACCAGGGGATCCCATAGCATGGGCCGCTGCTTCTGATGGTCCTTCTTGAGATTCTGTAGGCTGGGGTGTTGCTGGAATAGGTAACTCCTGAACTGGCCCAACTGGCACCATGGGCACAACTGGAGGTAGAACTTCCTCTTGTGGCTGATAAAACTGCAACACCGGAATGATTACAGCATCTCCCAGTCTGGGCCAATCCGCAGGGAAATCTCCCAGATCCGTGTGTATGACCTCTTCTTTTCTTTTTTCTCGATTGACGACAGGGTTCTCTTCACGAAGCTTTAAGGGTTCTGGACACAATTTCAAATGGTCTCTGGACACAGTGGATATTGTTCTTCCTCCGTCCTTACTGATGATACAAACTTTTCTGTTGTCATATTTGGAATCTTGTACGACATAGGGCTCTTGTTCCCACTGGTTGTCCAATTTGTGCATCTTTCTTTTTCTTTTCAATACCACTTCTCCAGGCATCAAAGGCTTCGCGGGAGCATTCTTGTTGTAAATATTCTCTCTGCTTTTCCCGTGCTTTATTAAGACTTTCTTCTACGCAGGCTTGCACTCTTCTGTATTGCTCTTGCCGATTTGTATCCCAATCTTCAACAGTGTCATCTGCCTCTGGTTCCACCACACCAAGTTCCAAGTCCATTGGCAGTCTTCCAGGCCTTGCTCTCATAAGGTAAGCTGGTGTGCAGTTGGTAGAACTCACTGGTATGTGGTTGTACAAGTCAACCAGGTCAGGTAACAATTCTGGCCACCGATTTCTTTCTTCCAGCGGTATGGACTTTAGCAAGTCAACGACAATGTGGTTCATTTTCTCGCAAAGGCCGTTGGTTTGAGGATGGTATGGTGTTGTTCTAATTTTCTTACACCCATACAAGTGACAGAATTCCTTGAATAGGTCAGCCTCGAAAGCAGGTCCTTGATCAGTTAATACTTGCTCCGGATACCCATGCGGTCTGCAGAAGCTTGCTTGAAAGGTTCTTGCTGCCGTCACTGCTGTCTGATCCTTAACTGGAACAACCACCAGAAATCTAGAGTAATGGTCCACCATGGTCAAGGCGTATGAGTATCCAGATCTACTTGGCGACAATTTGACGTGGTCCAAGGCCACGATCTCCAAGGGACGAGTCATCCGGATAGGCTGCAGGGGTGCCTTCTGACTACCGTAGTCCTTTCTTCTGAGACCACAGGGTCCACAGTTCCGACACCACCTCTCGATGGAGCTGCGCATCCCTACCCAGTAGAACCGGCACCTCAACAGGGTCTCCAGCTTTCTCCAGCCAAAGTGTCCTGCTTGATCGTGGTATGCTTCCAACACCATTTGGACGTCTGCCTTAGGGACCACTATCTGCCATACCATCTCATGGGTCCTGGGGTTGACGTATCTCCTGCACAACTTCTCACGGTATAGGAACAACCGGCTTCTCTCGTTCCACAGGAGCTTTGCTGACATAGGTGCATCTTTTTCCAAGGAGGAACCTTCCTGTCTTAACAACTCCTTGATACGGCTGACCACTGGATCGCTGTCCTGAGTCTCTTTCCAGCTGTGATGGGGTAAGGGATTTAATGTTGCGCCATACTGCTTTCTGTAGACTTGCTGCTCATGGATTATCCCATTTCGTTGGAACGCAGGTAGCTCAATTTCTTCCAGGTCGTCTGATTCTTCTTCCGTGTCAGATTCATGCGGCATTCGGGACAATGCGTCGGCATTAGCATTCTTTCGGCCTGCCCGGTACTTGATGGTAAACTGGTAATTCGACAATCGAGCCATCCAACGCTGCTCCATGGCTCCCAGCTTGGCTGTTTCCAGGTGCGTTAAGGGGTTGTTGTCTGTAAACGCAGTGAACTGGTTGGAGGCCAGATAGTGCTTAAATCTCTCGGTAATGGCCCAGACCAGTGCCAGGAACTCCAGCTTGAAGCTGCTATAATTTTCCGGGTTCCTCTCAGTTGGCCTGAGTTTTCTGCTGGCATACGCGATGACTTTTTCTTGGCCATTCTGCTTCTGACTGAGAACTGCTCCCAAACCTTCATTACTGGCGTCGGTGTACAGCAGGAACGGTTGGCTGTAATCAGGATAAGCCAATATTTCATCACCTGTAAGGATCTCTTTCATCTTTTGGAATGCTTCAGCCTGTTCCTTACCCCAATTAAAGGGAGGGTTTCTGCTCTTTAGGGATTGTCCTACTAGGAGGTCCTGTAGAGGGGCTGCCTTCTTCGTGTAATCTTTCACGAACCTTCTGTAGTAACCCGTTAGTCCCAGGAACTGTCGCACTTCCTTGAGGTTCTTCGGCTCCGGCCACTTCTGGATGGCAGTGACTTTCTCTGGGTCCGGCGCTACTCCTTCCGAACTGACGATGTGCCCCAAGTATTGTACCTTCTGTTTGAGTAGATGGCATTTTGAGGGTTTCAACTTCATCCCGTACCTGGACAGGGACTCGAATACTTCTGCCAGGTGCTTCAGATGGTCCTCATATGTCTTGGAATACACGATGACGTCGTCTAAGTATAGCAGCACGGTTTCGAAATTGAGATGTCCCAGGCAGTTCTCCATCACTCTCTGAAATGTTCCCGGGGCACTGCTGAGCCCAAACGGCATCCTGTCGAACTCACAGAGCCCCATTGAGGTGGTGAAAGCCGTTTTCTCACGATCCTCCTCAGCCACAGCCACTTGCCAGTATCCACTAGTCAGATCAAGGGTAGAAAAGTAGTTAGCCGTTTTCAGAGCAGCTAAGGACTCCTCAATTCGTGGTAACGGGTAAGCATCTTTATGTGTTATGCGATTCACTTGCCTGTAATCCACACACATTCTCATACTACCATCTTTCTTTTTAACCAGAACTAGAGGTGCTGCCCAGGGGCTACAACTATCCCTTATCACCCCGGCTTCCTTCATATCATGTAACATTTCCTTAGCTTTCTGATAATGGGCTGGAGGTATAGGCCTGTACCGCTCTTTAATGGGAGGATGACTACCTGTAGGGATATGATGCTGTACTCCCTTAATGGCCCCAAAGTCGAGGGGGTGTTTACTAAACACTTGTGCGTACTCTTGTACCACCCGTAATACCCCTTGTTTCTGGTGGGCGGGAGTGGTGTCGGTCCCGACATGGAGTTGCTGACACCAATCCGCCACCTGAGCTGCCGGGTCATTATCCTCCGCTAGTTGGCGGGAGTCTAAGGACTCAGTCGGGAGAATAGAATTATTATCGACGGCATGTAATTTAGCAATGGTTGCATAACGGGGTAAGTTTACCTCATCATCTCCCCATTGAGAAGCCGTACCGGTACTCTTCCATTCACCACTTCCACTACTCCCCTAGCAGTCATAAGTGTAGGTCTATGTTCTGAATGGTGGGGTTCTACTACAGCTTGGTAGTTCTGTCCTCTCAGACCTATGGCTGCCCTGCACCAGATTATCATTTCACTCATTGGGGTATCACAATAGGATTCGAGTCGTGACATACATTACATTTCGCCGTCTGTAAGCTTCGCTTGCTGCTGACACATCAGGGCCCGGATCTCTCTCTGAATCACTCCCTTCTGCCTTGGTCGGGCAATCTCAGCGAGCTGTTGGAGTAGAAACACAACTTCTCCCAGACAGTTACTGATAATGTTAGTACCCAAAATTATATTTAAACCGTTCTCTTCATTTACAGTCTTTACTACTAGAAGCCCCTGGTCTTTCAACTCCTCTCTGCCCACTTTCACATCCACACTTTTGGTCCCGAGTACTTCCACAGGGAGACCATTAGAAGCATACACAGTAAAGTCAGGGCTCGGGGGTTGAAGACTATCCATAGACCAGAACTTCGTATATAGGGCATCAGGTATTATGGTCACCTGAGACCCAGTATCCAGCAACGCCGGAACCGCAATCCCATCCAGAATGATGGACAGGTAGGGTCGTCCACCCACGAACCTGCGGTTCCAGTCTAGGGGGCCTGACGGGTCTCCTCCTGGGTGTTGGCCCTCGGACCCAGGTTCTGCCCGTTTAAAGGACACTGTGGAGACATATGACCTTTCCGGTTGCAACGGTAACAGGTGATCTCCCGACGAGGAGGGTGTTGATCAGGGGTCGCTCCTGGGGGTGGCGTTGTCCTCCTCCGGGGGGGGCGACGTCTTCCTTCTTCTCCGGTTCATCCACGGGACGTCTTCTGGGCAGTCAGCTAATAAGATCTTTCCTTCTTCCTCCTGCCGCAGCTGCAGGGCACTCATCACAGCAGCCAGATTTTTAGTCAACTGGCGCACTTCCGAGCGCAGACAGTCCAACTCACTAGGGACCGTGGCCTGCGTTTTGGCTTCTGCACAAGTGGGGAAAAGGTGGATATTGCCGGTTCTAGAGTGACTTCACCCTGGTGATGTTGGGTTGCCACTTCAGGTTTGCCCAGGGGTCGCAGCCCTTTTATTGCCATGTCCTTTAGGGCATCAAAGGTGGCATCTGGATGATCTAAAGACCACCAATTCACAGTTCTGCGTTCCGCTTGGGACCTCAGTCCTTGCACAAATTGTTCTTTCAGCATCTTATTTTCATCAATGACACTTATGGTATTAACCTGCTTGAGGGCTCTCAGGGCCCCTTGTAGTCGGCAGGCATAGTCCCTGATGCTGTCACCTGGCTGCTGTGAACAGTGGTAGAAGGCCATCCAGAGATCCGTTTCTGTGCGGTCTTCAAACATGGCATGTAGCTTAAAGAGGATCGCGGGTACCGACTCCTGATCAACGGTATCCCAGGTCTCCACTTCCCTCTCAGCAGCGCCAGTTAGCTACCCTATCAGCACAGCAGCTTTTGTCTCTCAGGCATGGAGTACATTTCTAGGATTCCTAGGAGTAAGAAGCACTGAAGATGAGCTACCTGAATTTCCATCACTTTATACCTTGTAATGAGCCAACTGTAAGACAAAACCTGGAAAAAATCAACTCCGCGGGACAGAAAAGGGACTTGGACTGAGCTGGACTTTGGATTTTTATGAAAGAGGAAGAAATAGAGGATTTAAAGGACAAAGCAAGAATCTCTTGGAGGACAGACTGCACACAGGCAGCATTCATCTGACATCCAGAGACCTGAGCATCCAAAGGTAGGACCATCCTGCAACCCCAAAACAATCTATAGACTTCCTACAAATCTATCTTCTTAGAAATAAGGATTATAATTACTATATAACCACAAAAATGGAAAGCACAAATTTAGAAGTAAATGGGCAAAGCACATGCTGGAGACACAGCACACCAGGGGGTCAGATATGGAGACACCACAGGGGCAGAAGAGCAGTAAAGTCAGCAAAGGAAAAGCAATGAGGAGAATCCAGAAACCCTATATTCTGATTACACTAAAGATGAAAGGAGAACCAACGTGGTATTCCGCACAGACCATCTCTCAGCCTGGCACCACCGCCCTGTGCAAGCATTATAAACATATATCTCAGTGCAACACCAATACTGGCCGGCAGATTAAAATTAAAAACAACGCAGAAGATGACACACACTCACTCACTATAACTTTGTACAATACTGGCACCGTCATGGTGCAAGGCAATGAGGACAATCTGCAGCAGTTCGATGACCTTTTTATTGAAATCAGTGAACAGGCAAAAATCCTTAGAAAGACACTTGCAGAGGCCATTTCTAATGCTCACATATCTACAGAGAAGACCTCCAGGGCCCCTACCCCCAACACTTCACACCTCTCCCCTGAGAACATCAGAGACTGTCTATCTCAATTAGAAGGAGACTTGGCTCAAATTAAGGAAGAACTTCAAAGAAACTCACATAGAAATGCAAATGACCAAGCAACAAATGAGATCAATAAGCTGAAATGTAGTTCAACTCAGCTCTCCAGAAAATAAGAGAGGAAATGAGCAAATTACAAAATGACAATGAAAGGCTCAGAAAGGAGATAGCAGAACTCAAAACACAGAGTCCTCAATGTCTGACCCAGCAGGGGGCAATGGAAACAAACCAGAGTGCAGAAAACATGGCCCCACTGACCAGAATGTGGAGACCCCAAATAACAACACAGCAATAACCTATAATATGAATAATACTGAAACCAAGAAAAGTGAGCCAGCAAGAAGCCAACCAACCACCAGCAAAGCCAGCATCACAGACCCCCACCATCAGCCACTTAACCCATCCCAGACACCACAAAGCCCTGATATCGTCCTAATAATGGACTCAAATGGGAAGTACCTAAATGCACAACGGCTATTCCCAGGAAAACGGGTCAGAAAAATCCACTGTGCAACTATTGAACAGGCGACAGAGGTCATCAATAATCCACGTTTTACCAACCCAAACCATATTATTATACACACAGGTACAAACAATCTGCCAGACCAGCACAAGCAGATCGCAGGACAACTGGCCCAACTAGCAAAGACGGCAAAACTAAAATTCCCAGACAGCAAAATCATTCTGTCATCTCTGCTCCCAACAAAGGACATATCCAGGCAAACCACCCAAAGCATCAATATGGAACTGACAGAAAAGGTCAAGACTGTCCCAAACGTGACCCTGGCACAACACCTTTCCATAAACCACCATCACCTATATGATAATAAGCACCTCAACAAACAAGGGGTCAGCCTCCTGGCCAAAGAGCTGAAAGACATCGTACTAACCAGAGGACCCAGGCCTGGATTCAACAGTGACCAACATCACACCGAAAGACCCCTAACAATAAAAATACAGAAAACCCCAATCCAATCTCCAGAAGCTGGAAACAAAGCTCTTCACCCAAAATCAGACCATCAGAGGAGGAGACCTCCATGGAGGGGTCCACCGATCCCACACAGATACACGCAGAGCAGAGATATGGATGAGGTAAAGACCCTGCTCAGCGCACTATGCAGGAAACTAATGTGACTGGATGGAACCAAGCACACCTACAAAACAGTCAGAAATCCAGTTTGTCCTACACAGCCATACTCATTACAAGGTATATACACACAAGATATATAGAAAAAAAAAAAAAATGACTTCACTTACAATCAGCAGCTGGAATATTCAGGGTCTCAACACCTCGACCTTTGGATGTAAAACAAATGACCCGGACTTTATACAAAGACTGAAAAATATAGACATCCAGATCCTCCTGGAAACATGGACCAGAGCCGAAAACGAATCCCTGGCGCCCATCGGATACAGGGAAATCTCTGTCCCTGCCCTGAAAAATAAAAACATCAAACAGGGCCGAAGCTCAGGAGGAATACTGATCTGGTATAAAGACGAGCTCCACCAATACATCAAACCGGTGAAGAGAGGAAGCAGCCACATATGGATCAGGATCAGCAGCTCCATCCTCACCTCTCAGTCTGATGTCCACCTCTGCGCCACCTATATACCACCGCCAGAGTCCCCCTACTTCAATCCAGAGAGCTTCGAGATCTTACAAAGAGAAGCCGCCCACTATCAGGCCCTGGGCAAAGTTCTCATCTTTGGGGACCTCAACGCAAGAACAGGGAGAGAAAACGACTTCCTGACCACGGATGGGAACATCTACATATTTGGAGCAGAGAATGACGGCCAAGACTCAGTACACACAGAGAGAAGCAGCTATGACAGTACAGTCAACAAAAGTGGTAAAAAGCTCCTGAACGTATGTAGAAGTTTAGGACTTCATATTCTTAATGGACGTACCAAAGGAGACTCTTTTGGGGGGTATACACTAAACTCCCATGTAGGGAGTAGTGTAGTAGATTATGCCATTACAGACATGAACCGGGCAAACATCAGCGCCTTCATAGTCACCCCACAAACGCACCTGTCAGACCACAGCCAACTTCTTCTGTACTTGAAATCTACAGAGAAACCACCCACTCAAAAGCCACAGCATAGCGGCCTCTTCAACCGGCCTCCATCCTATAAATGGTCCAAAACGTCGGCACTAAAGTATAAAGAGGCTCTCAGCAGACCCGAAATACAGCGGATGCTCCACCACTTCTACAACCACGAGTACCAGCCTAACCCAAAGGGAGTGAGTCAAGCTACAAAAGACCTCAACAATATATTCTATGCAATGGCCAGACTGTCCGACCTTAAAAAAGTTGACTACAAGAGACCAAAAGAAAAACAGATCAATGGTTGGTTTGACAGAGAATGTAAAGCCGTACGGAAGACCCTGAGAACTGCTTCAAACAAGAAACATAGAGACCCCAACCACCCTGGTCTGAGGGAAGCCTATGAAACCATACAAAGACAGTACAAAACCATCCTCAGGAGGAAGAAGCAGAGTTACATCTCTACCAAGCTCAGCCAACTCCAGGATGCTCTTCGGGACAATTCCTTCTGGGAACTATGGAACCACATGGGCACAAAAGACAAGAAAAACAACATCCATATCCAAAATGGCAACATCTGGCTCCAGTACTTCAAAGACCTCTATAAAGACATCCCAAAGGAAGAACTAAACCAAGAACAGGAAAACATAATGGCAAAACTAAAAGCAATGGAGGAAAAAGTAAAAAATTTCCAAAACCCGTGATACACCTATTACATTACAGGAAGTAGCAGAGAGAATCTCGCCATAAGATGTAGAAAAGCCGGTGGCCTGGATGGAATCCTACCAGAAATGCTGAAGTACAGCCCACCAGAAATACAGGCTGCAATGGTTAAACTCTTCAATATTGTGCTAAGTGCTGGCTACTTCCCTCGTACCTGGAACCAAGGCCTCATCACACCCATCCACAAGAATGGGGACAGGTATGACCCAGCCAACTACAGAGGCATATGTGTCAGCAGCAACCTGGGGAAACTGTTCAACAGCATCCTGAACAAGAGGATCCTCAGTTTCCTCACCGAACATAACGTCCTCAGCAAGAGCCAAGCAGGGTTCATGCCAAACCACCGCACCACTGACCACATCTATACCCTGCACAGCCTCATTCAGAGACACGTCCACAATACAAAGAACGGGAAGATATACGCCTGTTTCGTGGACTTTAAAAAGGCCTTTGATTCGGTGTGGCACCCGGGCTTATTCCTGAAACTGCTGGAGAGCGGAATAGGAGGAAAGACCTACGATGTTATCAAAAGCTCCTACACCGAGAACCTCTGCAGTGTGAGTGTGAACGGTAAAAGAACGGCTTATTTCCAGCAGAGCCGTGGAGTCAGACAAGGCTGCAGCCTAAGTCCAACGCTCTTCAACATTTACATCAACGAGCTGGCTACCGCTCTGGAATCTTCCACAGCACCAGGTCCCACCCTCCACTACACCCAGGTGAAATTCCTGCTGTATGCAGATGACCTGCTGCTTCTGTCACCAACCGAGAAAGGCCTCCAAGACAACCTGAAAATCTTAGAGAAATTCAGCTCCACCTGGGCACTACCGGTCAACCTAAAGAAAACCAACATCATGGTGTTCCAGAGGAGAAAGAGAAAATTAGACCAGCACCCTTCATTTGTTCTCAACAACTGCGCCCTTACAGGAACAGACAAATATACCTACCTGGGCCTAGAGATCCACCGGTCAGGAAGCTTCAAACAAGCCATAGAGACCCTGAAAGACAAGGCATGTAAAACCTTCTATGGCATCCGAAGGAAACTCTACCATCTGAAGCCACCAGTGAGGGTCTGGTTAAAATCTTCGACTCTGTCATCGCCCCAATCCTCCTGTATGGCAGTGAAGTCTGGGGTCCTCACACCTACCCAGACTGGTCAAGGTGGGATTCCAGCCCAACAGAAATATTCCACCTGGAATTCTGCAAGCACCTTCTCCAAGTCCACCGGAGCACCTCCAACAGTGCCTGCCGGGCCGAGCTGGGCAGATTCCCTCTACACCTAACGGTTCTAAAGAGGGCACTGTCATTCCGGGCTCACCTACATAGGAGCAATCCAAGCTCCCATCACCATAAAGCCCTGACACACGTAGGTGAAACAGAAAAACTAGGACCCTTGGAACAGCTCACCCAAACCCAACCTGACCAGAACACCAATCACAACAACCTGACAAAAGCCGAAATCAGGAAGATGGTAGACGAAGGCCAGGAGAGGTATGTCAGTGACTGGAAGAACGACATCATCAGCTCCCAGAAACTGACCATGTACCGGAGTCTACAGAGAGACTACAGTCTGGCCCCATACCTGGAGAAACTCCCGGACCCCAGAGACCGCCAGATCCTGAGCCGGTATAGACTCAGTGCCCACAGTCTGGCCATCGAATCCGGCCGACACAGGCAGAGCTACAAGCCCAAGGAGGAAAGACTATGCCAACACTGTGACCAGGAGGCCATAGAGGACGAAACCCACTTCCTGCTACACTGCTCCAAATACTCAGCAGTGAGGGACACTCACTTCAGGAGACTCTCACATCTCTTCCCGGATTTCATCACCATGAAGGAGGAAGAGAAAACATATATCTTGCTGGGGAAGAAGAGAGAGCAGCGGAGATAGCAGCGCGGTATGTGAGCGAATGTCATAGACTGCGAGAAAGAGAACTATGATAGGCCATGGACTTCTATAGCCTCCACCCCGGATCTGCCCCTACCCAACATCCCTATGCCATGGACTTCTATAGCCCCCATCCCGGATCTGCGCCCCCATCACCCCTCCCTAAGCCATGGACTTCCAACAACCCCTACCCTAGATCGCGCCCTACCCAACATCCCTATCCCTATTCCCTTTGTACACTTGCTTGGCAAAACTAATGTGTATTTAGTCCTGCCAATAAAGCTTCTTTGAATTTGAATTTTGAATTTGGATGCTGCATAACTTCCGCTTGAATCCTGCCAAAGTACCTGGCTCACCGCTGTACTGGGGAAGCCATTTCGCCCCAGGCATATATGGGAGCGTTAGTGGCATGAGCGGGACTACCGGACTGGGTGCTGGGCCTGCGCCCCCATCTGGCGCTACAATGCCACGCGGTGCGGGGTCGGGGCCTCCGGCTGGGGCCGCACTGTCGGCCGGTTGTTGTGACATCATTAGCGCCCCCTTGGTTAAACGGAGCCTACCGGTTTCAGAAGCTGCTACTTCACAGGCACAGCAGTAGGGAACAGGACCTTCGTCGCAGGCGCTCTGATGTCAGAGCGTTTACTTCCTGTCGCAGGACCTGCCGCTGAGTCAGAGCCGGGGGCGTGTCCAAGACTTTGCGCGCTTTCTCAGGTACGCCCACCTTCTTCTCCAGCGCCTCAGGGCGCGAATATGGCGGCAAATATGGCGGTATTTGGCGCCAAACAACAGCAACAGTCTTTTTCCCCAAAACACTCCACAGGCACACAGGGCTCGCAATTTTGCGAGTTTCTCATCCTGTTCGTGACGCCAAGTTGTCGTGACCCGCACCACAATTGTGGATTACCAGAGCAATGGGGTACTCAGAGCCGAGCCCACGAAGTCTATGGGGTTGTCACAGGTAGCGGTGGCTCGGTCTGTGGCCCTGGCGGTCAGGCGTATGTTGGGGGGGGTTATTTACAGGGGACTGGTATATAACAGTTCGTGACGCCACCTGTAGTTTTTTGATCACTAAGACCAGCGCTGCTGTAGATCTCTGAGGGGATGGTGTAGCAGCTAGATGTCGGGTCCCCTACAGGTGGGACTCTTCCCTCAGGGTCTATAGTGATGATGATGTCGTGAAGGTATGCAGTTAAATGACACAGTCTCACACATTAAAGCTTCTTTCCATACCTTTTACTTTCCAAGAATGAAATTTGGGAAGCAGTGGGGCTGTGGGGGTAGTCTCATATAGATGGGAGGGGGGAGAATGTACCATGTAGAGGGAAGAAATGGGGGAGATCGTCCCATGTAGGAAGCAGTGGGCTGCGGGGGTAGTCTCATATAGATGGGAGGGGGGATGTACCATGTAGATGGAAGAAATGGGGGAGATCGTCCCATCTAGGAAGCAGTGGGGCTGCGGGGGTAGTCTCATATAGATGGGAGGGGGAAGAATGTACCATGTAGATGGAAGAAATGGGGGAGATCGTCCCATTAGGAAGCAGTGGAGCTTGTGGGTAGTCTCATATAGATGGGAGGGGGGATGTACCATGTAGATGGAAGAAATGGGGGAGATCGTCCCATCTAGGAAGCAGTGGGGCTGCGGGGGTAGTCTCATATAGATGGGAGGGGGAGAATGTACCATGTAGAGGGAAGAAATGGGGGAGATTCGTCCCATCTAGGAAGCAGTGGGACTGTGTGGGTAGTCTCATATAGATGGGAGGGGGGATGTACCATGTAGAGGGAAGAAATGGGGAGAACGTCCCATCTAGGAAGCAGTGGGGCTGGGGGTAGTCTCATATAGATGGGAGGAGGGGATGTACCATGTATAGGGAAGAAATGGGGAGATTGCCCATCTAGGAATGCAGTGGGGCTGGGGGGTAGTCTCATATAGATGGGAGGGGGAGAATGTACCATGTAGAGGGAAGAAATGGGGGAGATCGTCCCATCTAGGAAGCAGTGGGCTGCGGGGGTAGTCTCATATAGATGGGAGGGGGAGAATGTACCATGTAGAGGGAAGAAATGGGGGAGATCGTCCCATCTAGGAAGCAGTGGGGCTGGGGGGTAGTCTCATATAGATGGGGGGGGAAAATGTACCATGTAGAGGGAAGAAATGGGGGAGATCGTCCCATCTAGGAAGCAGTGGAGCTTTGGGGGTAGTCTCATATAGATGGGAGGGAGGGATGTACCATGTAGAGGGAAGAAATGGGGGAGATCGTCCCATCTAGGAAGCAGTGGGGCTGCGGGGTAGTCTCATATAGATAGGAGGGGGAGAATGTACCATGTAGAGGGAAGAAATGGGGGAGACGTCCCATCTAGGAAGCAGTGGGGCTGCGGGGGTGTTCTCAATAGATGGGAGGGGGAGAATGTACCATGTAGAGGGAAGAAATGGGGAGAACGTTCCATCTAGGAAGCAGTGGGGCTGCTGGGGTAGTCTCTTATAGATGGGAGGGGAGAAATGTACCATGTAGAGGAAAAATGGGGGAGATTGTCCCATCTAGGAAGCAGTGGGCTGCGGGGTAGTCTCATATATATGGGAGGAGGGAGAATGTACCATGTAGAGGGAAGAAATGGGGGAGAACGTCCCATCTAGGAAGCAGTGGGGCTGCGGGGTAGTCTCATATAGATGGGAGGGGGGAGAATGTACCATGTAGAGGGAAGAAATGGGGGAGAACGTCCCATCTAGGAAGCAGTGGAGCTACGGGGTAGTCTCATATAGATGGGAGGGGGGAGAATGTACCATGTAGAGGAAGAAATGGGGGAGAACGTCCCATCTAGGAAGCAGTGGGATTGCGGGGGTAGTCTCATATAGATGGGAGGGGGGAGAATGTACCATGTAGAGGGAAGAAATGGGGGAGAACGTCCCATCTAGGAAGCAGTGGGATTGCGGGGGTAGTCTCATATAGATGGGAGGGGGGAGAATGTACCATGTAGAAGGAACAAATGGGGGAGGACGTCCCATCTAGGAAGCAGTGGGACTTTGGGAGTAGTCTCATATAGATGGGAGGGGGAGAATGTACCATGTAGAAGGAAGAAATGGGGGAGGACGTCCCATCTAGGAAGCAGTGGGGCTACGGGGTAGTCTCATATAGATGGGAGGGGGAGAATGTACCATATAGAGGGAAGAAATGGGGGTGATCGTCCCATCTAGGAAGCAGTGGGGATACGGGGGTAGTCTCATATAGATGGGAGGGGGGAGAATGTACCGTGTAGAGGGAAGAAATGGGGAGATCGTCCCATCTAGGAAGCAGTGGGACTGCGGGGGTAGTCTCATATAGATGGGAGGGGGGAGAATGTGTCGTGACCCGCACCACAATTGTGGGTTACCAGGGCAATGGGTACTCAGAGCCGAGCCCATGGAAGTCTATGGGGTTGTCACAGGTAGCGGTGGCTCGGTCTGTGGCCCTGGCGGTCAGGCGTATGTTGGGGGGGGGTTATTTACAGGGGATAGATATATAACAGTTCGTGACGCCACCTGTAGTTTTCTGATCACTAAGACCAGCGCTGCTGTAGATCTCTGAGGGGATGGTGTGGCAGCTAGATGTCGGGTCCCCTACAGGTGGGACTCTTCCCTCAGGGTCTATAGTGATGATGATGTCGTGAAGGTATGCAGTTAAATGACACAGTCTCACACATTAAAGCTTCTTTCCATACCTTTTACTTTCCAAGATGATAAGGCAGGTCCCGGGAAGCTGTTGGGGTGGATGGAGGATGCGTTTCAAGGTAACGGCTGAGCAGGTTAGAGGCCTCCTTAACTTTCAATGTAATGAGTCCAACTTGCATGAAGCTAAGTTCACTCTAAAACTCCAGCTAATTCTGTAGCTGTACTGCCCGGTCAGTATAGTGGTCGGAGCCTCCTCAGGGTGGAATTAAGACCTTGCTTTTGTCCTGCAGAACTCAAAAGCCTTATTCTCCTGACTCCGGTTACGTACTGACAAAAGGGCTTGTTCCTGTGACTTGAAGTCCAGCGAACCTCTGGTTATTCTATCACTACGCTTGAAGCTGTAGCAACACTTCGGTCCCCAGTGACCGGTGACTAATGCAGGATAGTTCAATCCTTAAGGCACTTCTATAATTCCTTTCCACTGCGCCCTTCGCCCTGCTTGCGCTCTTAACATAAGCACTGACTAGACTAGGATAATATTCAGTCATCCGTACTAGCCTCCACTTCTGTACCGTCTCCCTGTGTTGACAGGAGATCTCGACTCTCCAACAGGCACCAGTCCTCACTCCCTGCACGCTCACAGGACCGACTTTCAGACCGCACTGTGCTACAGGACACTCCCCTATACACCCCTGCTGGGTGTGTCCGAATTGTATATGAGTCATGTCGAGCCCTTAACCGTTACCTCTCCACTCATCCTCCCGGATAATGTGTACCCTACATACCAGGGCTACACAAATGTACCATGTAGAGGGAAGAAATGGGGA
The DNA here is from genome assembly GCA_033576555.1 of Oophaga sylvatica. Classification (NCBI taxonomy): domain Eukaryota; kingdom Metazoa; phylum Chordata; class Amphibia; order Anura; family Dendrobatidae; genus Oophaga; species Oophaga sylvatica. Next base: position 174,592 of record JARQOD010000002.1, on the reverse strand, counting down.
GATCGTCCCAACTAGGAAGCAGTGGGGCTGCGGGGGTAGTCACAAATAGATGGGAGTGGGAGAATGTACCATGTAGAGGGAAGAAATGGGGGAGGACGTCCCATCTAGGAAGCAGTGGGGCTGCGGGGTAGTCTCATATAGATGGGAGGGGGAGAATGTACCATGTAGAAGGAAGAATTGGAGGAGAACGTCCCATCTAGGAAGCAGTGGGGCTGCGGGGTGGTCTCACATGGATGGGAGGGGGAGAATGTACCATGTAGAGGGAAGAAATGGGGGAGTACGTCCCATCTAGGAAGCAATGGGGCTGCGGGGGTAGTCTCATACAGATGGGAGGGGGGAGAATGTACCATGTAGAGGGAAGAAATGGGGGAGATCGTCCCATCTAGGAAGCAGTGGGGCTGCGGGGGTAGTCTCATATAGATCGGAGGGGGAGAATGTACCATGTAGAGGGAAGAAATGGGGAGAACGTCCCATCTAGGAAGCAGTGGAGCTTTGGGGGTAGTCTCATACAGATTTGAGGGGGGAGAATGTACCATGTAGAGGGAAGAAATGGGGAGAACGTCCCATCTAGGAAGCCGTGGGGCTGCGGGGGTAGTCTCATATAGATGAGAGAGGGAGAATGTACCATGTAGAGGGAAGAAATGGGAAGATCGTCCCATCTAGGAAGCAGTGGGGCTGCGGGGGTGGTGTCTCATATAGATGGGAGGGGGAGAATGTACCATGTAAAGGGAAGAAATTCGGGAGAACGTCCCATCTAGGAAGCAGTAGAGCTACGGGGTAGTCTCATATAGATGGGAGGGGGGAGAATGTACCATGTAGAGGGAAGAATTGGAGGAGAACGTCCCATCTAGGAAGCAGTGGGGCTGCGGGGGTTGTCTCATATAGATGGGAGGGGGAGAATGTACCATGTAGAGGGTAGAAATGGAGGCGAACGTCCCATCTAGGAAGCAGTGGGGCTGCGGGGGTAGTCTCATATAGATGGGAGGGGAGAATGTACCATGTAGAGGGTAGAAATGGAGGCGAACGTCCCATCTAGGAAGCAGTAGAGCTTTGGGGGTAGTCTCATATAGATGGGAGTGGGGAGAATGTACCATGTAGAGGAAGAAATGGGGGAGATCGTCCCATCTAGGAAGCAGTAGAGCATTGGGGGTAGTCTCATATAGATGGGAGGGGAGAATGTACCATGTAGAAGGAAGAAATGGGGAAGATCGTCCCATCTAGGAAGCCGTGGGGCTGCGGGGGTAGTCTCATATAGATGGGAGGGGGGAGAATGTACCATGTAGAAGGAAAAAATGGGGAGGACGTCCCATCTAGGAAGCAGTGGGGCTGCGGGGGTAGTGTCATATAGATGGAGGGGGGAGAATGTACCATGTAGAGGGAAGAAATGGGGGAGAACGTTCCATCTAGGAAGCAGTGGGGCTGCTGGGGTAGTCTCATATAGATGGGAGGGGGGAGAATGTACCATGTAGAAGGAAAAAATGGGGAGGACGTCCCATCTAGGAAGCAGTGGGGCTGCGGGGTAGTGTCATATAGATGGGAGGGGGGAGAATGTACCATGTAGAGGGAAGAAATGGGGGAGAACGTCCCATCTAGGAAGCAGTGGGATTGCGGGGGTAGTCTCATATAGATGGGAGGGGGAGAATGTACCATGTAGAAGGAACAAATAGGGAGGACGTCCCATCTAGGAAGCAGTGGGACTTTGGGAGTAGTCTCATATAGATGGGAGGGGGAGAATGTACCATGTAGAAGGAAGAAATGGGGGAGGACGTCCCATCTAGGAAGCAGTGGGGCTACGGGGGTAGTCTCATATAGATGGGAGGGGGAGAATGTACCATATAGAGGGAAGAAATGGGGTGATCGTCCCATCTAGGAAGCAGTGGGGATACGGGGTAGTCTCATATAGATGGGAGGGGGAGAATGTACCGTGTAGAGGGAAGAAATGGGGAGATCGTCCCATCTAGGAAGCAGTGGGACTGCGGGGGTAGTCTCATATAGATGGGAGGGGGAGAATGTGTCGTGACCCGCACCACAATTGTGGGTTACCAGGGCAATGGGTACTCAGAGCCGAGCCCATGGAAGTCTATGGGGTTGTCACAGGTAGCGGTGGCTCGGTCTGTGGCCCTGGCGGTCAGGCGTATGTTGGGGGGGGGTTATTTACAGGGGATAGATATATAACAGTTCGTGACGCCACCTGTAGTTTTCTGATCACTAAGACCAGCGCTGCTGTAGATCTCTGAGGGATGGTGTGGCAGCTAGATGTCGGGTCCCCTACAGGTGGGACTCTTCCCTCAGGGTCTATAGTGATGATGATGTCGTGAAGGTATGCAGTTAAATGACACAGTCTCACACATTAAAGCTTCTTTCCATACCTTTTACTTTCCAAGATGATAAGGCAGGTCCCGGGAAGCTGTTGGGGTGGATGGAGGATGCGTTTCAAGGTAACGGCTGAGCAGGTTAGAGGCCTCCTTAACTTTCAATGTAATGAGTCCAACTTGCATGAAGCTAAGTTCACTCTAAAACTCCAGCTAATTCTGTAGCTGTACTGCCCGGTCAGTATAGTGGTCGGAGCCTCCTCAGGGTGGAATTAAGACCTTGCTTTTGTCCTGCAGAACTCAAAAGCCTTATTCTCCTGACTCCGGTTACGTACTGACAAAAGGGCTTGTTCCTGTGACTTGAAGTCCAGCGAACCTCTGGTTATTCTATCACTACGCTTGAAGCTGTAGCAACACTTCGGTCCCCAGTGACCGGTGACTAATGCAGGATAGTTCAATCCTTAAGGCACTTCTATAATTCCTTTCCACTGCGCCCTTCGCCCTGCTTGCGCTCTTAACATAAGCACTGACTAGACTAGGATAATATTCAGTCATCCGTACTAGCCTCCACTTCTGTACCGTCTCCCTGTGTTGACAGGAGATCTCGACTCTCCAACAGGCACCAGTCCTCACTCCCTGCACGCTCACAGGACCGACTTTCAGACCGCACTGTGCTACAGGACACTCCCCTATACACCCCTGCTGGGTGTGTCCGAATTGTATATGAGTCATGTCGAGCCCTTAACCGTTACCTCTCCACTCATCCTCCCGGATAATGTGTACCCTACATACCAGGGCTACACAAATGTACCATGTAGAGGGAAGAAATGGGGAGATCGTCCCAACTAGGAAGCAGTGGGCTGCGGGGGTAGTCACATATAGATGGGAGTGGGAGAATGTACCATGTAGAGGGAAGAAATGGGGGAGGACGTCCCATCTAGGAAGCAGTGGGGCTGCGGGGGTAGTCTCATATAGATGGGAGGGGGAGAATGTACCATGTAGAAGGAAGAATTGGAGGAGAACGTCCCATCTAGGAAGCAGTGGGGCTGCGGGGGTGGTCTCACATGGATGGGAGGGGGAGAATGTACCATGTAGAGGGAAGAAATGGGGAGTACGTCCCATCTAGGAAGCAATGGGGCTGCGGGGTAGTCTCATACAGATGGAGGGGGGAGAATGTACCATGTAGAGGGAAGAAATGGGGAGATCGTCCCATCTAGGAAGCAGTGGGGCTGCGGGGGTAGTCTCATATAGATCGGAGGGGGAGAATGTACCATGTAGAGGGAAGAAATGGGGGAGAACGTCCCATCTAGGAAGCAGTGGAGCTTTGGGGGTAGTCTCATATAGATTTGAGGGGGGAGAATGTACCATGTAGAGGGAAGAAATGGGGGAGAACGTCCCATCTAGGAAGCCGTGGGGCTGCGGGGGTAGTCTCATATAGATGAGAGAGGGAGAATGTACCATGTAGAGGGAAGAAATGGGGAAGATCGTCCCATCTAGGAAGCAGTGGGGCTGCGGGGGTGGTGTCTCATATAGATGGAGGGGGAGAATGTACCATGTAGAGGGAAGAAATTCGGGAGAACGTCCCATCTAGGAAGCAGTAGAGCTACGGGGGTAGTCTCATATAGATGGGAGGGGGGAGAATGTACCATGTAGAGGGAAGAAATGGAGGAGAACGTCCCATCTAGGAAGCAGTGGGGCTGCGGGGGTTGTCTCATATAGATGGGAGGGGGAGAATGTACCATGTAGAGGGAAGAAATGGGGGAGAACGTCCCATCTAGGAAGCCGTGGGGCTGTGGGGTAGTCTCATATAGATGGGAGGGGGAGAATGTACCATGTAGAGGGTAGAAATGGAGGCGAACGTCCCATCTAGGAAGCAGTGGGGCTGCGGGGTAGTCTCATATAGATGGGAGTGGGGAGAATGTACCATGTAGAGGGAAGAAATGGGGGAGATCGTCCCATCTAGGAAGCAGTAGAGCTTTGGGGGTAGTCTCATATAGATGGGAGGGGAGAATGTACCATGTAGAAGGAAGAAATGGGGAAGATCGTCCCATCTAGGAAGCCGTGGGGCTGCGGGGGTAGTCTCATATAGATGGGAGGGGGGAGAATGTACCATGTAGAAGGAAAAAATGGGGAGGACGTCCCATCTAGGAAGCAGTGGGGCTGCGGGGGTAGTGTCATATAGATGGGAGGGGGGAGAATGTACCATGTAGAGGGAAGAAATGGGGGAGAACGTTCCATCTAGGAAGCAGTGGGGCTGCTGGGGTAGTCTCATATAGATGGAGGGGGGAGAATGTACCATGTAGAAGGAAAAAATGGGGAGGACGTCCCATCTAGGAAGCAGTGGGGCTGCGGGGTAGTGTCATATAGATGGGAGGGGGGAGAATGTACCATGTAGAGGGAAGAAATGGGGAGAACGTCCCATCTAGGAAGCAGTGGGATTGCGGGGTAGTCTCATATAGATGGGAGGGGGGAGAATGTACCATGTAGAAGGAACAAATGGGGAGGACGTCCCATCTAGGAAGCAGTGGGACTTTGGGAGTAGTCTCATATAGATGGGAGGGGGGAGAATGTACCATGTAGAAGGAAGAAATGGGGGAGGACGTCCCATCTAGGAAGCAGTGGGGCTACGGGGGTAGTCTCATATAGATGGGAGGGGGAGAATGTACCATATAGAGGGAAGAAATGGGGGTGATCGTCCCATCTAGGAAGCAGTGGGGATACGGGGTAGTCTCATATAGATGGGAGGGGGGAGAATGTACCGTGTAGAGGGAAGAAATGGGGGAGATCGTCCCATCTAGGAAGCAGTGGGACTGCGGGGGTAGTCTCATATAGATGGGAGGGGGGAGAATGTGTCGTGACCCGCACCACAATTGTGGGTTACCAGGGCAATGGGGTACTCAGAGCCGAGCCCATGGAAGTCTATGGGGTTGTCACAGGTAGCGGTGGCTCGGTCTGTGGCCCTGGCGGTCAGGCGTATGTTGGGGGAATATTTACAGGGGATAGGTATATATACAGTTCGTGACGCCACCTGTAGTTTTCTGATCACTAAGACCAGCGCTGCTGTAGATCTCTGAGGGGATGGTGTGGCAGCTAGATGTCGGGTCCCCTACAGGTGGGACTCTTCCCTCAGGGTCTATAGTGATGATGATGTCGTGAAGGTATGCAGTTAAATGACACAGTCTCACACATTAAAGCTTCTTTCCATACCTTTTACTTTCCAAGATGATAAGGCAGGTCCCGGGAAGCTGTTGGGGTGGATGGAGGATGCGTTTCAAGGTAACGGCTGAGCAGGTTAGAGGCCTCCTTAACTTTCAATGTAATGAGTCCAACTTGCATGAAGCTAAGTTCACTCTAAAACTCCAGCTAATTCTGTAGCTGTACTGCCCGGTCAGTATAGTGGTCGGAGCCTCCTCAGGGTGGAATTAAGACCTTGCTTTTGTCCTGCAGAACTCAAAAGCCTTATTCTCCTGACTCCGGTTACGTACTGACAAAAGGGCTTGTTCCTGTGACTTGAAGTCCAGCGAACCTCTGGTTATTCTATCACTACGCTTGAAGCTGTAGCAACACTTCGGTCCCCAGTGACCGGTGACTAATGCAGGATAGTTCAATCCTTAAGGCACTTCTATAATTCCTTTCCACTGCGCCCTTCGCCCTGCTTGCGCTCTTAACATAAGCACTGACTAGACTAGGATAATATTCAGTCATCCGTACTAGCCTCCACTTCTGTACCGTCTCCCTGTGTTGACAGGAGATCTCGACTCTCCAACAGGCACCAGTCCTCACTCCCTGCACGCTCACAGGACCGACTTTCAGACCGCACTGTGCTACAGGACACTCCCCTATACACCCCTGCTGGGTGTGTCCGAATTGTATATGAGTCATGTCGAGCCCTTAACCGTTACCTCTCCACTCATCCTCCCGGATAATGTGTACCCTACATACCAGGGCTACACAAATGTACCATGTAGAGGGAAGAAATGGGGGAGATCGTCCCAACTAGGAAGCAGTGGGGCTGCGGGGGTAGTCACATATAGATGGGAGTGAGAGAATGTACCATGTAGAGGGAAGAAATGGGGGAGGACGTCCCATCTAGGAAGCAGTGGGGCTGCGGGGGTAGTCTCATATAGATGGGAGGGGGGAGAATGTACCATGTAGAAGGAAGAATTGGAGGAGAACGTCCCATCTAGGAAGCAGTGGGGCTGCGGGGGTGGTCTCACATGGATGGGAGGGGGAGAATGTACCATGTAGAGGGAAGAAATGGGGAGTACGTCCCATCTAGGAAGCAATGGGGCTGCGGGGGTAGTCTCATACAGATGGGAGGGGGGAGAATGTACCATGTAGAGGGAAGAAATGGGGGAGATCGTCCCATCTAGGAAGCAGTGGGGCTGCGGGGGTAGTCTCATATAGATCGGAGGGGGAGAATGTACCATGTAGAGGGAAGAAATGGGGGAGAACGTCCCATCTAGGAAGCAGTGGAGCTTTGGGGGTAGTCTCATATAGATTTAGAGGGGGAGAATGTACCATGTAGAGGGAAGAAATGGGGGAGAACGTCCCATCTAGGAAGCCGTGGGGCTGCGGGGGTAGTCTCATATAGATGAGAGAGGTGAGAATGTACCATGTAGAGGGAAGAAATGGGGGAGATCGTCCCATCTAGGAAGCAGTGGGGCTGCGGGGTGGTGTCTCATATAGATGGGAGGGGGAGAATGTACCATGTAGAGGGAAGAAATTCGGGAGAACGTCCCATCTAGGAAGCAGTAGAGCTACGGGGGTAGTCTCATATAGATGGGAGGGGGAGAATGTACCATGTAGAGGGAAGAAATGGAGGAGAACGTCCCATCTAGGAAGCAGTGGGGCTGCGGGGTTGTCTCATATAGATGGGAGGGTGAGAATGTACCATGTAGAGGGAAGAAATGGGGAGAACGTCCCATCTAGGAAGCCGTGGGCTGTGGGGGTAGTCTCATATAGATGGGAGGGGGAGAATGTACCATGTAGAGGGTAGAAATGGAGGCGAACGTCCCATCTAGGAAGCAGTGGGGCTGCGGGGTAGTCTCATATAGATGGGAGGGGAGAATGTACCATGTAGAGGGAAGAAATGGGGAGATCGTCCCATCTAGGAAGCAGTAGAGCTTTGGGGGTAGTCTCATATAGATGGGAGGGGGGAGAATGTACCATGTAGAAGGAAGAAATGGGGGAGAACGTCCCATCTAGGAAGCAGTGGGGCTGCGGGGGTAGTCTCATATAGATGGGAGGGGGGAGAATGTACCATGTAGAAGGAAGAAATGGGGAGAACGTCCCATCTAGGAAGCAGTGGGGCTGTGGGGGTAGTCTCATATATATGGGAGAGGGGAGAATGTACCATGTAGAGGGAAGAAATGGGGGAGATCGTCCCATCTAGGAAGCAGTGGAGCTACGGGGGTAGTGTCATATAGATGGGAGGGGGAGAATGTACCATGTAGAGGGAAGAAATGGGGGAGAACGTCCCATCTAGGAAGCAGTGGGATTGCGGGGGTAGTCTCATATAGATGGGAGGGGGGAGAATGTACCATGTAGAAGGAACAAATGGGGGAGGACGTCCCATCTAGGAAGCAGTGGGACTTTGGGAGTAGTCTCATATAGATGGGAGGGGGGAGAATGTACCATGTAGAAGGAAGAAATGGGGGAGGACGTCCCATCTAGGAAGCAGTGGGGCTACGGGGTAGTCTCATATAGATGGGAGGGGGAGAATGTACCATATAGAGGGAAGAAATGGGGGTGATCGTCCCATCTAGGAAGCAGTGGGGATACGGGGGTAGTCTCATATAGATGGGAGGGGGGAGAATGTACCATGTAGAGGGAAGAAATGGGGGAGGACGTCCCATCTAGGAAGCAGTGGGACTGCGGGGGTAGTCTCATATAGATGGGAGGGGAGAATGTACCGTGTAGAGGGAAGAAATGGGGGAGGACGTCCCATCTAGGAAGCAGTGGGACTTTGGGAGTAGTCTCATATAGATGGGAGGGGGGAGAATGTACCGTGTAGAGGGAAGAAATGGGGAGATCGTCCCATCTAGGAAGCAGTGGGACTGCGGGGGTAGTCTCATATAGATGGGAGGGGGAGAATGTGTCGTGACCCGCACCACAATTGTGGGTTACCAGGGCAATGGGGTACTCAGAGCCGAGCCCATGGAAGTCTATGGGGTTGTCACAGGTAGCGGTGGCTCGGTCTGTGGCCCTGGCGGTCAGGCGTATGTTGGGGAATATTTACAGGGGATAGGTATATATACAGTTCGTGACGCCACCTGTAGTTTTCTGATCACTAAGACCAGCGCTGCTGTAGATCTCTGAGGGGATGGTGTGGCAGCTAGATGTCGGGTCCCCTACAGGTGGGACTCTTCCCTCAGGGTCTATAGTGATGATGATGTCGTGAAGGTATGCAGTTAAATGACACAGTCTCACACATTAAAGCTTCTTTCCATACCTTTTACTTTCCAAGATGATAAGGCAGGTCCCGGGAAGCTGTTGGGGTGGATGGAGGATGCGTTTCAAGGTAACGGCTGAGCAGGTTAGAGGCCTCCTTAACTTTCAATGTAATGAGTCCAACTTGCATGAAGCTAAGTTCACTCTAAAACTCCAGCTAATTCTGTAGCTGTACTGCCCGGTCAGTATAGTGGTCGGAGCCTCCTCAGGGTGGAATTAAGACCTTGCTTTTGTCCTGCAGAACTCAAAAGCCTTATTCTCCTGACTCCGGTTACGTACTGACAAAAGGGCTTGTTCCTGTGACTTGAAGTCCAGCGAACCTCTGGTTATTCTATCACTACGCTTGAAGCTGTAGCAACACTTCGGTCCCCAGTGACCGGTGACTAATGCAGGATAGTTCAATCCTTAAGGCACTTCTATAATTCCTTTCCACTGCGCCCTTCGCCCTGCTTGCGCTCTTAACATAAGCACTGACTAGACTAGGATAATATTCAGTCATCCGTACTAGCCTCCACTTCTGTACCGTCTCCCTGTGTTGACAGGAGATCTCGACTCTCCAACAGGCACCAGTCCTCACTCCCTGCACGCTCACAGGACCGACTTTCAGACCGCACTGTGCTACAGGACACTCCCCTATACACCCCTGCTGGGTGTGTCCGAATTGTATATGAGTCATGTCGAGCCCTTAACCGTTACCTCTCCACTCATCCTCCCGATAATGTGTAACCCTACATACCAGGCTACACAAATGTACCATGTAGAGGGAAGAAATGGGGGAGATCGTCCCAACTAGAAGCAGTGGGGCTGCGGGGGTAGTCACATATAGATGGGAGTGGGAGAATGTACCATGTAGAGGGAAGAAATGGGGGAGAACGTCCCATCTAGGAAGCAGTGGGGCTGCGGGGTAGTCTCATATAGATGGGAGGGGGGAGATTGTACCATGTAGAAGGAAGAAATGGGGAGATCGTCCCATCTAGGAAGCAGTGGGCTGCGGGGGTAGTCTCATATAGATGGGAGGGGGAGAATGTACCATGTAGAGGAAGGAAATGGGGAGACTCCCATCTAGGAAACAGTGGAGCTGCGGGGGTAGTCTCATATAGATGGGAGGGGGAGAATGTACCATGTAGAGGAAGAAATGGGGAGAATCGTCCCATCTAGGAAGCAGTGGGCTGCGGGGTAGTCTCATATAGATGGGAGGGGGAGAATGTACATGTAGAGAGGAAGAAATGGGGGAGAACTCCCATCTAGGAAGCAGTGGGCTACGGGGGTAGTCTCATATAGATGGGAGGGGAGAATGTACCATGTAGAGGGAAGAAATGGGGAGAACTCCCATCTAGGAAGCAGTGGAGCTACGGGGGTAGTCTCATATAGATGGGAGGGGGAGAATGTACCATGTAAAGGGAAGAAATGGGGAGACGTCCCATCTAGGAAGCAGTGGGGCTGCGGGGTAGTCTCATATAGATGGGGGGGGAGAATGTACCATGTAGAGGAAGAAATGGGGGAGGACGTCCCATCTAGGAAGCAGTGGGGCTGCGGGGTAGTCTCATATAGATGGGAGGGGGAAATGTACCATGTAGAGGAAGAAATGGGGAGAACGTCCCATCTAGGAAGCAGTGGGGCTGCGGGGGTGTCTCATATAGATGGGAGGGGGAGAATGTACCATGTAGAGGGAAGAAATGGGGAGACGTCCCATCTAGGAAGCAGTGGGGCTGCGGGGTTCTCATATAGATGGGAGGGGGAAATGTACCATGTAGAGGAAGAAATGGAGGAGAACGTCCCATCTAGGAAGCAGTGGGGCTGGGGGGTATCTCATATAGATGGGAGGGGAGAATGTACCATGTAGAGGAAGAAATGGGGAGAACGTCCCATCTAGGAAGCAGTGGGGCTGCGGGGGTAGTCTCATATAGATGGGAGGGGGAGAATGTACCATGTAGAGGGAAGAAATGGGGGAGAACGTCCCATCTAGGAAGCAGTGGGGCTGCAGGGGTGTCTCATATAGATGGGAGGGGGAGAATGTACCATGTAGAGGGAAGAAATGGGGAGGACGTCCCATCTAGGAAGCAGTGGGGCTGCGGGGGTAGTCTCATATAGATGGGAGGGGGGATGTACCATGTAGATGGAAGAAATGGAGGAGAACGTCCCATCTAGGAAGCCGTGGGGCTGCGGGGGTAGTCTCATATAGATGGGAGGGGGAGAGTGTACCATGTATAGGAAGAAATGGGGGAGATCGTCCCATCTAGGAAGCAGTGGGGCTGCGGGGGTAGTCTCATATAGATGGGAGGGGAGAATGTACCATGTAAAGGGAAGAAATGGGGGAGAACGTCCCATCTAGGAAGCGTGGGGCTGCGGGGTAGTCTCATATAGATGGGAGGGGGAGAATGTACCATGTAGAAGGAAGAAATGGGGGAAACGTCCCATCTAGGAAGCGTGGGACTGCGGGGGTAGTCTCATATAGATGGGAGGGGGAGAATGTACCATGTAGAGGGAAGAAATGGGGGAGGACGTCCCATCTAGGAAGCAGTGGGGCTGCGGGGGTAGTTCATATAGATGGGAGGGGGAGAATGTACCATGTAGATGGAAGAAATGGGGAGTAACGTCCCATCTAGGAAGCAGTGGGGCTGCGGGGGTAGTCTCATATAGATGGGAGGGGGAGAATGTACCATGTAGAGGGAAGAAATGGGGGAGGACGTCCCATCTAGGAAGCAGTGGGCTGCGGGGGTAGTCTCATATAGATGGGAGGGGGAGAATGTACCATGTAGATGGAAGAAATGGGGGAGTACGTCCCATCTAGGAAGCCGTGAGGCTGCGGGGGTAGTCTCATATAGATGGGAGGGGGAGAATGTACCATGTAGAGGGAAGAAATGGGGAGATCGTCTTATCCAGCAGGTGATCAGTGCTGGAGACTGGATGATGGGGGATTGTTGTTGGGGTCTCACCACAGGGATTGACAGAGATGGAATATTAGGAATCTCTGAGACTGATATAAGGGGAGAGGTGTAGGAAGGTGCAGCATGGTGGATGACTGTATAGTTAGGAATGTGACGGTCAGCTGTCTCTGGTCCTGTGCCGCCCCTGTACCCCGGCAGTCACTTTGTCCTGAACCTGGTGCTCTTACTCCTGAAGGTCAGACAGGACACCTACATCATGGTGCAGAGCAGTCAGAAGGACGCGGGCACCACCAGGGGGCGACTGCAGCACCTGGAGTCATGGCTGCACAGACTGGGGGGTCTTTCATCTCTTGTCCAACATATGATCTGTGAGAACCTGACGTCCATCCTGCAGGAAAATGTCATCAGCTTTGTGACCAACGTGGTCCAGGTGAGATGATCTACACTGGGGGGCTCTGCCAGGGGCGTCCCTACGCCACAACCTCACCCTCCGCTCTCTACAGATGGTGCCCGGCACCGGAAGACCTTACTGCTCGTCAGCCTGGAGTTTGGACCAGATGGAGAGCTGCGCCTCTGCCCACCTGCCTGTCAGATACAGCGGAGCGTGGAACGGATGCTGGGAGCCATGCTGGAGGCCGTGCTGCAGTCAGGTACCCCTAATGTGCCCCAGCTGGCTGTGTGAGTACAGAGTAACCTTATAGTGCCCCCAGTGCTGGAGGCTGTGCTGCAGGTACCAGAGTACACCCCTTATATAGTGCCCCCAGTGCTGGACGCTGTGCTGCAGGTACCAGAGTACACCCTTATATGTGCCCCATGCTGAGGTTGCAGTACCAGAGTACCTTTAATAGGTCCCCCCAGTGCTGGATGTTGTGCTGCATGTACCGGTGTACACCCCTTATATAGTGCCCCCCAGTGCTGGAGGCTGTGCTACAGGTACCAGAGTACACCCCTTTATATAGAGCCCTCCCAGTGCTGGATGTTGTGCTGCATGTACCGGTGTACACCCCTTATATAGTGCCCCCAGTGCGGAGGCAGTGCTGCAGGTACTGGTGTAAACCACCCTATATAGTGCCCCCCAGTGCTGGTCACTGTACTGCAGGTACCGGTGTACACTCCTTTATATAGTGCCCCCAAGTGCTGGACGCTGTGCTGCAGGCACCGGTGTACACCCCCTTATATAGTGCCCCCCAGTGCTGAACGCTGTGCTGCAGGTACCGGTGTAGACCACCCTACATAGTGCCCCCCAGTGCTGGACGCTGTACTGCAAGTACCGGTGTACACTCATGTCAAAATATGACAAAAATTATTGTTCAATCACGCACACTGAGCTCTGCTACATCTCCTTGGTTTTATGACTGACATGCTACGTCCCTGACCCCCACTAGGTGTTTACAGTACACACAAAGCCCTTTGCAGACATGCAGCTCAATGGCTGCAGTGTGCCTGCGTAATTCTATACCCCTCTTCCCCCTCTCTCAAGAATGTGCTGTGAGAAGCCCCCTCTGCCGTGTGCAGAACCACATGGCAAGCCAAAGATTTTTTGTCCTAGTACAGTGTTCCTTAAAGACCAAATATAAGACCACAAAATATTCATAGAAGCGAGAAACCTACATTTTTGGCATTTTCATAATTAAAACCACCACCTAGTGAGTTTTCTAGATTTCAGCATCAGCAGAATATGAGAGATGAGTTACTGCTTAACAGAGGCACATAGCCAAGTCGTGTTTGGATTTAAATGAATGCCAACTTCATGCTGAGAAAAATGATAATTTGGTTGTTGCTCTACGGGGTTCCCAGCCTGAGATATGAAATTAATAACGTGCTAGTAAGTTTTCAGTCCTTGTGAAAGGGGGAGTATATCCCATAGCTCCACCCACTCAGTGATGTCACGAGCAGAGGGTTTATGATGGGGAAACCCAATTCCAAGGGGGCCTTTTGCCCGGGGGGTACAGCTACGTGAGGCTGTGCAACTGGACCAGAGGAATTGGGACGGTGCCCTTCCCCTCCCACCAACCAACTCCACATGGTGTGCCAGTAACTGAAACAAGTAAGCTCATCGCTAATCCTTCTTTATTTTGCAATTGCCTGTACATTCTGTAAATTGTATCATTTAGTAACATAATTTTATACTTTTGTTAACACTGCCTATTCTTTTGTAGTAAAATCTATAAAATTTTATTAGATTTGTTCTCCTTTCTCTAATACTTATCACCATGACCTTCAAATTAAATTAATGCTACTGTAAGGTTCTTTGTACATGTTCTTGAAACTCAGTTTTCCGTCAGCCATTTTGCTTTCTGTCTTGCTGCAGCTATCTTGCCCTCAGTCAATATGGAGTTTTCAGCTTTCATGTTCCCGCCCTGATTCTCTCCCTCTTGCTTCTTAAGCAGCCACAGCTGAGCAATCAGTGCTTCAGAATCTAGCCTGCAGTGAACCTGTGACCTGACTCCTGGAAGCCTTGGACTATGTACTCCAGCTATTCCTACTGAGGAACTCTGAACACTTGTGGACTCTGGAACCCTGCTCTTTGAAAGATCCACGTTTGCATGGACTTACGGTAACAGAGAAGAAGATCCTGAACCTGTTGTGGAGAGTGATTGCTGAGCTTTAGTTACTCTGGCCTGCTGTGTCTCCTGCTTCTGTATCTGCAAACTGTGTGACTATTTTTGCCACTTGTATGAAGTAATACAAGACCTTCTATATCAAACCTGTGTCTCATGTATTTTCATCGCACCCAAGCACAAGACGCTATATGAACTGTACTACATACATTACAAGATTCTGAAGCCAAAACGTTAGTGTCTGCTGGGTCTGGGAAGGCTGTGTCTGCTGTAACTGTGGATATCAGACGTCCAGTTGTACTTTCTGTGATGACAGTGGTTGTGACTTCTCACAACCATTCCAGGTGAGCAATTCCCTTAAGTTTTTTTTTTCTGCAGTGTTACCACAGGTAAACACTATTGTTTTTTTTTTTTTTCTCTTCCCTCTTTTGTGTCTGCTGTAACTGTGGATATCAGATGTCCAGTTGTACTTTCTGTGATGACAGTGGTTGTGACTTCTCACAACCATTCCAGGTGAGCAGTTCCCTTAATTTTTTTTTCTCTCTGCAGTGTTACCACAGGTAAACACTATTGTTTTTTTTTCTTTTCTCCTCTCCTTCCAGTACTCCTGTCTTAAAAGATCTGGAAAATGGAGGCCCGCATAAAGGAACTTTGCGGAGTGACTGATAATATCCTTGCAGATTTACAGACTATAAAAACCCGTTTTACAAACCTACAGGACCTCACTAATCACAATTTGCAAGTGTTTGGACAGACTGCCCAGGATTTGCGAGCCAGGATTGAGGTTCTAGAGGAGCGAGTCCAGGCTCCTGCCGTAGCCCCAAGTTCTGGGATTCCCAAGTTGCCCCCTTTTCGTTTTGGCGGTGAACGTGAAAAATTCAGGGGATTTATTAACCAATGCAATCTGTTTTTTTCTGCACATGATTCACAATTTCCCACTGAACGATCTAAAGTGCTTACTATAATTATGTTACTTACCAACAAGGCTTTGATGTGGGCAAACCCTCTGATTGAGACTGAGGATGAATGTTTGGATCATCTTGATGCTTTCATTTCAGCCATGGGGCAGGTGTTTGATGACCCCAATCGAGGTGCAACAGCTGAAGCAGCCATGTTAACTTTGCGCCAAGGTAAGCACTCGGTAGCCGAATATGCCTTGGATTTCAGGAGATGGGCCCTTGATACCACCTGGGACAGTTCCGCCAAAAAATCTATTTTTCGAAAGGGGTTGTCTCCACTAATTAAGGATAAACTTGCTCGTGCCGACCCTCCCACTGCGTTAGGTGACTTTATTAACTACTGCATCCGTATTGATGCTCGCCTGACTTAACGCAGGCAAGAGAGATGGTTCGAAAGCAATCGCACTAACCTTTTCCTACCTTCCTCCCAGCTAAGGAACCTTTGAGTAGGATCACACGGGAACCTGAACCTGAACCCATGCAGGTAGACTCTTTACAAAGACGGGTTAGTGATGCACGCAAGGAACATCGTTTTAAGGAAAATCTATGTTTCTACTGTGGTAAGTCAGGGCACTTCATTATAGACTGCCCCAGCCGTTCTCGTAAGACTACTGCAGCACTCATTCACTGTGAGTGTTGCGAGAGGAGATCTGTCAGGTCCGAGCCTCAGGCTCCAGAGAGATCTGCAGCAACAGATCTTGATTTCTCGGACTTAAACTCCGTTACTTCTGAGGACGATGACTGTGTAAACGCTGCAATTTTTCAAGTTTCCTCAGCGGTGTCCCAGCTGAGTTGTAGGAAAAACAATTCTCATTGCTTCCTTTCCATCAAACTCTGGGTTAACTCAGTCTGGGTGTCTAGCTCTGCTATGATCGACTCAGGGGCAAGTGGAAACTTTATGGATGTCTCCTTTGCTCTGAAACAGGGGATACGTTCAGTGAAGAAGGCTACTCCAGTACAGATGGAAACTGTGGATGGCTCCCTGCTGACCTCTGGACCAGTGGATCAGGAAACGGAGCCTTTGAGGGTCCTTATGGGTAAAGATCATCAAGAGAAACTGTCCTTTATGCTTATCTCTTCTCCCCACTTTCCCATTATTCTAGGGCTACCATGGCTGCAGGCTCAGAACCCTACCATTAACTGGGAGACCAAGGAATTACACTTTCCAGAGAAACAGATGAGTCCAGAAGTTTCAGCTTGCTCTGTTCCTAAAGGAACCATGTCAGTCCCTGAACTACCAGCTGTATACCAGGACTATGTGGATTTATGTGACAAGAAGAACGCTGACCAGCTTCCCCCTCACCGTCCATATGATTGTCCAATTGAATTATTGCCTGGAGCAGAGATACCTTTTGGTAAGATCTACCCCCTGGCGGGGCCTGAGCTAAAGGCTTTAAAGGATTACATAGACGAAAATCTAGCCAAGGGCTTCATACGTCCCTCTTCATCTCCTGCAGGTGCACCCATCTTCTTTGTGAAGAAGAAAGATGGATCTCTGAGACCCTGCGTAGACTATAGGGAACTCAATAAGGTTACTATTAGAAACCGTTATCCATTGCCTTTAATCCCTGAGTTATTGGAGAGAGTGCGGCATGCCAAAACTTTCTCTAAATTGGATCTCCGTGGGGCCTATAACTTGGTCCGTATAAGACCTGGGGATGAATGGAAGACTGCATTCAGGTCACGCTATGGACACTTTGAATATCTAGTTATGCCTTTTGGTCTGAGTACCGCCCCAGCCACTTTCCAACACTTGGTGAATGACATCTTCAGGGATCTCCTAGATACATTCGTGGTGATTTATTTGGATGATATTCTAATTTTTTCTAACTCCACAGAGGAACATCATGGACATGTGAGAATGGTCTTGGAACATCTAAGACAAAACCATCTTTACATCAAACTTGAAAAGTGTGAATTCCATAGGACCGAAATTCAATTTCTGGGGTATGTACTGTCTACACAAGGAATTAGTATGGATGGAAGTAAGACCCAAGCCATCAAGGATTGGCCAAGTCCTAGAAATGTGAAGGAGGTGCAGCGCTTCATCGGGTTTGCCAATTTCTATAGACGTTTCATTAGGAATTTCTCTGAGGTAGTGTCACCTATCACCCAACTTACCCGGAAAGAGTCTAGGTTCTCCTGGACTCCCCAAGCCCAGGAAGCATTTTCTCGTCTAAAAGATAAATTTACCACCGCACCTATCTTGGTACATCCCAACCCCGAACTTGCCTTCATAATAGAGGTGGATGCTTCAGATTGTGCCGTTGGAGCTATACTCTCTCAGAGAACAGGTGAGAAGAATGTCTTGCATCCCTGTGCCTTCTTTTCCCAGCAGTTGTCTTCGGCTGAGAGGAACTACGATGTGGGCAATAGAGAGTTGTTGGCCATTATTGCCGCCTTCAAAGAATGGAGACACCTTCTTCAGGGAGCTGCACAGCAAATAGTCGTCCTGACAGACCATCGTAACCTTGAATTTATCAGGTCGGCTAAGTGCCTGACTCCTCGCCAGGCTCGCTGGAATCTTTTCTTAAACCAATTTAATTTTGTCATTTCTTATAGACCAGGATCGCGCAATGGAAAGGCTGATGCACTCTCTAGGATTCATTCAGCAGAGACCCGTCCACTTGCTCCTCCTAAGACTATTCTTCCTGACTCTAGATTCCTGGGAGTGATTCATAATCAAGACCTACTTAAGGACATGAAGGAAGCATACCATGCGGATTCCTTG
This sequence comes from Oophaga sylvatica, assembly GCA_033576555.1. Taxonomy (NCBI): domain Eukaryota; kingdom Metazoa; phylum Chordata; class Amphibia; order Anura; family Dendrobatidae; genus Oophaga; species Oophaga sylvatica. Next base: position 156,688 of record JARQOD010000002.1, on the reverse strand, counting down.
TTGGCACAACCCCCAAGGGACGTAAGTCTTGTCTTTAAGAATGGTGTGTGGATTCTGGGACAACGTCTGTATATTCCTGAAACAGTCAGATTGAGAGTATTGCAACTCATTCACGATTCCAAGATAGCTGGGCATAGAGGAATTCTAAAGACACAGGAATTTCTTTCTCGTTTTCTTTTGGTGGCCCACTTGCAGGAAGGATGTTTTAAACTATGTCACTTCATGTGAAGTCTGTGCAAGATGCAAAACACCTCGCTCCTCACCAACTGGTCTGTTACAACCTCTTCCCACCCCGTCCCGCCCGTGGGGATCCATTTCTATGGACTTCATTGTGGAGTTACCAACCTCTCAAGGGAAAAACACCATTCTAGTGGTGGTTGATCGTTTAACAAAGGCAGCTCATTTTATCCCTTGTGTCGGCTTACCCACTGCAAAACAGACATCAGATTTGATGATTAAAGATGTGTTTCGCTTACATGGAGTACCGGATGAGGTTATTTCGGATCGAGGGGTGCAATTCACTTCAAGGTTTTGGCAAAATTTCTGTGCAGCATTGGACATTAAAGTAAACCTTTCTTCTGCTTTTCATCCCCAGACTAATGGACAGACCGAACGAACCAATCAAACTCTGGAGCAGTATCTCCGCTGCTTTATCTGCCACCTACAGGATGATTGGGTGGATCTACTTCCATTGGCTGAGTTCTCTTATAACAACTCTCAGAGCGCCTCCACTAAGCAGTCTCCTTTTTACTCCAATCTAGGTTATCATCCTAACATTCTTCCACGATTTCCCATAGAAACGCCTTTACCAGCAGTGGCCGAAAGAATCACGTCTTTACAGAAGAATATGGATCTTCTAAAGGAGAATCTGGAATTGGCTCAGGAAAGGTACAAGAAAGCAGCAGATAAATTTCGTAAACCTGCACCAGTTTTCAAGGTAGGAGACCTGGTCTGGCTGTCAACCAGAAATCTTAAGTTAAGGATTCCATCGTCTAAGTTGGGACATAAGTACATTGGACCCTATAAAATCAGTAAAATTATAAGTGCCGTTGCTTGTCGTCTTCAACTGCCTAGAACTATGAGAATCCACCCTGTCTTTCATGTATCCCTACTAAAGGCTGCAACACCCAATATGTTTCCTGGACGTTCTTCTCCTTGCCCTGACCCAGTGCTAGTCGATGGTCAGGAAGAATTTGTGGTGGAAAGAATTCTAGATTCCAGGTTATACAGGAATCAGTTACAATATTTGATTAAATGGCAGGGCTACCCAGTGGAGGACAACTCATGGGAACCAGTCAATAACGTTAATGCTCCTCGTTTGCTCCGCCAGTTTCATCAGAGGTACCCAGACAAGCCTGGTCTGAGGCCATCCGGAGGTTGTCCCTAAGGGGGGAGTAATGTAAGGTTCTTTGTACATGTTCTTGAAACTCAGTTTTCCGTCAGCCATTTTGCTTTCTGTCTTGCTGCAGCTATCTTGCCCTCAGTCAATATGGAGTTTTCAGCTTTCATGTTCCCGCCCTGATTCTCTCCCTCTTGCTTCTTAAGCAGCCACAGCTGAGCAATCAGTGCTTCAGAATCTAGCCTGCAGTGAACCTGTGACCTGACTCCTGGAAGCCTTGGACTATGTACTCCAGCTATTCCTACTGAGGAACTCTGAACACTTGTGGACTCTGGAACCCTGCTCTTTGAAAGATCCACGTTTGCATGGACTTACGGTAACAGAGAAGAAGATCCTGAACCTGTTGTGGAGAGTGATTGCTGAGCTTAAGTTACTCTGGCCTGCTGTGTCTCCTGCTTCTGTATCTGCAAACTGTGTGACTATTTTTGCCACTTGTATGAAGTAATACAAGACCTTCTATATCAAACCTGTGTCTCATGTATTTTCATCGCACCCAAGCACAAGACGCTATATGAACTGTACTACATACATTACAGCTACTTTTGGGGTGGCTCCTGCCCTATATTCATGAGGCTCAGGAGCTGGTGGCAGCAAAGTGTGTATGTAACTCTCATACTTTTAACACCAACTGGGGTCAAGATATGCCCTCATATTAAGTTTCTACATGAACAATAGAACACATGTTCTCCCAATTGCCTTCAGCCAGCTTGGGCCATAACTACTCAGTGAGGGGGGCTAGCAACCTAGAATCACGTTACACAGAGTGTGTGTGTATCTGGAGGGAGAGGGGAGGGTGGTTAGAAGTCCCCAGCGTGAGTCTGCACAAACCTAATGGATGTAGCAGAGCTCATTGTGTGTGGAAAGTTCTGGAAGGGACTTTGAATGTGTGCAAAATGGGAGTATCGTTACATGAAGGAAGACCCCCTCCTGGACATGCTGGCTCAAGCCCAGTTGGGTCCATCGAGGACTTGTAGGTAAGCGCCTTGCTTTCCGAACCCCAGCATTCACAGCTGCGAACCATGCTGGAACGCTTCCAGGACGTGTTCTCCAACCAACGTGGAAGGACTGAGTTAGCGGTCCACGAGGTGGACACAGGGAATCATGCCCCACTACGGCGAACACCCTATCGGATCTCTGACGAGGTGCAGCAGGTTATGCGGCAGGAGATCAATGAGATGTTACAGCTGGGGTGATTCAATGGTCCAAAAGTGCTTGGGTGTTATGAATGTTTTAGAAATGAATTCTGAGCAGAAGCTCCCTCTGGTGGTTACAAACAGTACTGAACCATTCAATGAGGATTGGCAATCAGGAAGTACAGACTGGCTGGATATAAGGGAGGTTTCCCCCCATCATGGTTGCCGGTGATCAATTGTTCTTGTCTCATCGTTGTTTCCTGGTTCTCTTGGAAGCTTGCTGAGTCTTGCCTCTTCTCCTGCTCTCAGATAAGATATTTTCTGTTTTTTGTTTTTGTGCTTGCCATTTGCATTTTTCCCTGCATTTCTGTGAGGTTGGCCAGGTTCCCCTCCCCCGGGGGCTTGGTCTCCTCTCGGTTCCTCTGGAACCATTGTTGTTTGTTCATTTGCCTTTTCCAGTTTTTTCTGTGGCTGCGGCTTAGTTTTGTTACACCAGAGAACTAATTTAGGTGGTAGAGGTCGTGTGATCTCAGGTGTTTTTGCAATTAGTAGCATTGGCTTTTTTTAGGGTTTTTTGGAATTGCAGTAAGTATCCTTCCTATCCTTTTCTGTCTAGGCAGATTGGGCCCCAGCGTTTGCTCATACTATTTTCTGTCTGTGTCTGTATTTCCTCTTGTCTAACTGCCATTACATGTTTGGGGGCTTCCTATGTTCTTTGGGGATCTGCTCCGGGGCAGATAGCTTTCCTCTTTCTATCTTTAGGTGTAGTTAGCCTCTCAGGCTGCGACGAGGCGTCTACGACCAACGTAGGAACGCTCCACGGCTGCCTTTAGTTGTGGTGGTTAGTCAGGGTACTGCAATCCAGTAGATTCCAACCTCTCTGGTGTATTGCCGTTTTTGCCTGCTCTCCTCAGCTACCAAAACATAACAGTATCACCGGCCCAAACTGAAAATTATATGGTACTCACAGAAGGGAAAAATAGTGTGGAAAGAAAAAAGTTGTCAGAGTTGTCAGAGATTTTTTTTTTTTTCTGCATTTTTTTTCCCTCTTTTCCTCTGGGTGCTGAGGAGTATTTTTTATTTTTTTTCTGTCAATGGAGTTTGCACAGTTGTCTGGCCGTGTGGATCAGCTTGCCACTGAAGTTCGGAGTATTGCTACCTATCTTGCAGGGTTGCCGGTTGTGGAACCTAGGATCCCCATGCCAGATTTGTTTTGGGGGGATCAAGCTAAATTTCTGAATTTCAAAAATAACTGTAAGTTGTTTTTTGCCTTAAAACCTAAGTCCTCAGGGAACGCAGCACAGCAGGTTCAAATTGTCATCTCTCTCCTGCGCGGCGATCCTCAGGATTGGGCTTTTTCCCTGACACCTGGGGACCCTGTTTTGAGTAATGTTGATGCATTTTTTCTGGCTCTGGGGTTATTGTACGATGAACCTAATGTCACTGATCAAGCTGAAAAAACCTTGTTGGCATTAAATCAGGGGCTTGAGGACGCTGAGTTGTACTGTCAGAAATTCCGAAAGTGGGCAGTTCTGACCAAATGGAATGATGATGCTTTGGCAGCCCTTTTTCGGAAGGGTCTGTCAGAGAATGTAAAAGATGTTATGGTGGGTTTCCCTGCTCCCTCTGGTCTCAATGATTCTATGTCATTGGCTATTCAAATTGACAGACGTTTGCATGAGCGCAGAGGTATACGTGGAATAGTGTTGCCTTGTGAACCAGCTTCTGAACCCATGCAGTGTGATGGAGTGGCTTCTGGGGCACAGCGTCATGAGTTTCAAAAACGCAATGGGTTATGTTTCTACTGTGGTGACGCCTCACATGCTATTTCAGTCTGCCCTAAGCGGGGAAGACGTTTTGCACGCTCAGTTATCTTGGGTAGTGTTCAGACTAAATTTCTGTTGACTGTTACCCTGATTTGCTCCCTGTCCACATTTTCTGCTCAGGCTTTTGTTGATTCGGGAGCAGCTATTAACCTGATGGATTTTGATTTTGCTAAACGTTGTGGGTTTCCCTTGATACCCCTACGGAAGTCTATTCCCCTACTGGGGATTGATTCTACCCCTGTAATGTATGTAGTACAGTTCATATAGCGTCTTGTGCTTGGGTGCGATGAAAACACAGGAGTCACAGGTTTGATATAGAAAAGTCCTGTATTACTTCATACAAGTTGGCAGAAATAGTCACACAGTTTGCAGACACAGAAACAGGAGACACAGCAGGCCAGAGTAATCCAAGCTCAGCAATCACTCTCCAATACAGATTCAGGATCTTCTTCTCTGTTACCGTAAGTCCATGCAAACGTGGGTCTTTCAAAGAGCAGGGTTCAGAGTCCACAAGTGCTTCAGAGTTCCTCAGTAGGAATAGCTGGAGTACAAGGTCCAAGGCTTACAGGAGTCAAGTCACAGGTTCACTGCAGGCTAGATTCTGAAGCACTGATTGCTCAGCTGTGGCTGCTTAAGAAGCAAAGGAGAGAATCAGGGCGGGAACATGCAAGCTGGAAACTCCATTTTGACTGAGGGCAAGATAGCTGCAGCAAGACAGAAAGTAAAATGGCTGACGAACAAACTGAGTTTCAGGAATATATACATAGAACCTTACATTACTCCTCCCTTAAGGACAACCTCCGGATGACCTCAGACCAGGCTTGTGTGGGTACCTCTGATGAAACTGACGGAGCAAGCGAGGAGCATTAACGTTATTGACCGGTTCCCATGAGTTGTCCTCCACTGGGTAGCCCTGCCATTTAATCAGATATTGTAACTGATTTCTATACAACCTGGAATCTAAAATCCTTTCCACCACAAATTCTTCCTGACCATCGACTAGCACTGGGTCAGGGCAAGGAGAGGAACGTCCAGGAAACGTATTGGGTGTCGCAGCCTTTAGTAGGGATACATGAAAGACAGGGTGGATTCTCATAGTTCTGGGCAGTTGAAGACGACAAGCAACGGCACTTATAATTTTACTGATTTTATAGGGTCCAATGTACTTATGTCCCAACTTAGACGATGGAATCCTTAACTTAAGATTTCTGGTTGACAGCCAGACCAAGTCTCCTACCTTGAAAGCTGGTGCAGGTTTACGAAATTTATCTGCTGCTTTCTTGTACCTTTCTTGAGCCGATTCCAGATTTTCCTTTAGAAGATCCATATTCTTCTGTAAAGACGTGATTCTTTCAGCCACTGCTGGTAAAGGCGTTTCTATGGGAAATCGTGGTAGAATGTTAGGATGATAACCTAGATTAGAGTAAAAAGGAGACTGTTTAGTGGAGGCACTCTGAGAGTTGTTATACGAGAACTCAGCTAATGGAAGTAGATCCACCCAATCATCCTGTAGGTGGCAGATAAAGCAGCGGAGATACTGCTCCAGGGTTTGATTGGTTCGTTCGGTCTGTCCATTAGTCTGGGGATGAAAAGCAGAAGAAAGGTTTACTTTAATGTCCAATGCTGCACAGAAATTTTGCCAAAACCTAGAAGTGAATTGCACCCCTCGATCCGAAATAACCTCATCCGGTACTCCATGTAAGCTAAACACATCTTTAATCATCAAATCTGATGTCTGTTTTGCAGTGGGTAAGCCGACACAAGGGATAAAATGAGCTGCCTTTGTTAGACGGTCAACCACCACTAGAATGGTGTTCTTCCCCTGAGAGGTTGGTAACTCCACAATGAAGTCCATAGAAATGGATCCCCACGGGCGGGACGGGGTGGGAAGAGGCTGTAACAGACCAGTTGGTGAGGAGCGAGGTGTTTTTATCTTGCACAGACCTCACATGAAGTGACATAATTCAAAACATCCTTCCTGCAAGTGGGCCACCAAAAGAAACGAGAAAGAAATTCCTGTGTCTTTAGAATTCCTCTATGCCCAGCTATCTTGGAATCGTGAATGAATTGCAATACTCTTAATCTGACTGTTTCAGGAATATACAGACGTTGTCCCTGAATCCACACACCATTCTTAAAGACAAGACTTACGTCCCTTGGGGGTTGTGCCAAAAAGGAATCCGCATGGTATGCTTCCTTGATGTCCTTAAGTAGGTCTTGATTATGAATTACTCCTAGGAATCTAGAGTCAGGAAGAATAGTCTTAGGAGGAGTAATTGGACGTGTCTCTGCTGAGTAAATCCTAGAGAGTGCATCAGCCTTTCCATTGCGCGATCCTGGTCTATAAGAGATGATAAAATTAAATTGGTTTAAGAAAAGATTCCAGCGAGCCTGGCGAGGAGTCAGGCACTTAGCCGACCTGATAAACTCAAGGTTACGATGGTCTGTCAGGACGACTATTTGCTGTGCAGCTCCCTGAAGAAGGTGTCTCCATTCTTTGAAGGCGGCAATAATGGCCAACAACTCTCTATTGCCCACATCGTAGTTCCTCTCAGCCGAAGACAACTGCTGGGAAAAGAAGGCACAGGGATGCAAGACATTCTTCTCACCTGTTCTCTGAGAGAGTATAGCTCCAACGGCACAGTCTGAAGCATCCACCTCTATTATGAAGGCAAGCTCGGGGTTGGGATGTACTAGGATAGGTGCAGTGGTAAATTTATCTTTTAGACGGGAAAATGCTTCCTGGGCTTGGGGAGTCCAGGAAAACCTAGACTCTTTCCGGGTAAGTTGAGTGATAGGTGACACTACCTCAGAGAAATTTCTAATGAAACGTCTATAGAAGTTGGCAAACCCGATGAAGCGCTGTACCTCCTTCACATTTCTAGGACTTGGCCAATCCTTGATGGCTTGGGTTTTGCTTCCATCCATACTAATTCCTTGTGTAGACAGTACATACCCCAGAAATTGAATTTCGGTCCTATGGAATTCACACTTTTCAAGTTTGATGTAAAGATGATTTTGTCTTAGACGTTCCAAGACCATTCTCACATGTCCATGATGTTCCTCTGTGGAGTTAGAAAAAATTAGAATATCATCCAAATAAATTACCACGAATGTATCTAGGAGATCCCTGAAGATGTCATTTACCAAGTGTTGGAAAGTGGCTGGGGCGGTACTCAGACCAAAAGGCATAACTAGATATTCAAAGTGTCCATAGCGTGACCTGAATGCAGTCTTCCATTCATCCCCAGGTCTAATACGGACTAAGTTATAGGCCCCACGAAGATCTAGTTTAGAAAAAATTTTGGCATGTCGCACTCTCTCCAATAACTCAGGGATTAAAGGCAATGGATAACGGTTTCTAATAGTAACCTTATTGAGTTCCCTATAGTCTACGCATGGTCTCAGAGATCCATCTTTCTTCTTTACAAAGAAGATGGGTGCACCTGCAGGAGATGAAGAGGGGCGTATGAAGCCCTTGGCTAGATTTTCATCTATGTAATCCTTTAAAGCCTTTAGCTCGGGCCCCGCCAGGGGGTAGATCTTACCAAAAGGTATCTCTGCTCCAGGCAATAATTCAATTGGACAATCATATGGACGGTGAGGAGGAAGCTGGTCAGCGTTCTTCTTGTCACATAAATCCACATAGTCCTGGTATACAGCTGGTAGTTCAGGGACTGACATGATTCCTTTAGGAACAGAGCAAGCTGAAACTTTTGGACTCATCTGTTTCTCTGGAAAGTGTAATTCCTTGGTCTCCCAGTTAATGGTAGGATTCTGAGCCTGCAGCCATGGTAGCCCTAGAATAATGGAAAGTGGGGAGAAGAGATAAGCATAAAGGACAGTTTCTCTTGATGATCTTTACCCATAAGAACCCTCAAAGGCTCTGTTTCCTGATCCACTGGTCCAGAGGTCAGCAGGGAGCCATCCACAGTTTCCATCTGTACTGGAGTAGCCTTCTTCACTGAACGTATTCCCTGTTTCAGAGCAAAGGAGACATCCATAAAATTTCCACTTGCCCTGAGTCGATCATAGCAGAGCTAGACACCCAAGCTGAGTCAACCCAGAGTTTGATGGAAAGAAAGCAATGAAAATTGTTTTTCTTACAACTCAGCTGGGACACCGCTGAGGAAACTTGAAAAATGGCAGCGTTTACACAGTCAACGTCCTCAGAGGTAACGGAGTTTAAGTCCGAGAAATCAAGATCTGTTGCTGCAGATCTCTCTGGAGCCTGAGGCTCGGACCTGACAGATCCCCTCTCGCAACACTCACAATGAATGAGTGCTGCAGTAGTCTTACGAGAACGGCTGGGGCAGTTTATAATGAAGTGCCCTGACTTACCACAATAGAAACATAGATTCTCCTTAAAACGATGTTCCTTGCGTGCATCACTAACCCGTCGTAGTAAAGAGTCTACCTGCATGGGTTCAGGTTCAGGTTCCCGTGTAATCCTACTCAAAGGTTCCTTAGCTGGAGAGGAAGGTAGGAAAAGGTTAGTACGATTGCTTTCGAACCATCTCTCTTGCCTGCGTTCAGTCAGACGAGTATCAATACGGATGCAGTAGTTAATAAAGTCACCTAACGCAGTGGGAGGGTCGGCACGAGCAAGTTCATCCTTAATCAGTGGAGATAACCCCTTTCGAAAAATAGATTTTTTAGCGGAACTGTCCCAGGTGGTATCAAGGGCCCATCTCCTGAAATCCAAGGCATATTCAGCTACCGAGTGCTTACCTTGGCGCAAAGCTAACATGGCTGCTTCAGCTGTTGCACCTCGATTGGGGTCATCAAACACCTGCCCCATGGCTGAAATAAAATCATCAAGGTGATTCAAACAATCATCCTCAGTCTCAATCAGAGGGTTTGCCCACATTAAAGCCTTGTTGGTAAGCAACATAATTATAGTAAGCACCTTAGATCGTTCAGTGGGAAATTGTGAAGCATGTGCAGAAAAAAAAAGATTGCATTGATTAATAAATCCCCTGAATTTCTCACGTTCACCGCCAAAACGAAAAGGGGGAAACTTGGGAATCCCAGCACTCGGGGCTACGGCAGGAGCCTGGACTCGCCCCTCTAGAACCTGAATCCTGGCTCGCAAATCCTGGGTAGTCTGTCCAACCACTTGCAAATTGTGATTATTGAGGTCCTGTAGATTTGTAAAACGGGTCTTTATATTCTGCAAATCTGCAAGGATATTATCAGTCACTCCGCAAAGTTCCTTTATGCGGGCCTCCATTTTCCAGATCTTTTAAGACAGGATTACTGGAAGAAGAGGAGAGAAAAAAAAACATAGTGTGTGAGACAGTGAAGGGGTGTGTGCTGGACGGCGTGTATATCTCGCCCAGGTTTCTTAGCTGGGGCGCATAAAATAGGTTGTCAGTGCGGTGTTCATTCCATTCCTATCTGGGACAGGTTTTCAGTGCAACCCGGAGTGAACACAGCTGCTTAATTAGGCAGCCATAAGTTACCTGCTTGAGAAGTTCAGAGGGGGCTCTATCTCTCAGTCTGGATCTGACTTCAGACGCCATTGGAGCCTCATGTGAGCTGCACGCTGGTAACTACTGAACATATGTGTTGTTTTGGGCACAGGCTATTAGAGTCTGGACCCGGATAGAAAGGGTAATCTATCTAAGTGTAATTAGTGGCGGGACACGCCTAGGCTTTATGTTTATGATTTTGTTTTAATTTATGTTCTGTTTGCTGTGGACTTTAATAAAACTGGTTGCGGCCAGTTTTTAACAGAACCACTGTCTGTGAATGGTCTCTTTATGCCACTCCGTCTCCCCAAGACGGCGATCCCAGAGCTAAATCCCCTGGAAATGTTACAATTGGTGCTTGAATGCTGGGGCAGCACAGTGGCTGAAGACTTTGAAAAAAAAAAAAAAAAGGTGTCTGCACCGCAAAACTGAACTTATTGTGGAGAAGACTGTGGAGTGTATATGTCTTGGGTGAAGGCTGTCAGCCAGCCCAAGATGTCCGGCAGTATGGAGGAGCTCGTTAAGCAGCTGGCCCAGAACCAGCAGGCCATGCAGCAGCAACATCAGCAGGCCATGCAGCAACAACAGCAGGCCATGCAGCAACAACACCTAGAGGCCCAGCGGAGCCAGCAGCAACAGCAGGAAACCAACCGGTTGTTACTGGAGCAGGTTGCAGCACTAAAAAAAACTCCTAGCACCTCGTCCCCGAATGAAGACGCCGGGTTACCGGCATTATCCGCTGTAAAGAAGGCGGTAAAACAGACTCTGCAGAAGATGACGCCTCATGACGATGTGGAGGCATATCTGGCTATATTTGAGAGACTGGCAGAGAAGGAGAATCTGCCACAATCTGAATGGCTATGGTGGTCGCGCCCTATCTGACTGGGGAACCCCAAAAAGCCTATTTTGACCTCAGCGAGCAGGACAGCAAAAACTATACTAAGTTGAAAGCGGAGATTCTTGCCCGCCTGGGTGTGACGAGGGCAGTCCGTGCCAGGAGAGTCCATAACTGGAGATACAGGCGAGACAAGCCTGCTCGCTCACAAATGTATGACTTGATTTCTTTGGTAAAAAAGTGGTTGGAACCTGACGTCAGCACCCCTGCCCAAATGGTTGAAAAGGTGGTGCTGGACCGGTACATCTGGGCCCTTCCCCCTGAGGTCCAGCTCTGGGTCGGACAGGGAGACCCCAAAGATGCCGATCAACTGGTCAGCCTAATAGAAAGGTATTTCGCCACCAAAGACTATCTACGTGACCAGCCGTCCGAGCGATCATCAGTTCGGAATACCTGGCCTCCGTCATCTTCCGGTAAGAGGGTTCCAGCTGTGGGGGCAAGGAGGGCTGTTGATAGTCCGGGTCAGCCCCGAGGGGACATGTATGAGCGGAAGGGTGATACTTACCTACCAGGAGAACCCAGACCTAGGAAGGTCTCCCCCTCTGAACACCCTGACCTGAGACAGTGTTGGAGATGCCGTGAACAAGGTCATATTTCAGCCAATTGTCCACTAGTGGGGGAACCTATGGACTGTGAAGCTGGACAGTCTCTCTCGTTCCTCGCCGAGCCCGTGTGCGTGGCCACCCTAGTCGAGGAGACTGGCCCACAGCTGTGTCAGGTCGTGATAAATGGGTGCCCAGTACAGGCCCTACTCGACTCAGGAAGTCGAGTGACTCTAATACATGCTAGTCTGGCTGATGGGAACTTCGTCACAGATAGGTACCTAAGCGTGGTGTGCATACATGGAGACGTCAAAGTCTACCCAGTAACCTCCTCAGACTTCGTCACAAAACTCGGGGAGATCTCATATGAAGTGGGGGTAGTGAAGAACTTGATGCATCCCGCCATATTGGGTCGTGACTTTCCCCTGTTTTGGGGTCTTTGGAAAAAAAATGTTTCTGCTGGACAGTGTGATGAAGCTCCTACTGAGGGTGCGCAGTCCGAGGGGCGGAACACAAGGCTAGTGGGCCGTTAAACTTATGTGATGACCATGATAATGATGATGATCATGATAATGATGATGACCATGATAATGATGCTGATGCTGATAGTAATCATGATAATGATATTGATAATGATGATGACTGTAAAAAAAATGATGAATTTCCATTTCAGGTGATGTTGGGGGAGGGGGAGGATGTTTCTCTAGAACAGAATGTCCCTGACCTACCGGTGTCCCGTGGCAATTTTGGGAGTGAGCAATTGCAAGACCTCACTCTTAAACATGCCAGGGAGAATATAACTGTTCTGAATGAGATCCCACAAGAGCCCGGCTCTGATGAAAAATTTCCCCATTTTGCCATGAACAATGACCTGCTGTATAGGGTCACTAAAGTAAAGGGAGAGGCCGTGAGTCAGCTCCTGGTACCTAAGTCATATAGAAGTATGGTGTTAGGTTTGTCCCATAACCACGTGCTGGGTGGGCACCTGGGGATGGACAAAACCCAGGAAAGAATTCTTCAGAGGTTTTACTGGCCCGGGGTTTATCGAGATGTGGAGGATTATTGTAAAACCTGCCCCTCGTGTCAGATAAATGCTCCGGTGTCTCACTTCCGGAGTCCATTAATCCCGCTGCCGGTTATAGAAATCCCCTTTGAAAGGGTAGCAATGGACTTGGTAGGTCCTATTGTAAAGTCAGCCAGGGGACACCAATACATCTTAGTTGTCCTTGATTATGCAACCCGGTACCCCGAGGCGGTCCCTTTAAGAAATATGGCATCTAAAAATATTGCACGGGAACTTTTTCATATGTTTTCCAGGACAGGAATTCCTAAAGAGATCCTCACGGACCAAGGCACACCTTTTATGTCCAAAGTGATGAAGGAACTGTGTAAGTTGCTTAAAATCTCGCACATTCGGACATCTGTGTATCACCCCCAGACGGATGGGTTGGTTGAACGTTTTAATAAAACATTAAAACATATGTTAAAGAAAGCAGTAGAGAAAGATGGGAGGGACTGGGACTACCTGTTACCCTACTTATTGTTTTCGGTCAGAGAGGTTCCCCAGGCCTCTACGGGATTTTCTCCCTTTGAGTTGGTGTATGGTCGGCATCCGCGGGGCTTGCTGGACATAGCCAAGGAGGTTTGGGAAACCGAGACAACTCCATACAAGAGTGTTATAGAGCATATTGCCCAGATGCAAGAGAGGATGGCTAAAATTATGCCATTGGTGAAGAATCATCTGCAGAGAGCCCAAGAAGCTCAAAGCAGAGTCTATAATCGGTCAGCAAAAATTAGGTCTTTCAATCCCGGGGATCGAGTCCTAATTCTAATTCCCACGGTGGAAAGTAAGTTTTTGGCCAAGTGGCATGGTCCATACGAGGTCGTACAAAAAGTGAGCGAGGTTACTTACAAAGTACACCAACCCGGGAGACGGAAGCCCTACCAGATATATCATATCAATCTGATCAAGCCCTGGAGGGACAGAGAGGCATTGTTGGCCTCGGGTGAAGTAGAGAAAGGGGTAAAACCATCTCTACCTCCTGTGACCATTGGTGAGACATTGTCCGTGCACCAAAACAGGAGGTACGGGAGTTTCTGCAGAAAAATCGGCAGAGGTTTTCTGATTTGCCCGGCCGGACTTCTCTCGTAAAACACCATGTCGAGACTGAGCCCGGTACTAAGGTCAAAATAAAACCGTACAGAATTCCAGAAGCCCGCAGAAAGATAGTCTCTACCGAAATCAAACGTATGCTAGACCTCGGGGTCATTGAGGAGGCCCAAAGCGAGTGGTGTAGCCCGATTGTTTTGATCCCAAAACCTAATGGAACCTGGAGGTTCTGTAATGATTTCAGAAAGTTGAACGAAGTGTCAAAGTTTGACGCATACCCGATGCCACGGGTAGATGAGCTAATCGAGAGGTTAGGGGGTGCCCGTTATATTACAACCCTCGATCTGACAAAAGGGTACTGGCAGATACCCCTATCTGAGGAGGCAAAAGAAAAAACGGCCTTTGCAACCCCGGAAGGTTTGTTTCAGTATCTGGTGATGCCATTCGGGTTGCATGGAGCCCCAGCTACCTTTCAGAGGCTTATGGACCAGATCCTACGCCCGCATCAAGCCTATGCAGCTGCCTACCTGGATGATGTGGTAATTTTCAGTTCTGATTGGGAGAGCCACCTCGCTAAGGTACAAGCCGTCCTAGACTCGATAGGCGGAGCTGGGCTGAACATAAACCCAGAGAAATGTGCAATTGGCCTAGAAGAGGCCAAGTACTTGGGCTATGTGATTGGCAGAGGGCTGATCAAGCCACAAATCGATAAAGTAGAGGCAATTCGAAACTGGCCTGTACCCCTCACAAAACGACAGGTCAAAGCATTTCTGGGCATCACTGGGTACTATCGCAGATTCGTACCAAATTATGCCTCCATTGCTGCCCCATTGACTGACCTGACAAAAGGGGGGAAGTCCAAAATGATAAATTGGAATCCGGAGGCAGAAAAAGCATTTCTGTCGTTGAAAATGGCTTTGTGTCAAAGACCAGTTCTGGTCACCCCTAATTTCAGGGAAGAGTTTCTTGTTCAAACTGATGCCTCTAATGTGGGGTTAGGGCGGTGTTATCACAGGTTGTGAAGGGTGAAGAACACCCAGTCCTGTATCTAAGTCGAAAAATGACACCGGCTGAACAAAATTATGCCATTGTGGAGCGAGAGTGCCTCGCAATCAAATGGGCGCTGGACTCCCTACGGTATTACCTCTTGGGTAGGAGATTTAAATTGCAATCAGACCATGCTCCTCTGACATGGATGAAGCAGAACAAGGAAAGGAATGCCAGGGTGACAAGGTGGTTCCTTTCACTTCAAGAGTTCAATTTCTCGGTTGAGCATAGACCTGGGAAATTACAGGGTAATGCTGATGCCTTGTCCAGAGTTCACTGTCTCTTCGGAATTTCTGACCAGTCCTCCGGTCTGGAGAAGAGGGGGGGGATATGTGAGACAGTGAAGGGGTGTGTGCTGGACGGCGTGTATATCTCGCCCAGGTTTCTTAGCTGGGGCGCATAAAATAGGTTGTCAGTGCGGTGTTCATTCCATTCCTATCTGGGACAGGTTTTCAGTGCAACCCGGAGTGAACACAGCTGCTTAATTAGGCAGCCATAAGTTACCTGCTTGAGAAGTTCAGAGGGGGCTCTATCTCTCAGTCTGGATCTGACTTCAGACGCCATTGGAGCCTCATGTGAGCTGCACGCTGGTAACTACTGAACATATGTGTTGTTTTGGGCACAGGCTATTAGAGTCTGGACCCGGATAGAAAGGGTAATCTATCTAAGTGTAATTAGTGGCGGGACACGCCTAGGCTTTATGTTTATGATTTTGTTTTAATTTATGTTCTGTTTGCTGTGGACTTTAATAAAACTGGTTGCGGCCAGTTTTTAACAGAACCACTGTCTGTGAATGGTCTCTTTATGCCACTCCGTCTCCCCAAGACGGCGATCCCAGAGCTAAATCCCCTGGAAATGTTACAAGTGTTTACCTGTGGTAACACTGCAAAAAGAAAAAACTTAAGGGAATTGCTCACCTGGAATGGTTGTGAGAAGTCACAACCACTGTCATCACAGAAAGTACAACCGGACGTCTGATATCCACAGTACAGCAGACACAGCCTTCCAGACCCAGCAGACACTAACGTTTTGGCTTCAGAATCTTGTAATGTATGTAGTACAGTTCATATAGCGTCTTGTGCTTGGGTGCGATGAAAACACAGGAGTCACAGGTTTGATATAGAAAAGTCCTGTATTACTTCATACAAGTTGGCAGAAATAGTCACACAGTTTGCAGACACAGAAACAGGAGACACAGCAGGCCAGAGTAATCCAAGCTCAGCAATCACTCTCCAATACAGATTCAGGATCTTCTTCTCTGTTACCGTAAGTCCATACAAACGTGGGTCTTTCAAAGAGCAGGGTTCAGAGTCCACAAGTGCTTCAGAGTTCCTCAGTAAGAATAGCTGGAGTACAAGGTCCAAGGCTCACAGGAGTCAAGTCACAGGTTCACTGCAGGCTAGATTCTGAAGCACTGATTGCTCAGCTGTGGCTGCTTAAGAAGCAAAGGAGAGAATCAGGGCGGGAACATGCAAGCTGGAAACTCCATTTTGACTGAGGGCAAGATAGCTGCAGCAAGACAGAAAGTAAAATGGCTGACGAACAAACTGAGTTTCAGGAATATATACATAGAACCTTACAACCCCTTTGGCTGAGCATAAACCCCAGTTCTCTACTCAGGTGATAATGAGGGTTGAACCTGATCATCAGGAGAGTTGCAAATTTTTGGTGCTGTATAATCTGCATGACATTATTGTACTAGGTTTCCCTTGGTTGCAGTCTCATAATCCTGTTTTGGATTGGAAATCTGTGTCTGTAACCAGTTGGGGCTGCCAATGTGTTAATGCCAACACTCCTGTTTTTTCTGCCTCTCCCCAGGCTCAAGATGTGCCTGACTTTTTGACTGATTTTTCTGATGTGTTTAGCGAAAGTAAATCTGCATCCTTGCCCTACCATAGGAGCTATGACTGCGCTATTGAATTAGTGCCTGGTAGTAAATTCCCTAAAGGTCGCCTTTTTAACTTGTCTGTACCTGAACATGACGCTATGCGGTCTTATATCAAGGAGTCATTGGAGAAGGGTCATATCAGACCATCCTCTTCACCCTTGGGTGCTGGTTTTTTCTTTGTTGCCAAAAAGGATGGTTCATTAAGGCCGTGTATTGATTATCGTCTCTTGAACAATATCACTGTGAAATATCAATATCTGTTACCCTTGATTTCTGACCTGTTTTCCAGGGTGAAAAGTGCTACTTGGTTTACCAAGCTTGACCTTAGGGGGCGTATAACCTTATTCGCATTAAGCACGGGGATGAATGGAAGACGGCGTTTAATACCCAAGAGGGGCATTTTGAGTACCTAGTGATGCCCTTTGGGCTCACTAATGCTCCTTCCGTCTTCCAGTCCTTCATGAATGACATTTTCAGAGATTTTGTGGATAAATTTCTGATTGTTTATTTGGATGATATCTTGATTTTTTCCAATGACTGGGACTCTCATGTGAAACATGATCGGACTGTGTTCCAGATTTTGAGAGAGAATGCTCTGTATGTGAAGGGATCAAAGTGTCTTTTAGGCATACAGAGGATCTCATTTCTGGGATTCATTTTGTCTCCATCTGTTATTGAAATGGACCCGGTCAAGGTTCAGGCCATCTGTGATTGGGTCCAACCTACTTCATTAAAGGCTCTTCAGAGATTCTTGGGTTTTGCCAATTTTTATCGTAAATTTATTGGTAATTTCTCTGTTATTGTTAAACCATTGACTGATTTGACCAAAAAGGGTTCTGATGTGGTGAATTGGCCTCCTGAGGCAGTTTCTGCGTTTCAGGAACTTAAACAGAGATTCACTTCTGCTCCTGTTCTACGGCAGCCTGATGTTTCTCTGCCATTTGAGGTGGAGGTTGATGCCTCTGAAATTGGGGCAGGTGCCGTTTTGTCCCAAAGAGATCCTGAGACCTCTAAAAGTAACCCTTGTGCTTTTTTCTCTCGAAAATTTTCTCCAACTGAACGTAATTGTGACGTGGGTAATCGAGAGTTATTGGCCATGAAGTGGGCTTTTGAAGAGTGGAGACATTGGCTGGAGGGAGCCAAACATCAGGTGGTTGTCCTCACTGACCATAAGAATCTGGTTTATCTGGAATCAGCCAAGCGACTTAATCCTAGACAGGCCAGGTGGGCCTTGTTTTTCACACGTTTTAATTTTGTGGTTTCCTTTCTTCCTGGCACTAAGAATGTTAAGGCGGATGCCCTCTCGAGGAGTTTCCTTGCGGACTCTCCTGAGTTATCTGATCCTGCTGTTATTTTGAAAGAGGGTGTAGTTCTTTCCGCCATCTCGCCCAATTTGAGACTGGCTCTGGAAGGGTGTCAGGAGGATAAACCCGAGCGCTGCCCTGTTGGGAAATTGTTTGCCCCAGACCAGTGGAAGAAGAGTGTGATATCTGAGATTCATTGTTCCGCGTTGGCTGGTCATCCCGGAAATTTTGGTACCAAAGACTTGGTGAGTCGGTCCTTTTGGTGGCCTACTTTGTCTCGTGACGTCAGGGAGTTTGTGCAGTCCTGTGGGACTTGCTCTCGCTCCAAGCCTTGCTCTCGCTCTAGTGGTTTGTTAATGCCATTGCCTGTGCCCAAGAGACCATGGACCCATATCTCTATGGATTTTATTTCCGACCTCCCTGTTTCTCAGAGAATGACCGTTATCTGGGTGATTTGTGATAGGTTTTCCAAGATGATACATCTTGTGCCATTACCTAAGTTGTCTTCCTCCTCCGAATTGGTTCCTTTGTTCTTTCAGCACGTGGTTCGGTTACACGGCATTCCTGAGAACATTGTGTCTGACAGAGGAGTCCAGTTTGTTTCCAGATTTTGGAGGACTTTTTGTTCTAAACTTGGTGTTCAATTGTCTTTCTCCTCTGCTTTTCATCCTCAGACCAATGGACAAACTGAGAGAACAAACCAGACATTGGAGACTTATCTGAGATGCTTTGTGTCTGCTGATCAAGATGACTGGGTCTTTTTTTGCCTTTGGCTGAGTTTGCTCTTAATAATAGGGCAAGCTGTGCCACTTTGATATCTCCATTTTTCTGCAATTTTGGGTTTCACCCTCGATTTTCTTCTGGACAGACGGAGGCTTCTGTCTGTCCGGGTGTTGACTCTGTTGTGGAGCGTATGCAGCAGATTTGGGACCAAGTAGTGGAGAGGTTGTCCCTCTCTCAGGAGAAGGCCCAGCGGTTTGCCAACCGGCATAGGACTGATGGTCCTCGGTTTAAAGTGGGGGACTTGGTCTGGTTATCCTCAAGAAATATCCCTATGAGAGTTGCATCTCCTAAGTTTAAGCCTAGGTTCATTGGACCTTATAAGATCATGGAGATTCTTAATCCTGTTTCCTTTCGTTTACTTCTTCCAGGGACATTTAAGATCCATAACGTGTTCCACAAGTCCTTATTGAAGAGGTTTGTCGAGCCAGTGGTTCCTATGGCTGCGCCCCCTGACCCTGTTTTGGTTGAGGGCAATCTGGAGTATGTGGTTGAGAAAATATTGGATTCTCGTTTTTCTAGACGGAAACTCCAGTATTTGGTTAAGTGGAGAGGTTATGGTCAGGAGGACAATTCTTGGGTGTTTGCTTCGGACATCCATGCTAGGAGACTGATCCATGCGTATCACAGAGCTCATCCTGACCGACCTGGTTGCACAAATGAGGGTTCGGTGACCCCTCCTCAAGGGGGGGGTACTGTTATGAATGTTTTAGAAATGAATTCTGAGCAGAAGCTCCCTCTGGTGGTTACAAACAGTACTGAACCATTCAATGAGGATTGGCAATCAGGAAGTACAGACTGGCTGGATATAAGGGAGGTTTCCCCCCATCATGGTTGCCGGTGATCAATTGTTCTTGTCTCAACGTTGTTTCCTGGTTCTCTTGGAAGCTTGCTGACTCTTGCCTCTTCTCCTGCTCTCAGACAAGATATTTTCTGTTTTTTGTTTTTGTGCTTGCCATTTGCATTTTTCTCTGCATTTCTGTGAGGTTGGCCAGGTTCCCCTCCCCGGGGGGCTTGGTCTCCTCTCGGTTCCTCTGGAGCCACTGTTGTTTGTTCATTTGCCTTTTCCAGTTTTTTCTGTGGCTGCGGCTTAGTTTTGTTACACCAGAGAACTAATTTAGGTGGTAGAGGTCCTGTGATCTCAGGTGTTTTTGCAATTAGTAGCGTTGGCTTTTTTAGGGTTTTTTGGAATTGCAGTAAGTATCCTTCCTATCCTTTTTTGTCTAGGCAGATTGGGCCCCAGCGTTTGCTCATACTATTTTCTGTCTGTGTCTGTATTTCCTCTTGTCTAACCGCCATTACATGTTTGGGGGCTTCCTATGTTCTTTGGGGATCTGCTCCGGGGCAGATAGCTTTCCTCTTTCTATCTTTAGGTGTAGTTAGCCTCTCAGGCTGTGACGAGGCGTCTAGGACCAACGTAGGAACGCTCCATGGCTGCCTTTAGTTGTGGTGGTTAGTCAGGGTACTGCAATCCAGTAGATTCCAACCTCTCTGGTGTATTGCCGTTTTTGCCTGCTCTCCTCAGCTACCAAAACATAACACTTGGGCCTCACCTGTAGTTCTCGTGCCCAAGAAGGATCGGGCCACCCGTTTCAGGGGGCTCAACACCATCACAGCCTCTGATGCGCACCCATGCCGTGCCTCGAGGAGCTACTTGAGCAGTTAGCAAAAGCAAACTACCTATCCTTCATGGATTTGAGTCGGGGATACTGGCAGATTCCCCTGAGCTCCGAAGCACAGAAGTCTGCCTTTATCACCCCCTTCGGACTGTACGAGTTCACGGTCATGCCCTTCGGCATGAAGAATGCCCCTGCCACTTTCCAGCGGATGGTCAACCACCTGTTTCAGGGACTGGAGAAGTACGCGGTGGCGTACCTGGATGACATTGCCATTTTCAGTTCCACCTGTGAGTAACACCTGCAGCATCTCCAGGAGGTGCTCCAGCGTGTTCACCAAGCAGGCCTGACAATCAAGTCGGGAAAGTGCCAGATGGGCATGAATGAGGTCCACTACCTGGGGCACCGAGTAGGCGGGGGCTCCATGAGGCCAGAGCCAGAGAAAGTGGACGCGATCGCGTCCTGGCACACCACCAGGACCAAGAAACAGGTGGTGTCCTTCCTGGGCACTGCAGGGTACTACAGGCACTTTGTTCTGAACTATAGCAGCCTTGCAAAGCCCTTGACGGACCTCACCAGGAAGAAGCTACCCCAAACATGTCGACTGGACAGACGGCTGTGAGGTGGCCTTCTGGGCTCTGAAAACAGCCCTGTGCAGCTCTCCCATGTTAAAAGCAGTCGACAGCTGTTGGCCGTTCCTAGTACAGACCGATGCCAGCGAGTTTGGCCTTGGTGCTGTGCTCAGCCAGGTCGACTCGGGGAACCAAGAGCACCCCGTGTTGTACCTGAGCCGGAAGCTTCTGCGAGGGAAGTCGCCTATTCCACTATCTAGAAGGAGTGCCCGGCCATGGTCTGGGCACGGCAACGTTTTCAGCCCTACCTGTACGGACGCACCTTTACTGTGGTGACCGACCACAACCTCCTGAGCTGGCTGCACACAGTGTCCGTAACCAACGGAAGGTTGCTACGCTGGAGCCTTGCCCTCCAGCAGTACGACTTTACCTTGAAACACAAAAAGGGCAGTGAACATGGCAACGCAGATGGGTTGTCTCGCCGAGGCGAACCTGCCGAGGTGCGCATGGAGGAGTACCTCCGTAGCGCAATCCAAAAGGGGGAGGTGTAATGATACTCCCATTTTGCCCACATTCAAAGTCCCTTCCAGAAATTTTTGCACACAATGAGCTCTGCTACATCCATTAGGTTTCTGCAGACTCACGCTGTGGGCATCTGACCCCCCTCCCCTCTCCCTCCAGCTACACACACACTTTGTAACGTGATACTAGGTTGCTAATCCCCCACTGAGTAGTTATGGCCCAAGCTGGCTGAAGGTAGTTGGGAGAACATGTGCTCTATTGTTCATGTAGAAACTTAATATGAGGGCATATCTTGACCCCAGTTGGTGTTAGGAGTATGAGAGTTACATATTTGGGTTGTGCTTCGACCCAGCTACCTGGCCTGTAGTTTTCTAGACTCCAGCGTCAGCAGAATCCAAGAAACGGAATCATACTTAGCCGATTCATCCAGGAACTTCGCGTTTAGACTTAAATATACGCCAACATCCTGCGGAGTAAAATGGTTCTCTGTGCATAGGCCTTGGGAGGTTCCATCTCTTAGTTATGTAATTCAGAAGTTTTGTAGCGTAATGTTCATTCTGAGAAAAGAGGAGTGCTTCCATAGATCCACCCACTCCAGTGATGTCACGACCAGGGGGTATAAGACCGTGTAAGCCCATTTTGCTTCAGAATTGCCCCCGAAACATGATGCAGTGAAACTCTGTGATGCCTTGTGATGTGTCGCCCATCCCCAAACCGCATGGTTTGCCTGAAATGATCTAAGCAACTGTAAGTTTTCTTCCTTTAATCCTTTTTATTTTGTAATTGTCTTGTACATACTTTAATTGTCTCATGTTGTAATATCTTTTTATACCTTTTGCCTACCTTTTTGGAGTAAAATATAAAATTACTAGTTTAGTTTCTCCTTGCTCTATAACTTACTGTCACGTCGTCCGAAGTGAATTACAATACTAAATTGGGGGGCCTCTGCCCCACATTCCAGAACCAGAGGCTGGTGGCAGCAAGTGTGTGCTGGGCATTGGGTAAAGCTCTAGCAGTGACGGCGCGGGTTTTATAAGCATTTTGCCTGGCTGCGGCTAGGAGTAGTTATAATTCCCTCACTGCAGCGTGCCTAATAACCAGTACACATCCAAGCAGGCCCGTACGGTGACTAATTATTCTAGGTGCAGTTCCCTGACTGACCTGAGGGTAAGGGGGGCGCCGAAGAGCTGCGAGTTCCTAAGTGGAACTGGAAAGTGGGATATACATAAATCCCTGTAGTTCATGACATATTGGTGGCAGCGGTGGGATAACTAAAATTAATCCCCCTGTGGTAAAGTGTCAATAGACTTGTTTGCTGTTTTTTCATCACATTGGTGGCCGCGGTGAGATCATAAACCGTATTCCCCTTGCACCGTTCATCACACTTCCCGTCCTCAAGCAGGTTGCAGCTGGTAGGACGCAGGCTTCACGTTCTTGATGAGCCTTCATCATATTAACGTGAAAGGCCTTGCGCCTACAACGAGCGTGGTCAAGAGTGACCACGTAGGTGACCGGGTTGAGCTGTTGGTGTACAACGTTCGGGCCTTCCCAGGCTGCCTGAAGCTTATCCTTTGGTATGGGGACCAGCACCCACACTTTCTGACCCACCTTGTAGGTCAGCTCCCGGGCGTTCTGGTCGTACCAGTGCTTCTGGTCAGCCTGAGCCTGCATCATGTTGTCATGCACCAACTGCATCAAGGTCTGCATCTTGTCGCGGAAGCTCATAGCATAATCCACAATGGACACTTCTGAAGGGCTCGGCTATTTTTCCCAGGATTCCCTTACCAACCCAAGGGGTCCCCTGCCGTACAGGAGCTCGAAGAGGGAGAACCCGGTCGAGGCCTGCGGAACCTCTCTGTAAGCAAATAGCAGGTGTGGGATGTACCACTCCCAGTCACGTCCTTGGGTCTCAACCAGCATGCATAGCATCTGTTTGAGGGTACCGTTGAAGCGCTCACAGAAGCCATTGGGTGATACGCACTTGATACCAGATGCTTCAACTGAATTTTCTTACAGAGAGCCTCCATTAGGCAAGACATGAAATGGGTCCCTTGATCGGTAAGCATCTCCCTGGGAAATCCTACCCGTGAAAAGATGGTTACCAGTGCAACCAGAATTTTTAGCATCTGTTTGAGCGTATTGTTGAAGCGCTCACACAAGCCATTGGTTTGGGGGTGATACGCACTCGATACCAGACGCTTCACCTGCATTTTCTTTGAGAGAGCCTCCATTAGGCGAGACATAAATTGGGTCCCTTGGTCAGTAAGCATCTCCGTGGAAAATGCTACTCATGAAAAGATGGCCAACAGTGCATCCGCCACCTTATCCTCCCTATTTGAGGACAGAGCCACTGCCTCCGGGTACCGGGTAGTGTAGTCTACCACAGTGAGGAGTACTCTGTACTCCTTTCCCGATCTGCGGGGGGCAGCCAGGGGACCCACAATGTCCACAGCGATCTGCTGGAAAAGCTCCTCTATCACTGGAAAAGAGATCAGGGGAGCCTTGGGAACAGGCCCTGTCTTCCCCACCTTTTGACAGGTGATACAGGAGTGGCAGTAGTTTGTAAACATCTGTCCCCATCTTGGGCCAATAGAAGTGTTGATAGAGCCAGACCTTAGTTTTCCTGATCCCCAAGTGTCCAAGGAGTGGAATCTCATGGGCAATCCTCAACAACTCACCCCTGAATTGGTACGGGACGGCCAGCTGTCTTTCCCTCAACCATTCCTTTTGGGATTTACCGGGAACTGTCTCCTGGTACAACCTTCCTCGTTCCCAGAACACCCTCTCCTTATCTGACTCGGAGGTTGGCTCCTGGGCGCGGCCTCTCAAGGCCTCCAGTCTCGCATCTGAGCACAGAGCAGCCTGGAACTCCTGGCTGGATGCAGCCAGTAGTGATGTCAATGTTCCTTCCTCATGGGAACCCTCTGGGACCTGCTCTGGGTCCATCTCTGTTTCAGTCAACCCTCTGAGAAGAGTCCAGAAGGCAGGGCGTTACCTACATTCTGGGCACTTTGACTGCGGGTGACAGCGGCTACATAGGCTGTCTCCCACAGACCCATCACCCGGCGCTGCTATGGGTTCTATGGGTTCTATCTCCCCATCCACCCCCAATACCTCAGGAGCAGTGCTGTATATGGGGCAGTTACCTTCCTCTGTGGTACTGGTCAGTTGCACGGCATCACCTTCCTCATGGCTCCTGTGCATCTCCCCATCTCCTTCAGCACTGTTGCTTGCTCCTGTTAGGGGTTCCTCAGCCATCTCACTCCGCAGAGTGACTTGGCTGAGCACTCCTGTACCTGTAGACACATTATCACTTTCAGAAAAATGGTTATCAGGTAAATCATCGTCAGCTAAAGCATGCAATTTCACATCATTATCATTGGCATTAACATTTCCCTTAGTATCAGATTGGGGAGGGGTGTCAGGGACATAATCTGCAAGCATTCTCCCCAAATTAGTCCCCAACAAAACATCGGTGGACAAGTTTTTGGACAACTCCACTTCCTTCATCCTTCTCCCGGCACCCCAATCTATGAAAACCCGGGCCATCCGCAAGGGACAGCGGACGCCCCCAATCCCGATGACAGGGTTTTCCCCGGAATAATCTCTTCAGGGCCGCCAGCTCGGGTCGGATGAGGGTTCGTTCAGCCCTGGTGTCTTTGAGGCCGCTAGCGACATCCCCCCCGCGGACATGCTGCACATTGTCCCCGACCCTCCCAACCACCCCACCCACCAGAAGAACTGCGGCATTAGGACCTGATTCCTTGGCTGGGTTCTTCTGCTTCTCCGGACAGGTGGTGCTGATATGTCCAGTCCGTTTGCAGGAAAAACATTGGCGAAGGTCGGATGTAGGCTTGGCAATGGGGACAGGGCCTCAGTGAGCCAGCTGGCAGGGGTACTGGGGTTGGTTGCCGGCTTACCCCCTCTCCAGCTGGCGGTGATTGGCTTCTGCACCTCTGGTTTCCGGTTGGCCTCATAGGTGTCGGCGATCTGCGCTGCTTTGTCCACGTCTTTTAGCTCTCGGTCCATCACGAATTGTCGCACCTCAGCTGGGCAAAGATGTAGGAACTGGTCTTTGATCATCAGGTCCCTCAGCTGCTCAAATGTGGTCACTGCCAGTCCTTAGATCCATTGGTCAAAGTGGGTCCTGAGTCCTTGCACCACATCGCTGTAATTGTCGTGTGGGCCACGTTGGAGGTTCCGGAACTTTTCATGGTATACCTCAGGGGTCAGCTGGTACTTCTTTATCAGAGCCTGTTTGATGGCCTCATAGTTTCCATCTTGCTCTGGAGGGAGAGAAGCAAAGGCCTCCAGAGCTTTGCCTTTCAGCCCTGGGGTCAAGTACCGGGCCCATTGGTCCTCAGGAAACTGGTACAGTCTGCAGGCTTTCTCAGAGGCCCGCAGAAAAGTGTCCAAGTCCCTGTCCTTTTCCATCACAGGAATATGCACTGGCCGTGGTTTAGGAGGCTGAGCGTTGCTGGACTCACTGCTGGGCTGGAAAGACCTCTGCCCCTGGATTTGGGCTAACTCCAGCTGGTACTGTCTCTTTTCCCGCTCGGCGTCCCTCTGGGCTCTCTCTCCGCGGCTTTCTCTTGGTATTGCTGGATCAGCTGCAGACGCCTCTCCTTCTCCTCTATGGGCAGTTCCTCCAGGGCCATCCGCAGGTAGGGGTCCACACTAGCCTGGTTGCGAGTAGGGCCTGCCTGCCCCAGTTGGACCTCTAGATCAGTAACGTCCATACTTTGGCTGGTCCCAGCCTTAACTGGACTCTGGGCACAGTCCTGACCCACTTCAAGGTGCACCAGTTCCGTGACCATTTGGTCCTTGGTTTTGCCATTGGAGTCAATGCCTCTGAACATACAGTACAGACCAAAAGTTTGGACACACCTTCTCATTCAAAGATTTTTCTGTATTTTCATGGCTATGAAAATTGTAGAATCACACTGAAGGCATCAAAACTATGAATTAACACATGTGGAATTATACATTACACTTTACAAAAAAGTGTGAAACAACTGAAAATATGTCTTATATTCTAGGTTCTTCAAAATAGTCACCTTTTGCTTTGATTACTGCTTTGCACGCAGAAAAGGTGAACGGATGGACTCTACATGCCTGGCTCCCACCGTGAAGTCATGGAGGAGGTGGATGTGATGGTGTGGGGGTGCTTTACTGGTGAGACTGTTGCGGATTTATTCAAAATTGAAGGCATAGTGAACCAGAATGGCTACTACAGCATCTTGCAGCGGCATGCTATTCCATCCGGTTTGCGTTTAGTTGGACCACCATTTATTTTTCAACAGGACAATGACCCCAAACACACCTCCAGACTGTGTAAGGGCTATTTGATCAAGAAGGAGAGTGTTGGGGTGCTACGCCAGATGACCTGGCCTCCATAGTCACCAGACCTGAACCCAATGAGATGGTTTGGGGTGAGCTGGACCGCTCACCGCTTCAATTTTGAATAAATCCCCAACAGTGTCACCAGCAAGGCACCCCCACAACATCACACCACCTCCTCCATGCTTCACGGTGGGAACTAGGTATGTAAAGTCCAGCCGTTCACCTTTTCTGCGTGCAAAGCAGTAATCAAAGCAAAAGGTGGCTACTTTGAAGAATCTAGAATATAAGACATATTTTCAGTTGTTTCACACTTTTTTTGTAAAGTGTAATGTATAATTCCACATGTGTTAATTCATAGTTTTGATGCCTTCAGTGTGATTCTACAATTTTCATAGTCATGAAAATACAGAAAAATCTTTGAATGAGAAGGTGTGTCCAAACTTTTGGTCTGTACTGTACATATTCCACAAGAATGTCCTTTTTCTGATGGGTGTACCAGACTTCTTTCACAGCCTTAATTGCCAAATAATGATAGGACAGAAAAACAAAGAGAAGGGGAGGGGGTAATCACTTAGGCCTCTTTCACACTTCAGTCGTGCGACGTCAGTCAAAATCCGTCAAAATGTGAAAAAAATGGATCCGCCATTTTTTTTTGGCGGATCAGTTTTTTTCCCATAGACTTGCATTAGTGACGGATTTTGACGGATGGTCGTCCTTGGACGGATCCGCCAAAAAATTGGCGTCCGTCATTTCAAAAAAACGTCCAATGCAACGTTTTTTTTGACCGCCAAAATGGCGGACAACGGCGGATCCGCCGCATCCGCCATTTTTTATAATGGCTGCGGATCCGTCGCCTCTATTGAAAACCATAGTAAAATGCAGAAAACAGTGTCTCTCTCTCTCTCTCTCTCTCTCTCTTCTCTCTCTCTTTTCGTTCTCGTTCTCCGTTCTCCAAAACTTTCTACACAGGGTCCTCGCAAGAACCATGCAAGCTTTTAGTGAGAGGAATGATTGCTCAAACCAGATCACTAATGCTCTACTATCCGACCGCTCTGCCACCAATATGTCAGTAATTACAGGGGGATATTTCGTCACTCCCACCCTGTAATTTAGTTTGTCATGAACTGGGGGTGTTTGGTTGCCCCCAGTTCCTTTTTAGGGGTTATATTATATCCCACTTTTCCAGTTCCGGTTCATAACTTGCAGCACTCTGGCACCCCCTTACCCTCAGGTCAGTCAGGGAAATGCACCCAGGATAAGTAGTCGCCAACTGGGCCGACTTGATGTGTACTGGCTATTAGGCACTCTTGCAGGGAGGGCGATATCCTATTCCCATCCCAGGCGGGATATACACTTATGAAACTCCGTCCATCACTGCCAGGGTCTCCCCAGAAGCCCAGGACACACTTCGCTGCCACCAGCTCCTGAATCTCACAAATATTTGGCAGAAGCCACCCCAATAGTAGCGTTAATTTAATTTGGAGGTCGTGGTGATAAGTATTAGAGCAAGTAGAACAAAGCTAATAAAATTTTATAGATTTTACTCCAAAAGAATAGGCAGTGTTGGCACTAGAGTTCTAGTCCTCTTCCTCTCCGAAGAGACAATTTCCATATTTTCCAGAGGAGCATTGCGGCTTTAAGTCTCCTCATCTCGGCATGCTTAGCTTGTCAATCTTCATAAGGAGAAACGGTACTTCTTGGATATCGGTCAGATGCCTCTCACACAGCCAAACCAGATCTCCCACTTTGCACTGACGAGGGGCAGCACCCCGAAACACAGTGTCTGCAAATTGAGATTCTGGTTTGGCTTTTATCCTAAGTCATGTGACAAGGCTCGTTAAAGAGTCGACATTGACTTTTAGGATTGCTTCTTTCAATAGGTGGTGGTGTGACGATAACCTGGAATGGGAGCTCCATTCCTTATACTTTTCTAGAACTTTCCACACAACTACTACATTCATTATGTGTTGCAGCCTCAGGCTGTGGGCTTCCCCCCCTCTACAGCTCACTACACACTTTGTGTAATCTGATACCAGGTGGTTAGCCCCACGGAGAAGCCAGCTGAAAGCAGTTTAGAAACCACATGGTCTGTTCCTTTGTTGTATGATAGTTATTCAAGATTAATTATCTTGGCCCCTGTGTATGTTATAAGTATGAAATTTTCATATCTGCCAATTCATCGGTGAAGCCGATAGTGAATTTTCTAAGCGCTGGCACCAGCAGAACCCAAGAAACAGATTCCTGCTTAGCCGATCCACCCAGGCACTCTGCGTTTAGACTTGAATGCATGCCAACGTCTTGCGGAGTACAATGGTACGCTGTGCATCGCTGTAAGAGACTCCACTCTGAGTTATGATAGTTATGAGTTTTCAGAACCAAATCTACAACTCAGAGGCAAGGGGAGGACCCTGGTAACTCAGCCCCTTTAACGATGTCACGCCCAGAGGTCTATAAGGCAGGGCCAGGTAATTTTGCCTCAGATTGGTCCTGGACACCAGATGCTGAGCACATCTGTGATGCATTGCGACGTGTCGCCCATCTCCCAACCACATGGTTTGCCTACAATGATCTAAGTAACTGTAAGTTGATCTCCTTCCTATGTTAACCCCTTTTATTTTATAACCTTATTGTACATATTTTTAATTGTCTCACTTTTGTAAAACCTTTTGTTAAATCTTTATAAACACTGCCTAACTTTTTTGGAGTAAAAATACAAAATTGCTAGTTCGTTTCTCTACGCTACTAAATTGGGGTGGCCTCTGCCCCACATTCTAGACCCAGAGGCTGAAGGCAGCTAGCGAGTGTGTATGTGCTGGACTTTCGGGTAGCGTTGGCAGTGACGGAGCGGGTTTTATAAGTGTATTGCCTGGCTGCGGCTAGAAGTAGTTATAATTCCCTTACTGTAGCGTGCCCAATAGCCAGTACACGTCCAAGCGGCCCGTCCGGCGACTAATTATCCTAGGTGCAGTTCCCTGACTGACCGGGGGGTAAGGGGGGTGCCGGAAAGCTGCAAGTTTCTAAGCGGAACTGGGAAGTGGGATAAGTATAAATCCCTGCATTCAACATATTGGTGGCAGCGGTGGGATCATAAGCCGTGATCCCTCGGGCCTCCTCCGTCCGTGTGCCATTCTTGACATATTGGTGGCAGCGGTGGGATCCTAAGCCGTGATTCCCCGGGCCTCCGTGTTGTGAATGGGTTTGAGATGAGTTCTGAGCAGAGGCTCCCTCTGGTGGTTACAAGCGGTGCTAGTGAAGATTGTGAGGACTGGGAATCAGGTGTTACTGACTGGTCTTATATAAGGGAGTCATTTTCCCATCAGGGTTGCCGGTGATCAATTGTTCTGGTCTGAATCCTTCATTCCAGTTTCCCTTGTAGCCTGCTGTGTCGTGTCTGCATCTCCTGCTTACAGATAAGACTTTTGCTTCTTTTGTGTTTGTGCTATATTTTTGCATTTTGTACTGCACTTCTTTGGGGGCCTTCAGGGTCCCCTCCGGGGGCTTCTGCCCTCTCAGTTTAGTTCAGCCACTGAGTTTTGTTCTTTTGCTTTTTCCAGTTTTTTCAGTGGCTGCTGTTTTGATTTTGTTACACCAGAGAACTAATTTAGGTGGTAGAGGTCGTGTGATCTCAGGTGATTTTGAAATTAGTAGAGTTGGTGCTTTTCAGGGTTTTCTAGGATTGCAGTAAGTACCCTTCCTATCCTTTTCTATTTAGATAGTTTGGGCCCCAGCGTTTGCTCATACTATTTTCTTTCTGTGTCAGTATTTCCTCTTGTCTAACCGCCATTACATGTTTGGGGGCTTTCTATTATCTTTGGGGTTCTGCTCCGGGGCAGATAGCTTTCCTGTTTCTGTCTTTAGGTGTAGTTAGTTTCTCAGGCTGTGACGAGGCGTCTAGGACCAACGTAGGAACGCTCCACGGCTGCCTCTAGTTGTGGTGGTTAGTCAGGGTACTGCAATCTCATAGATTCCAACTGCTCTGGTGTATTGCCTTTTTGCCTGCTCTCCTCAGCTACCGAAACATAACAGTATCACCGGCCTAAAAAATTGTATGGTACTCACAGAAGGGAAAAATATTGTGAAAGAAAAAAGGTTGTCAGAGTTGTCTGAGATATTTTTCTGTTTGTTGCATTTTTTTTTTTTTCCCTCTGTATCTCTGGGTGCTGGGGAGGATCTTTTCTCCCAATGGAGTTTGCACGGTTGTCTGGCCGTGTGGATCAGCTTGCCACTGAGGTTCAGAGTATTGCTGCATATCTTGCTAGGTTGCCTGTTGTGGAACCTAGGATTCCCATGCCAGATTTGTTTTTGGGGGATCGAGCTAAGTTTCAGAATCTCAAAAATAATTGTAAATTGTTTTTTGCCTTAAAATCTAAGTCCTCAGGAAACGCAGCGCAGCAGGTTCAAATTATCATCTCTCTCCTGCGCGGCGATCCTCAGGATTGGGCTTTTTCCCTGATACCTGGGGATCCTGTTTTGAGTGATGTTGATGCGTTTTTCAGACTTTGGGGTTATTGTACGATGAGCCTAATGTCACTGATCAAGCTGAAAAAACCTTGTTGGCATTAAATCAGGGGCTTGATGACGCTGAGTTATACTGTCAGAGATTCCGTAGGTGGGCAGTCCTGACCAAATGGAATGACGACGCTTTGGCGGCCCTTTTCCGGAAGGGTCTGTCAGATAATGTAAAGGATGTTATGGTGGGATTCCTGTCCCCTCTGGTCTCAATGATTCTATGTCATTAGCGATTCAAATTGACAGACGTTTGCGTGAGCGGAGAAGTATGCGTGGAATGGTGTTGCCTTGTGAACCAGCTTCTGAACCCATGCAGTGTGATAGAGTGGTGTCTGGGGCACAGCGTCATGAGTTTCGAAAGCGCAATGGGTTATGTTTCTACTGTGGTGATGCCTCTCATGCTATTTCAGTCTGCCCTAAGCGGGGAAGACGTTTTGCACGCTCAGTTGTCTTGGGTAGTGTTCAGACTAAGTTTTTATTAACTGTCACTCTGATATGCTCTCTGTCCTCATTTTCTGCTCAGGCTTTCGTTGATTCTGGAGCAGCTATTAACCTGATGGATTATGATTTTGCTAAACGTTGTGGGTTTCCCTTGATACCCCTACAGAAGTCTATTCCCCTACTGGGGAATGGAAGACGGCATTCAATACCCCTGAAGGGCATTTTGAGTACCTAGTGATGCCCTTTGGGCTCACTAATGCTCCTTCCGTCTTCCAGTCCTTCATGAATGACATTTTCAGGGATTTTGTGGATAAATTTCTGATTGTTTATTTGGATGATATCTTGATTTTTTCTAATGACTGGGACTCTCATGTGAAACATCGTCGCGATTACACACTCTGACTTCTCACAGCTGAGTTGCTGTTACTTTGTGTTTGGTGGTGAGGGAGTTAATTTTACCTAGCTCTTTGCTAAGACTAGGTCCAGCCTCGTCCGGCTGTTTTTGATTATGTTCTAATTAGTTTCCTTTATATAGCTGCCAGTCTGCTTGTTAGATGCCGGTGAAAGCCTTTATGTAGTCTAGCAGACTGGATCGGTTCTGAGAATACTTAAGCTAAGAGCTCCTTAGTTGTTTTTACTCTTATAGCTTATAGCTTATAGTTTATCTCTGAGTCCTTAGGACTAGATTACAGTTGGCAGGGATTGATAGGAGACAGGGTTTACGCTGGTGGCCTGGACCTCTGTACCTTTAACAGTACCTCCAGGTAGAGGGATTAGTTAGGACCCCAGTTTAGGGTCAGCATAGACCCCGGTCACCCTCTAGCCGGAGACAGCGTATAACGGATTCCGTATTGACCCACTGGACTTTCTGTCAGGTAATTCTATGTTATCATATATCTATGCGCATGTTATATTGTATGTTGCCCTTTTGATATAGATTACTGTCATCACATATATATATATCTGCTATACAGCGCAACATTTTCACCGGCCATACTAAAGATTCTCTCCAGCTGTCATGGATCCAGTAGCCCAGCTGGCCCGGCAGTTGCAGGGGCTGTCCATGGAGTTTGCAGACATTAAGTCCAAGGTTTTGTTCCCCCGGAGCAAACCAGATCTGAACCTAAGGTTGCTCTCCCGGACAGGTTCACTGGTGGGCGGGACAAATTTTTTACTTTCCGGGAGGCATGTAAATTGTACTTTCGGCTGCGGCCTCGGTCATCTGGGAGTGAAGAGCAGAGGGTGGGAATTGTTATCTTGCTCTTACAAGGGGACCCTCAATCTTGGGCGTTCTCTATTCCTCCAGGCTCCCCAGATCTCCAGTCAGTGGATCGATTTTTTACTGCCCTGGGTCTGGTATATGATGATCCGGATCGAGTTTCCCTTGCTGAAACAAAGTTACGTAAAATACGGCAAGGAAATCGTCCAGCGGAGGAATATTCTTCTGAGTTCCGTAGATGGGCAACAGATACTCAGTGGAATGACCCAGCTCTTAGGAGCCAGTTTTGTCAAGGGTTGTCTGACAAATTAAAAGATGTGTTGGCTCAGTATGATTCTCCTCCATCACTGGAGGCTGCTATGGCCCTCGCTATTCGCATGGATAGACGAATTCGGGGAAGACGCGAGGTAACTCCGCCTCCCGTGATGACTCCACCTACTACTAAAGTCCCTTATACTGAGGTTCCCATGTCTGTTCTGAGGAACCCATGCAGTTGGGAGGGACATCTTTTTGTAGGAGGGAATTGGCGGTGCACCGCAAGACTAGAAGGTGTTTCTTTTGCGGGAGAGAGGGACATTTTGTTGGGGGGTGTCCATCCCGGGCCTCTTTGAGCAAAGGAGTTAACCTGGGAGTGTGTATTTCGTCCCCAAATCCCTCTCAGTTTCTCGTGCCTGCGGAGGTGGTGATTGGTACTAGGACTGAGAGGATTTCTGTTTTTCTTGATAGTGGGTCCGGGGCTAATCTGGTGGACGCTCGGTTTGCCCAGGTGCATGGTATGCAACTGAGTGTATTGGCCAAACCGGTCCCTATAGTCTCTATTGATTCTAGACCTCTCGGTCAAGGTAGCTTGGTACAAGCTGTTCATAACATAGATCTTCGAGTAGGGGCAAGACATAAAGAGCAATTGTCTTGTTATGTGTTGGAGGGTCTACCTACTCCTATTGTGTTGGGACTTCCTTGGTTGGCTAAACATAACCCAGTGATTGATTGGCAATCCGGAAAGATAAGCCAGTGGGGTGAATTTTGCAGGAATAACTGCATGAGCACGGTCATCGGTGCGGTTGTGCCTAGGACTTTGTCTCCTTTTCTGGAGGACTTTGGGGAGATGTTCTCAGAGGAGGGGTGTAAAGAGTTACCTCCTCATCGCGCATATGACTGCTCAATAAAGTTGCTTCCTGATGCCTTGTCTCGTACTTTCCCAGGGGCCGGGAGGACGGATGATCCGGTTCCTATTCCTCAGGAGGGAGTTGTAGTGTCGGCTGTATGCTCTGAGCTTGAGGGGGAGGTGTTGGGGGCTCAGGGGGACGCCCGGTGGGACTTCCAGGGAGACTGATAGTTCCAGATCAGTTAAGACTGAAGGTTACGGGGAACCGTTACAAACGGATGGCTGATAGGGGGAGAGTTTCTGGTCTAGATCTGAAGGTGAACGATCTAGTTTGGTTGTCTACCAGGAATATAAAACTTAAAGTTTCCTCCTGGAGGTCGGGTCCCAGATTCATCGGGCCGTACAGGATCAGTTCCATAATTAATCCTGTGGCATTTCGTCTGGACCTCCCTCCTACGTTTAAAATTCATAATGTGTTTCACAAGTCATTACTTAAAAAGTATGTGGCACCAGTCATACCGTCACCTCTACCTCCTCCTTCAGTGGTGGTCAATGATAACGTGGAATTTCATGGGTCGAAAATCATTGACTCACGTCTCAGTCGCCGATCCCTTCAGTGCTTGGTTCATTGGAGGGGGTATGGTCCTGAGGAGAGGGCGTGGGTCCCTGCGTCTGATGTTAACGCAGATCGATTGGTTCGGACCTTTCACACAACTCACCCGGGCAGACCTGGCCCTGAGGGTCCGGAGTCCCCTCGTAGAGGGGGGGGTACTGTCATGGGTGTATCGCCACGAGGATCGTCGCGATTACACACTCTGACTTCTCACAGCTGAGTTGCTGTTACTTTGTGTTTGGTGGTGAGGGAGTTAATTTTACCTAGCTCTTTGCTAAGACTAGGTCCAGCCTCGCCCGGCTGTTTTTGATTATGTTCTAATTAGTTTCCTTTATATAGCTGCCAGTCTGCTTGTTAGATGCCGGTGAAAGCCTTTATGTAGTCTAGCAGACTGGATCGGTTCTGAGAATACTTAAGCTAAGAGCTCCTTAGTTGTTTTTACTCTTATAGCTTATAGTTTATCTCTGAGACCTTAGGTGTTCCTACTGTGTGTGAGTGTTGTATGTAAGACTTTATTTACTTTATTTCTTGTCTTTCTTGTATGTCTTTCTGTTCATTAACCGTTACCTGTTCATTCCCTTTGGTGGTAATCAGGGTCCTTCTTAGGACTAGATTACAGTTGGCAGGGATTGATAGGAGACAGGGTTTACGCTGGTGGCCTGGACCTCTGTACCTTTAACAGTACCTCCAGGTAGAGGGATTAGTTAGGACCCCAGTTTAGGGTCAGCATAGACCCCGGTCACCCTCTAGCCGGAGACAGCGTATAACGGATTCCGTATTGACCCACTGGACTTTCTGTCAGGTAATTCTATGTTATCATATATCTATGCGCATGTTATATTGTATGTTGCCCTTTTGATATAGATTACTGTCATCACATATATATATATATCTGCTATACAGCGTGACAAAACATGTTCGAACTGTATTCCAGATTTTGAGAGAGAATGCTCTGTATGTGAAGGGATCAAAGTGTCTTTTTGGCGTACAGAGGATCTCATTTCTGGGATTCATTTTGTCCCCATCTGTTATTGAAATGGACCCGGTCAAGGTTCAGGCCATCTGTGATTGGGTCCAACCTACTTCATTAAAGGCTCTTCAGAGATTTTTGGGTTTTGCCAATTTTTATCGTAAATTTATTGGTAATTTCTCGGTTATTGTTAAACCATTAACTGATTTGACCAGAAAGGGTTCTGATGTGGTGAATTGGCCTCCTGAGGCAGTCTCTGCATTTCGGGAACTTAAGCAGAGATTCACTTCTGCTCCTGTTCTACGGCAGCCTGATGTTTCTCTGCCATTTCAGGTGGAGGTTGATGCCTCTGAAATTGGGGCAGGTGCCGTTTTGTCCCAAAAAGATCCAGAGACCTCTAAAAGTAACCCTTGTGCCTTTTTCTCTCGAAAATTTTCTCCTACTGAACGTAATTATGACGTGGGTAATCGGGAGTTGTTGGCCATGAAGTGGGCTTTTGAAGAGTGGAGACATTGGCTGGAGGGAGCCAAACATCAGGTGGTGGTCCTTACGGACCATAAGAATCTGGTCTATCTGGAATCTGCCAAGCGACTCAATCCTAGACAGGCCAGGTGGGCCTTGTTTTTCACACGTTTTAATTTTGTGGTTTCCTTTCTTCCTGGCACTAAGAATGTTAAGGCGGATGCCCTCTCGAGGAGTTTCCTTGCGGACTCTCCTGAGTTATCTGATCCTTCTGTTATTTTGAAAGAGGGTGTAGTTCTTTCCGCCATCTCGCCCAATTTGAGACTTGCTCTGGAGGGGTGTCAGGAGGATAGGCCCGAGCGCTGCCCTGTTGGAAAATTGTTTGTCCCGGACCAATGGAAAAAGAGTGTGATGTCTGAGATTCATTGTTCCGCATTGGCTGGGCATCCCGGAATTTTTGGTACCAGAGACTTGGTTAGTCGGTCCTTTTGGTGGCCTACCTTGTCTCGTGATGTCAGGGAATTTGTGCAGTCCTGCGGGACTTGCTCTCGCTCCAAGCCTTGCTCTCGCTCTAGTGGTTTGTTGATGCCATTGCCTGTGCCCAAGAGACCATGGACCCATATCTCTATGGATTTCATTTCCGATCTTCCTGTTTCTCAGAGAATGACCACCATCTGGGTAATTTGTGATAGGTTTTCCAAAATGATACATCTGGTGCCATTACCTAAGTTGCCTTCCTCCTCTGAATTGGTGCCGTTGTTCCTTCAGCACGTGGTTCGTTTACACGACATTCCTGAGAACATTGTGTCTGACAGAGGAGTCCAGTTTGTTTCCAGATTTTGGAGGACTTTTTGTTCTAAACTGGGTGTTCAATTGTCTTTCTCTTCGGCATTTCATCCTCAGACCAATGGTCAAACTGAGAGAACAAACCAGACATTGGAGACTTATCTAAGATGCTTTGTGTCTGCTGATCAGGATGACTGGGTCTCTTTTTTGCCTTTGGCTGAGTTTGCTCTTAATAATAGGGCTAGCTCTGCCACTTTGATGTCTCCGTTTTTCTGTAATTCTGGGTTTCACCCTCGATTTTCTTCAGGACAGACGGAGGCTTCTGTCTGTCCAGGTGTTGACTCTGTTGTGGAGCGTATGCAACAGATTTGGGACCAGGTAGTAGAGAGGTTGTCCCTCTCTCAGGAGAAGGCCCAGCGGTTTGCTAACCGGCATAGGACTGATGGTCCTCGGTTTAAAGTGGGGGACTTGGTCTGGTTGTCCTCAAAGAATATTCCTATGAGAGTAGCATCTCCTAAATTTAAGCCTAGGTTCATTGGACCTTATAAGATCATGGAGATTATTAATCCTGTTTCTTTTCGTTTGCTTCTTCCAGGGACATTTAAGATCCATAACGTGTTCCACAAGTCCTTGTTGAAGAGGTTTGTTGAGCCAGTGGTTCCTGCTGCTGTGCCTCCTGACCCTGTTTTGGTTGAGGGCAATCTGGAGTATGTGGTTGAGAAAATATTGGATTCTCGTTTTTCTAGACGGAAACTCCAGTATTTGGTTAAATGGAGAGGTTATGGTCAGGAAGACAATTCTTGGGTGTTTGCTTCGGACATCCATGCTAGGAGACTTATCCGTGCGTATCATAGAACTCATCCTGACCGACCTGGTTGCTCAAATGAGGGTTCGGTGACCCCTCCTCAAGGGGGGGGTACTGTTGTGAATGGGTTTGAGATGAGTTCTGAGCAGAGGCTCCCTCTGGTGGTTACAAGCGGTGCTAGTGAAGATTGTGAGGACTGGGAATCAGGTGTTACTGACTGGTCTTATATAAGGGAGTCATTTTCCCATCAGGGTTGCCGGTGATCAATTGTTCTGGTCTGAATCCTTCATTCCAGTTTCTCTTGTAGCCTGCTGTGTCGTGTCTGCATCTCCTGCTTACAGATAAGACTTTTGCTTCTTTTGTGTTTGTGCTATATTTTTGCATTTTGTACTGCACTTCTTTGGGGGCCTTCAGGGTCCCCTCCGGGGGCTTCTGCCCTCTCAGTTTAGTTCAGCCACTGAGTTTTGTTCTTTTGCTTTTTCCAGTTTTTTCAGTGGCTGCTGTTTTGATTTTGTTACACCAGAGAACTAATTTAGGTGGTAGAGGTCGTGTGATCTCAGGTGATTTTGAAATTAGTAGAGTTGGTGCTTTTCAGGGTTTTCTGGGATTGCAGTAAGTACCCTTCCTATCCTTTTCTATTTAGATAGTTTGGGCCCCAGCGTTTGCTCATACTATTTTCTTTCTGTGTCAGTATTTCCTCTTGTCTAACCGCCATTACATGTTTGGGGGCTTTCTATTATCTTTGGGGTTCTGCTCCGGGGCAGATAGCTTTCCTGTTTCTGTCTTTAGGTGTAGTTAGTTTCTCAGGCTGTGACGAGGCGTCTAGGACCAAGTAGGAACGCTCCACGGCTGCCTCTAGTTGTGGTGGTTAGTCAGGGTACGCAATCTCATAGATTCCAACTGCTCTGGTGTATTGCCTTTTTGCCTGCTCTCCTCAGCTACCGAAACATAACACCTCCGTGTGTGCCGTTCATGACATATTGGTGGCAGAGCAGTGGGATTATAGAGCATTAGTGATCTGGTCTGAGCAATCATTCCTCTCACTAAAAAACTTGCACGGTTCTTCCAGGGACCCTGCAACAAAAGTTTTGGAGAACGAACTCAGTGTTTACTAGTCCTGAGACAATTGTGTGTACTTGCGGTTACCCCCTCCCTCCTCTTTGTTTTTCTATCCTATCTTTTATTTGGCAACCATGGCTACGAGGGGAGCTGACTGGTATAACCGGTGTAACAAGGAAACTCTTCTCACCATGTGCGAGTGGAGGCAGATTGTCCCCACGGACCAAAGCAAGGCCCAACTGGTCAGAACCAATGAGCCAGGTACTTGACCCCTGGGCTAAAAGGCAAATCTCTGGAGGCATTTGCTTTACTCCCTGCAGAACAAGATGGTGACTATGAGGCCATCAAGCAGGCCCTGGTAAAGAAATACCAGCTAACCCCTGAGGTTTACCGTAAAAAGTTCCGGAACCTCCAACGTGGCCCACACAACAGTTATAGCGATGTGGTGCAAGGACTCAGGACCCACTTTGACTAGTGGATCCATGGACTGTCAGTTGACACCTTTGAGCAGCTGAGGGACCTGATGATCAAAGACCAGTTCCTGCATCTTTGCCCAGCTGAGGTCCGCCAGTTCATACTGGACCGAGAACCAACGTACGCGGACAAAGCAGCGCAGATCACCGACAACTATGAGGCCAACCGTAAGCCAGAGACACGGATGCCAGTCACTGCCAGCTGGAGGGGGGGTAAGCCTGCAACCAACCCCAGTGCCCCTGCCAGCAGTCCCTCCGGAGGCCCTGTCCCCTTTGCCAACGCCAGGCTACATTATTCCCTCGCCAGTGTTTCTCCTGTAAATGGACTGGACATATCAGCGCCACCTGTCCGGAGAGGCAGAAGAACCCCCCAGCCAAGGACTCCGGGCCCAATGCCTCTGTTCTTTTAGTTGGTGGTGTGGTTGGTAGGATTGATGACAATGTGCAGCCCGTCCGCGTGGGGGCCCGTCTTGCTACAGGCTTCAAGGACACCGGGGCTGAACGAACCCTCATCCGACCCGAACTGGCGGCCCCTGAAGAGTTGATTCCGGGGGAAAACCCTAACTGTCA
This sequence comes from Oophaga sylvatica, assembly GCA_033576555.1. Lineage (NCBI taxonomy): Eukaryota > Metazoa > Chordata > Amphibia > Anura > Dendrobatidae > Oophaga > Oophaga sylvatica. Next base: position 117,225 of record JARQOD010000002.1, on the reverse strand, counting down.
CCGGATTTGGGGGCGTCCGCTGTCCCTTGCCGATGGCCCGGGTTTTCATTGATTGGGGTGCCGGGAGCGGGGTGAAGGAAGTGGGGGTGTCCGAAAACCTGCCCACTGATGTTTTATTGGGGACTGATTTGGGGAGGATGGTTGCATACTACGTCCCTGACACCCCTCCCCAACCTGATAATAAGGGTAACGTTGACCCTGAGGTTGATGATGATGATAGTGATGGTAAACTGAATGTATTACCTGCGAATGCTTTGATAAGTAATGATGCAACTGATAACCATTCTTTCCCTAGGGATAATGCTGATAATGATGTATCTGTGCCCACTGAACCTGTTAACCCTTTTTCTGAAACGGTAGGTGTGTCCACAGGTACAGGAGTGCTCAGCCACGTCGCTCTACGGAGTGAGATGGCTGAGGAACCCCTAGCAGGAGCAAGCGACGGTGCTCAAAGAAATGGGGAGGTGCATGGGAACCGTGAGGAAGGTGACGCCATGCCACTGACCAGTGCCACCGATAAAGGTAACTGGCTCATAAGTATCACTGCTCCTGAAGTGTTGGGGGTGGACGGGGAAGTAGAACCATAGCAGCGCAGGCTGAGTGGTCTGTAGAAATCCCCGGGGAAACAGCATACGTAGCCGCTGTCACCCGCAGCCAGAGTGCCCGGATCGCAGGTAGTGCCCTGCCTTCTGGACCCTCCTCCGCTACAGGAGTGAATGAACCAGAGGTGGACTCAGAGCAGGTCCCAGAGGGTCCCAGTGAGGAAGGAACCCTGACGTCACTTCTGGCTGCCTCCAGCCAGGAGTTCCAGGCCGCTCTGCAATCAGATGCGAGCCTGGAGAACTTGAGACACTTTCCCGAGACGCCCACCTCCATGACTGATAAGGAAAGGGTGTTCTGGGAATGAGGAAGGTTATACCGAGAGACAGTACCCGGAGATTCCCAAAAGGAGTGGTTGAGGGAAAAACAGCTGGTCGTCCCGTACCAGGTCTGAGGTGAGTTGTTGCGGATTGCCCATTGATTCCACTCGCTGGACACTTGGGGGTCAGCAAAACTAAGGCACGGCTGTCTCAACACTTCTATTGGCCCAAGATGGAGACAGATGTGACTAACTACTGCCGCTCCTGTATCACCTGTCAAAGAGTGGGGAAGGCGGGGCCTGCTCTTAAGGCTCCCTGATCCTGTTGCCAGTGATAGAGGAGCCTTTCCAGAGGATCGCAGTGGACATTGTGGGCCCGCTGGCCGTCCCCAGCAGCTCTGGAAAGCAATACATCCTTACTGTCGTAGACTACGCTACCAGGTGCCCAGAGGCAGTAGCTCTGTCCTCAACTAGGGCAGATAAGGTGGCGGATGCACTGGTGACCATCTTTTCACGGGTAGGATTTCCCAGGGAGATGCTTACCGATCAAGGGACCCAAGTTATGTCTCGCCTAATGGAGGCTCTCTGTAAGAGAATGCAGGTGAAGCGTATGGTATCGAGGGCGTATCACCCACAGACCAATGGTTTGTATGAGCGCTTTAACGGTACCCTCAAACAGATGCTCCGCATGCTGGTTGAGACCCAAGGACGCGACTGGGAGCGGTACCTCCCACACCTGCTATTCGCCTACAGAGAAGTTCCGCAGGCCTCGACGGGGTTCTCCCCCTTCGAGCTCCTGTTGTTTTGATCTGCTACAAGCACTAAGGAAAGGTGGGAATTCTGTCCCTACAATAGGACTGAGCTGGATCCCTACGATGTAACGGGGAACCTGATCCTGCGACCAGACCCGCTAAAGTCCTCAGCTAGTCTGAACGAAGACCTATAGTTGCGAGGGAGGAATCCCTACAAGATCTAGGGACTGGGTGAAAAAGGTGGACACCTCCTAACAGAAAGTGTAGCAGGAAAAATAAAACAGAAAACAAATACCTAAGAGATCCTAAGATCAAGCAAAACTGACAGAGTAATGTCAGAGTAAAGGCACCTAAGCACCCGGCTAGCTTAAGAGTAGATAATACAATGAAGTCCAGCAAAGCCAGAAGGGCGGAGCCAGACTAAATAGGGTAAAAAGGTCATGTGACCAGCAAAGTGAAACAAAACCTAACAAGAGGGTTCTAACAGTACCCTCCCTTCTAAGAGGATCCTCCGGATCCCCTAGGACTTAGGCTTATCCGGAAACCTCTTGTGAAACGCTCTGACAAGTCTAGACGCAGAAACATCATCCGCCCTCACCCATGAGTTATCCTCGGGTCCATAACCCTTCCAAGCGACGAGGTACTGTAAACTCCCTCTATACCGTCTAGAATTTAGGATGCGGGAAATCTCATATTGCCCGTCCTCCACCACCAGGGGAACAGTGGCCGAGACGTCTCCATCTGAGACCTCAGCTTTTTTCAAGAGAGAAACATGAAACACCGGATTAATCTTCCAGGAGGTGGGAAGCTCCAACTTAACAGCAGATTGGTTAATAACCTGAAGCACCTTAAAGGGCCCTACAAACTTGGGACCCAATTTCTTAGACGGAATCCTCAAGCGCAGATTCTTAGAGGACAACCAAACCATGTCACC
>JARQOD010000002.1:0-114580 GCA_033576555.1 Oophaga sylvatica | reverse complement strand
CCCACACCTGCTATTCGCCTACAGAGAAGTTCCGCAGGCCTCGACGGGGTTCTCCCCCTTCGAGCTCCTGTTGTTTTGATCTGCTACAAGCACTAAGGAAAGGTGGAATTCTGTCCCTACAATAGGACTGAGCTGGATCCCTACGATGTAACGGGGAACCTGATCCTGCGACCAGACCCGCTAAAGTCCTCAGCTAGTCTGAACGAAGACCTATAGTTGCGAGGGAGGAATCCCTACAAGATCTAGGGACTGGGTGAAAAAGGTGGACACCTCCTAACAGAAAGTGTAGCAGGAAAAATAAAACAGAAAACAAATACCTAAGAGATCCTAAGATCAAGCAAAACTGACAGAGTAATGTCAGAGTAAAGGCACCTAAGCACCCGGCTAGCTTAAGAGTAGATAATACAATGAAGTCCAGCAAAGCCAGAAGGGCGGAGCCAGACTAAATAGGGTAAAAAGGTCATGTGACCAGCAAAGTGAAACAAAACCTAACAAGAGGGTTCTAACAGTACCCTCCCTTCTAAGAGGATCCTCCGATCCCCTAGGACTTAGGCTTATCCGGAAACCTCTTGTGAAACGCTCTGACAAGTCTAGACGCAGAAACATCATCCGCCCTCACCCATGAGTTATCCTCGGGTCCATAACCCTTCCAAGCGACGAGGTACTGTAAACTCCCTCTATACCGTCTAGAATTTAGGATGCGGGAAATCTCATATTGCCCGTCCTCCACCACCAGGGGAACAGTGGCCGAGACGTCTCCATCTGAGACCTCAGCTTTTTTCAAGAGAGAAACATGAAACACCGGATTAATCTTCCAGGAGGTGGGAAGCTCCAACTTAACAGCAGATTGGTTAATAACCTGAAGCACCTTAAAGGGCCCTACAAACTTGGGACCCAATTTCTTAGACGGAATCCTCAAGCGCAGATTCTTAGAGGACAACCAAACCATGTCACCAATAGCAAACAAAACCTCTTGTCGTTTTCTATCAAAATACACTTTGGATCTTTTGTTAGCCTCCTGAAGATTACCACGCACATCAGTCCAAACTCTCTCCAAAAGACCAGAAAAATTCTCCTCTTCAGGTACAGCCGATCCCAACTTGGAAAATGACCCAAACGACGGATGTCTCCCAGAACAACAACAAAAAAGGCGAACAACCAGCAGAAGCGGATGTATGGTTGTTAAGAGCAAACTCAGCAAGTGACAGAAACTCAGACCACCCCTCTTGATTATCAGTCACAAAACAACGCAAGAACTGCTCAACATCCTGTTTTTTTCCTCTCTGTCTGGCCATTAGACTCCGGATGATATCCGGATGAAAACGACAAATGAACTCCCAACCTGTCACAAAAGGCGCGCCAAAAACGAGCCACAAACTGAGGTCCCCTATCGGAAACAATGTCAGTAGGAACACCATGTAGTCTGACTATTTCCTTGACAAAGGCCTTAGCGAGAGTCTTAGCGCAGGGCAGTTTGATGAAAGGAACCAAGTGACACATCTTGCTAAAACGGTCCACGACCACCCAGATGACAGTGAAACCCTCAGAGGGGGAAGGTCAGTAATAAAGTCCATAGCCAAATGTGTCCAAGGTGCACTAGGGACCTCCAAAGGGCAAAGCAACCCCGCAGCAGGAGAATGAGAAGACTTAGATCTAGCACACACAGTGCATTGACGCACCCACTTAATGACTTCCTTCTGCCATCCTGGCCACCAAAAACTGCGACCCACAAGTCTCTTGGTCTCAGAGATTCCAGGATGACCTGCCAACCGAGAGTCATGACATTCATCAAACAAATCTCTCCTCAGAGTACCAGGCACAAACAACCTCCCATGCGGAGTGTTAGATGGGGCATTCTCCTGTGCTTTAAGAATCTCATCTTCCAACACGGAGTCCAAAACAGCAATAACAACCCCCTCTTGCAAGATGTTTTCCTCCTCCTCCTCAGTACCCACCATAGGAGAAAAGCTGCGAGACAAAGCATCAGCTTTAACATTTTTAGTACCTGGGATGTAAGTAACGGTAAAATTAAACCGTGAGAAAAACAGTGCCCACCTAGCCTGACGGACATTCAAGCGTTTGGCAGCATCAAGGTAGATCAGATTTTTATGATCGGTGAAGACTTGAACAGGAAATTCCGCTCCCTCCAAAAAATGACGCCAGTGTTCAAATGCGAGTTTAATTGCCAACAATTCCCGATTACCAATATCATAATTTAGTTCAGACTCAGAAAATTTCTTTGAAAAAAAAGCACAGGGATGTACTCCATCCGTCTTTGCCTGAGACAACACCGCGCCGACCCCCACAGAAGAAGCATCAACCTCAACCAAAAATGGTTTAGTCACATCAGGCTGCGTAAGGATGGGAGCAGAGCTGAACCTCTCCTTTAGCAACACAAAAGCCTCAATGGCCTCAGTAGTCCACTGAACCGCATCAGCACCTTTCCTGGTGAGATCGGTCAGAGGTTTGGCAATCACAGAAAAATCTTTTATGAATTTTCTATAATAATTGGCGAACCCCAAAAACCTCTGTATTGATTTCACATCAATAGGTCTAGGCCATTCCTGCACAGCTTGCACTTTCACCGGGTCCATCTCAAAACCATCACTGGAGACAATGTAGCCCAAAAAACTAAGTCTCTGTACAGCGAACTCACATTTTTCTAGTTTGGCAAAAAGTGAATTATCACTCAGTAACTGTAATAATTCACGCACACTCCTCCAATGAGACTCCAAATCCGGTGAATAAATCAAAATGTCATCCAAATACACAACCACACTTCTGCCGATCAAAGGTCTAAGGATGTCATTAATAAGATTCTGAAAAAATGCCGGAGCACTGGAAAGCCAAAGGGCATGACCAGATTCTCAAAATGACCCAGTGGAGTGTTAAACGCAGTCTTCCATTCATCCCCCTCCTTCATGCGCAACAAATTGTATGCCCCTCGAAGATCAATTTTAGAGAACCACTTGGACCCCACTAACTGGATTAAACAAATCAGGAATCAATGGCAGTGGGTAAGGATTGCGTACAGTAATCTTATTAATCTCACAAAAGTCTAGACAAGGCCGTAAACCGCCGTCCTTTTTTTTAACAAAAAAAAATCCAACCGCCACAGGAGATTTGGAAGGCCTAATGTGACCGGCGGCCAAACTTGTCTGTATGTATTCCTCCAAAGCCTTTCTCTCAGGAATAGTCAAATTAAATAAACGACTTTTAGGAAGAGTCGCTCCAGAGACAAATTCAATTGCACAATCATAATCTCTATGAGGAGGCAATACCTGCGATTCCTTATCAGAAAAAACTTTCCAAAAATCCTGAATAGGTACAGGTAACTCCCCCTTAACTACAGCAGCAATACGCCCGTTACAACACTTGTCATAACAATTGGGACTCCAGGACTTAATTTCATTGGTAGACCAATCCAGTACCGGATTGTGCAATTTTAACCAGGGTAACCCCAATATCACCGGTGAGGGCAAATTATTCAAAACCACCAAATGCAAATTCTCTTGATGAACACCATTAATAGTAAGAGGAAATTCACAGATATGGTGAGTAACATTTTTCAAGTGAGAACCATCCACAGACACCACATTAATAGGGGAAGACAGAAGTTTGGGTTTTAATTTTAGTTTTTCCAAAAATTTCCCATCAATCACATTGAGAGTTGAACCACAATCCACAAATACCCGAAACTCCATTAATTCCTCCTCACCAGCAGTGGTAGCAGAAAGAAAGACACCTTTATTGTTTAAACAAGCTATGCGGGCGAAACTGACCTCATTTTTTTTTCTCTCTTTATTCATTCGAAGCGCACAGTTCTTAATAAAATGCTCAGATTTACCACAATAGAAACACAAGCCCTTAGCAAATCTGCGTTCTTTTTCCCGAGAGTGAAGTGTCATTGCTCCAATTTCCATCGGCTCTGCAATGTCAGTACATTCCTTCTCCAAACTTGGAGCTGACAAGGCAGATTTACTCTCATTAACCCTTGCACGCAGTCTCCTATCCACCCGTATGGCTAATTGCATAGCCTCTTGCAAGTTACCAGGTATAGGATAAGCAATCAGCAAATCTTTAACCCTTTCACTTAACCCTGCAAGAAATAAACTTTTCAAAGCTGAATCGTTCCAGCCCACCTGTGTGGACCACCTTCTGAAGTGAGTACAATATTTCTCCACATTACCTGATCCCTGTCTCAAACGTCTCAATTCTGTCTCAGCTGATGAGACACGATCCGGATCGTCATATAACAACCCCAAAGCAGAAAAAAAACTATCCACAGATCTAAAGCATGGATCACTAGGCTGCAGAGAAAAGGCCCAATCCTGAAGTTCTTTGCGCAAAAGTGACATTATGAACCCTATGCGCTGTGATTCATCACCAGAGGATCTGGGTCTCAAACGGAAATACAACAAGCAAGCATTTTTAAAAGAAAAAAAATCTTGTTGTTCACCAAAAAATAAATCAGGCAAACGTACCTTTGGCTCCACGAAATGTGCTCCAGAACAACTACTCACGTGTTGCTTTATCTCAGCCACCTCCAGAAAAGTCCCTGCAGGCGTTGAGCCAAATCCCGAACCGACACCATGATGGAAAACTGAAAATCTTTCCTTAGAGATTTTTTTTTTTTTTTCTTTAGGCTGGTGTAACATTTCCAGGGGATATAGCCCTAGGATCGCTGTCTGGGTAGACAAGTGACACAAAAACAGTTCATTCAGACAGCAGTTCTGGTGAAAACTGGCCGCAACCAGCTTTATTAAAGTCCACAGCAAACAGATAAAAATAAAGCATAAACAGAAAACCTAGGCTTGTCTAGCCACTAACTACACATAGATCGATTTCCCTATTTATCCGGGTCCAGACTCTACCAGTCTGTGCCCAAAACAACACATATGATATATGTTACCAGTATGGAGTTTCACAGATACTCCTCCTTGTGTCTGAAGGCCCCTTCAGCGTCCAGACTTGAGAGAGATCCACTCCTATTCAGCCGCTATTCGCACGGATTCTCACTGAGTCTACTCCTGTGTCCGGGGTACTTCCTGCACCCAGACTGAGATAGCTCAAACTCCTGGAGACTGCTTCTTGTGCCGGAACACCTTCCTGTGTCCAGACTGAGCCAGCTCCCACTCTTGGAGACTGCTTCTTGTGCCAGGACACCGTCCTGTGTCCAGACTAAGCCAGCTCTAACACTTTGAGACTGCTTCTTGTGCCGGGACACCTTCCTGTGTGTCCAGACTAAGCCAGCTCCCTGATTGTGTTTGCAGACACCTACTTCTGGTCTCCTAATTAACAGCTGAACGATTTCAGGCTTGAGCTGCAAGTGTGTGCTGAATGTGAGGTGTAGTGACCTTTCTCTACCACTAGGTTTACAAAGCCACACATTTCCCTTATACCTAAGTGAAATGTACACCCCATTCAACACATATTCCCTCACTGTCTCACATATCCCCTCCCTCTTCTCCAGACCGGAGGGCTGGTCATCCAGACCGGAGGGCTGGTCAACAATCCAACAGAGACAGTGAACTCTGGACCAGTCATGGACCTCATCAGCTTCATCCTCACCACTGTCATTGCCAACATCAACTTTCTCTTCATCTGAAGCATCCGCACTACCCTGTACCCTCCCAGGCCTATACTCTCTGCGGGCCTCGGGTATCCTGCACGGTTTCATCTTGACCTTAGGGCCGGGCTCAGTTTCGATATAGTGCCTGGCCAGAGAAGTACGACCCGGCACATCAGAACACTTCTGCTGACTCTTCCTCAGAAATTCACGTACCTCCTGTGCTACCATGCCTTCCTCATTTGCACTGGTTGCTTTATGGTCATCAGACGACTCACCACCACCATCTGACCCTCTTCTCTCAGCCACATCTGGCTCACCGCCAGGGCCACACAATTCATTTTCATTCACATCCTGCTCACTGTCAGGGTTATACAATTCATTTTCATTCATATCCTGCCCACTGTCAGGGTTATACAATTCATTTTCATTCACATCCTGATCTGGAACCTTAGTTAACATGTCATCCACAACATTAACTTCACCATCTGGTCCCTCAAGTATGTGACTATGTGACAACCCCAGCACTATACTTCTATATAGCTCAGGAACTAGGAGCTGACTCACGACCTCTCCCTGGACTTCAGTGTCCCTATACAATAGGCTATTGTCCATGGCAGCATGAGGAAACCTCTCCTCAGAGCCAGGCTCCTGGGAAACCTCATTTAGAACAATCATATTTTCCTGTGCCGTCCTAAGAGTGGGGTCTCGCCACTGCTCACTCTCAAAATTGTCACAGGACACAGGCAAGTAAGGGACACTCGGTTCCCGAGAACCACCATCCTCGTCTCCCAACATCACCTGCAAAGGAATTTCATCATTATCATAGTCATCATTATTATCAATATCATTATCATGACTATGATCAGTATCATCATCACTATCATGATCATCATCATTATCATTATCAGCATCAGCATCATTATCATGGTCATCATCATTATCATGATCATCATCATTATCATCATCATCATTATCATTATCATCATTATCACACAAGTTTAATGGTCCACTAGCATTGTGTTCCGCCCCTCGGGACTGCGCACCCTCAATAGGAGCTTCATCACACTGTCCATCAGAAACATTTTTCCCCCAGAGATCCTTAGACTGGGGAAAGTCATTACCCAATATGACGGGTTGCACCAGGTTCTTCACTACCCCCACTTCATATGAAACCTCCCCGAGTTTGGGGACCAAGTCCACGGCAGTCTCTGGGTAGACTTTGGTGTCTCCATGGATGCACACCACACTCAGGTGCTTATCAGGGATGAAGTCCCTATCAATCAGGCTGTCACATACGGAAGTCACTGGACTCTCTGAGTCCAAGAGGGCCTGTGCTGGGCAGTCATTTACAACCACCGGGGACCCCTGTGGTCCAGTCTCTTCGGCTGAGGTGGACACACACACAGGTTCTGCGCAGGGAGAGAGGGACCTGCCAACATCACGGCACATAGGCTCCCCCTCTAGTGAACAGCCGGCAGCAATTTCACGACATCTCCAACACTGTCCACCACAATCACCCTCCCATATGTCCCCTCGGGCCTGAACCCGCTTATCAGCATACCCCATGTCCCCAACAGCTGGAACGCTCTTACCGGGAGAGTTCGGCGTCCGGGAACTCTGAAGTGACGACCTCTCAGACGGCTGTACCTCAGGAGGACATGCTCGGGTGCAGCGGCTCACCATCACCTTTTCAACTCCATAATCAGGCCTGCTGACTGCAGACTCCCAACTGTATCTCCAGTCATGAACTCCCCTGGCACGGGCTGTCACCGTAACACCCAGCCGGGTACGAATCTCCGCTTTCAGCTTGGCATAGTCTTGGCTGTCCTGCTCGCTCAGGTCAGCATAGGCCACCTGGGGCACTCCAATCAGATAGGGTGCAACCATCATGGCCCACTCAGATAGGGGCAGATCTCCTTCTCTGCCAGTTCCTCAAACTTAGTAAGATATTCCTCCACATCATCACGAGGTGTCATCTTTTTCAGGGACCGTCTTACCGCCTTCTTTACAGCGGGCAAGGCAGGTGCCTTCACAACATTACTCTGGGACGAGGTGCTGAGAGCTGCAATCTGCTCCAACACCCGGTTATTCTCCTGCTGCTGCTGCAGGATTTGCTGCTGGTGCTGCTGCATGCACTGCTGGTGCTGCAGGCGCTGCTGCTCCATGCTCCGCTGGACCTGCTGCATGTACTGCTGGTGCTGCAGGCGCTGCTGCTCCATGATCCGCTGGGCCTGGACCAGGTACTCAACGAGCCCCTCCATGCTGCCGGACTTATCTGTCTCAACCACGGCAGTCTTATGTTGCACATTAACTTGCGTCATTTGTTCAAACAGCGCCTCCATGCTGTCATCCATGCTGTCAGACTTCTCTGTCTCAACAACGGCAGTCTTCACTCAAGACATACACACTCCACAAAAAATTCAGCTCTGCTGTGCAGACACTTTTTTTTTTTTTTCTTTGCAAAGTCTATTGGGGCTCTTCTTAAGACTGCTCCAAACAGACGTTTCTGCTGACACACTTTTTTTTTCTCTCTCTGCTGCTATTTCAACAGACTTCACCTTTATTGCTGTCTCTAAGCCACCGTGCTGCATGCACACTCCAGCACTAACTGTATCAGCCACTGCGCTGCCCCAGCATTCTCCGCCAATTGTAACATTTCCAGGGGATATAGCTCTAGGATCGCTGTCTGGGTAGACAGAGTGACACGAAAACAGTTCATTCAGACAGCAGTTCTGGTGAAAACTGGCCGCAACCAGCTTTATTAAAGTCCACAGCAAACAGATAAAAATAAAGCATAAACAGAAAACCTAGGCTTGTCTAGCCACTAACTACACATAGATCGATTTCCCTATTTATCCGGGTCCAGACTCTACCAGTCTGTGCCCAAAACAACACATATGATATATGTTACCAGTATGGAGTTTCACAGATACTCCTCCTTGTGTCTGAAGGCCCCTTCAGCGTCCAGACTTGAGAGAGATCCACTCCTATTCAGCCGCTATTCGCACGGATTCTCACTGAGTCTACTCCTGTGTCCGGGGTACTTCCTGCACCCAGACTGAGATAGCTCAAACTCCTGGAGACTGCTTCTTGTGCCGGAACACCTTCCTGGGTCCAGACTGAGCCAGCTCCCACTCTTGGAGACTGCTTCTTGTGCCGGGACACCGTCCTGTGTCCAGACTAAGCCAGCTCTAACACTTTGAGACTGCTTCTTGTGCCGGGACACCTTCCTGTGTGTCCAGACTAAGCCAGCTCCCTGATTGTGTTTGCAGACACCTACTTCTGGTCTCCTAATTAACAGCTGAACGATTTCAGGCTTGAGCTGCAAGTGTGTGCTGAATGTGAGGTGTAGTGACCTTTCTCTACCACTAGGTTTACAAAGCCACACACACATTTCCCTTATACCTAGGTGAAATGTACACCCCATTCAACACATATTCCCTCACTGTCTCACACTGGACTTACTGTTATGATCTGCTACAAGCACTAAGGAAAGGTGGGAATTCTGTCCCTACAATAGGACTGAGCTGGATCCCTACGATGTAACGGGGAACCTGATCCTGCGACCAGACCCGCTAAAGTCCTCAGCTAGTCTGAACGAAGACCTATAGTTGCGAGGGAGGAATCCCTACAAGATCTAGGGACTGGTTGAAAAAGGTGGACACCTCCTAACAAAGTGTAGCAGGGAAAATAAAACAGAAAACAAATACTAAGAGATCCTAAGATCAAGCAAAACTGACAGAGTAAGGCACCTAAGCACCCGGCTAGCTTAAGAGTAGATAATACAATGAAGTCCAGCAAAGCCAGAAGGGCGGAGCCAGACTAAATAGGGTAAAAAGGTCATGTGACCAGCAAAGTGAAACAAAACCTAACAAGAGGGTTCTAACACCTGTATGGCAGGCAAGTCAGGGACCCCTTGGGTTAGGAAGAGAATCCTGGGAAGATGAGCCAAACCCGACGGAGGTGTCCATAGTGGATTATGTCATGCGCTTCCGTGTCAAGATGCAGGCCTTGACGCAGTTGGTGCATGACAACATGACGCAGGCTCAGGCTGACCAGAAGCACTGGTATGACCAGAACGCTCGGGAGCGGACCTACCAGGTGGGTCAAAAGGTGTGGGTGCTGGTCCCCATACCAAAGGATAAGCTTCAGGCAGCCTGGGAAGGCCTGTACGTCGTGCACCAACAGCTCAATCCAGTCACCTACGTGGTCACGCTTGACCACGCTCGGGGTAGGCGCAAGGCCTTTCACGTCAATATGATGAAAGCTCATCACGAACGTGAAGCCTGCGTCCTACCGGTCTGCAACCTGCCCAAGGACGTGGAGGAAGACACCCTCCTGGACATGCTGGCCCAATCCAAGGCCAATGGGTCCTTTGAGGACATGGAGGTAAGTGCCTCGCTAACCGTACCCCAGCGGTCGCAGTTGCTGGCCACCCTGGAACCCTTCCGGGCCGTGTTCTCCAACCGGCCCGGACAGACGAAGTTAGCGGTTTACGAGGTGGACACCGGGAATCATGCCCCACTACGGCGGACACCGTATCGGATCTCTGAGGAGGTGCAGCAGGTTATGCACCAAGAGATTGATGAGATGTTGCATCTGGGGTGATTCAACGGTCCAAAAGCGCGTCGGCCTCACCTGTAGTTCTCGTGCCTAAAAAGGATCGGACCACCCAGTTCTGTGTGGACTACAGGGGGCTCAATGCCATCACCACCTCTGATGCACACCTGATGCCACGCATTGAGGATCTGATTGAGCCAAATACATATCCATCATGGATTTAAGCCGGGATACTGGCAGATTCCCCTGAGCCCTGCGGCGCAGGAGAGATCCGCCTTTATCACCCCTTTTGGACTGTACGAGTCCACGGTCATGCCCTTCGGTATGAAAAATGTCCCTGCCACTTTCCAGCGGATGGACAACCACCTGCTTCGGGACTGGAGAAGTACGCCGTGGCGTACGTGGACGACATTGCCGTCTTCAGTTCCACCTGGGAGGAACACCTTCAGCATCTCCAGGAGGTGCTCAAGCGTATTCACCAGGCACGTCTGACCATCAAGCCGGGAAAATGTCAGATGGGCATGAGCAAGGTCCACTACCTGGGGCACCGGGTAGGCGGGGGTTCCATGAGTCCAGAGCCAGAAAAAGTGGACACGATCATGTCCTGGCCCACCCCAGGACCAAAAAAACAGGTGATGTCCTTCTTGGGCACTGCAGGGTACTATAGGCGGCTTGTACAGGACTATAGCACCCTTGAAAAAAACCCTTGACGAACCTCACCAAGCGGTATCTACCCAAACAGTCAACTGGACAGATGGCTGTGAGGCGGCATTCCAAGCTTTGAAAACAGACCTGTGCAGCTCTCCAGTGTTGAAAGCAGTCGACAGCAGTCGGCCATTACTGGTACAGACCGACGCCAGCGAATTTGGCCTCGGTGCTGTACTCAGCCAGGTCGACTCAGGGAACCAGGAGCACCCCATGTTGTACCTGAGCCAGAAACTTCTGCCGAGGGAAGTGGCATACTCCACCATCGAGAAGGAGTGCCTGGCCATGGTCTGGGCACTGCAACGTTTGCAGTCCTACCTGTATGGGCGCACCTTCACGTTGGTAACCGATCACAACCCTCTGAGCTGGCTGCAGACAGTGTCCGGAACCAACGGTAGGTTGCTACGCTGGAGCCTTGCAGCGAACATGGAAATGCTGATGGGTTGTTCCGGAGGGGCAAACCCGCTGAGGTGCGCATGGCGGATTACCAACAGGTCATGCCTCCTTAGCGCACTCTAAGAGGGGGAGGTGTGACGATAACCTGGAATGGGAGCTCCATCCCTTATACTTTTCTAGAACTTTCCACACAACTACTACATTCATTATGTTTTGCAGCCTCAGGCTGTGGGCTTCCCCCCCCTCTCCAGCTCACTACACACTCTGTGTAATCTGATACCAGGTGGCTAGCCCCCACGGAGATGCCATCTGAAAGCAGTTTAGAAACCACATGGTCTGTCCCTTTGTTGTATGATAGTTATTCAAGATTAAATATCTTGGCTCCTGTGTATGTTATAAGTATGAAATTTTCATATCTGCCAATTCATCGGTGAAGTTGGTACTCAGTGAATTTTCTAAGCGCTGGCACCAGCAGAACCCAAGAAAGATTCCTGCTTAGCCGATCCACCCAGGCACTTTGTGTTTAGACTTGAATGCACGTCAACGTCTTGCGGAGTACAATGGTACGCTGTGCATCGCTGTAAGAGATTCCATCTCTCAGTTATGATAGTTATGAGTTTTCAGAACCAAAACTACAACTCAGAGGCAAGGGGAGGACCCTGGTAACTCACCCCCTTTAACGATGTCACGGCCAGAGGTCTATAAGGCAGGACCAGGTAATTTTGCCTCAGATTGGTCCTGGACACCAGATGCTGAGCACGTCTGTGATGCATTGCGACATGTCGCCCATCCCCTAACCGCATGGCTTGCCTACAATGATCTAAGTAACTGTAAGTTGATCTCTTTCCTATATTAACCCCTTTTATTTTGTAACCGTATTGTACATATTTTTAATTGTCTCACTTTTGTAAAACCTTTTGTTAAATCTTTATAAACACTGCCTAACTTTTTTGGAGTGAAAATATAAAATTACTAGTTCGTTTCTCTATGCGCTATAACGAATTTGCACGTGCCTGAAGTATACTACTTTACTAAATTGGGGTGGCCTCTGCCCCACATTCTAGTCCCAGAGGCTGGTGGCAGCTGGCGAGTGTGTGTGTGCTGGGCTTTCGGGTAGCGTTGGCAGTGATGGAGCGGGTTTTATAAGTGTATTGCCTTGCTGCTGGTAGGAGTAGTTATAATTCCCTCACTGTAGCATGCCCAATAGCCAGTACACGTCCAACCGGCCCGTCCGGCGACTAATTATCCTAGGTGCAGTTCCCTGACTGACCTGAGGGTAAGGGGGCGCCGGAGAGCTGCAAGTTCCTAAGCAGAACTGGGAAGTGGGATAAGTATAAATCCCTGCATTCAAAATATTGGTGGCAGCAGTGGGATCCTAAGCCGTGATCCCTCGGGCCTCCTCTGTCCGTGTGCCGTTCTTGACATATTGGTGGCAGCAGTGGGATCCTAAGCCGTGATTCCCCGGGCCTCCGTGTGTGCCGTTCGTGACAGGTGGGACTAAAGTTCTAGTCCTCTTCCTCTCTGAAGAGACAATTTGCATATTTCCCGGAGGAGCATTGCGGTTTTAAGTCTCCTCATCTCGGCATGCTTAGCATATCAATCTCCGCAAGCAGAAACGGTACTTCTTGAACAAAAGTATAAAAAGATGTTACTAATTGATACAATTTACAGAATATATAGTCAATTACAAAATAAAGAAGGGTTAACAATGAGCTTACTTGTTTCAGTTACTGGCACACCATGTGGAGTTGGTTGGTGGGAGAGGAAGGGGACCGCCCCAATTCCTCCGCTCCAGTTGCACAGCCTGATGTAGCTGTATCCTCCGGGCAAAAGGCCCCCTCGGAACTGGGCTTCCCCATCATAAACCCTCTGCTCGTGACATCACTGAGTGGTGGAGCTATGGACTGCGCTCCCCTTTTTACAAAGACTTAAAACATGCTAAAACCTTATTAATTTCATATCTCCAGCTGGGAACCTCGTAGAGCAATGACCAAATTATCATTTTTCTCAGCATGAAGTTGGCATTCATTTAAATCCAAACACGACTTGGCTATGTGCCTCAGTTAAGCAGTAACTCATCTCTCATATTCTGCTGCCACTAGAGCTTAGAAAATTCACTGGTTGTTGGTTCTACCGATGAACATGCGGATATGTAAGTTTCACACCTATATCCCTAACTGGGGTCAAGTTATTACATCTGGAATAATACAATCATACACAAAGGAACAGGCTATGTGCCTCAGAGATGCTAAACCAGCTTTAGCTGGTCATAAAGCTATTCAGTGGGGGGCTTTTAGCTTCAGCAGCTCCCATTACACCAGTGTGTGTATCTGCAGTGAGGGGGGAGTAGGGAGCATAGAGGATGAGAGCTACAGCCTGTGCAGGGAGCTGTGAGGGGGGGGGTCAAATCTGCAGCATGCGCGTGTGTCAGTAAAGCAATGGAACGTTCTAGAGGTGTACGTGGCAGAGACCTAAAGTGTGATTGAACAATAAGACATATTTCCTGACAACCCCCTTATATAGTGTCCCCCAGTGCTGGAGGCTGTGCTGCGTGCACCGGTGTACACTCCCTTATATTGTGCCCCCTAGTGCTGGATGCTGTGCTGCAGGTACCGGTGTACACCCCCTTATATAGTGCCCCCAGTGCTGGAGGCTGTGCTGCGTGCACCGGTGTACACCCCCTTATATAGTGCCCCCCCAGTGCTGGATGCTGTGCTGCAGGTACCGGTGTACACCCTCTTATATAGTGCCCCCCAGTGCTTGATGCTGTGCTGCAGGTACCGGTGTACACCCCCTTATATAGTGCCCCCCAGTGTTGGACACTGTACTGCAGGTTTTGGTGTACACTCCCTTATATAGTGCCCCCCAGTGCTGGACGTTGTGCTGCGTTTACCGGTGTACACCCCTTATATAGTGCCCCCCAGTGCTGGACGCTGTGCTGCAGGTACCGGTGTGCACCCCCTTATATAGTGCCCCCCAGTGCTGGATGCTGTGCTGCAGGTACTGGTGTACACCCCCTTATATAGAGCCCCCCAGTGCTGGACGCTGTGCTGCAGGTACCGGTGTACACCCCCTTATATAGTGCCCCCCAGTGCTGGACGCTGTGCTGCAGGTACCGGTGTAAACCACCTTATATAGTGCCCCCCCAGTGCTGGACGCTGTACTGCAGTTACTGGTGTAAACCCCCTTATATAGTGCCCCCAGTGCTGGACGCTGTGCTGCAGGTACCGGTGTACACCCCCTTATAGAGTGCCCCCCAGTGCTGGACGCTGTGCTGCAGGTACCGGTGTGCACCCCCTTATATAGTGCCCCCCAGTGCTGGATGCTGTGCTGCAGGTACTGGTGTACACCCCCTTATATAGAGCCCCCCAGTGCTGGACGCTGTGCTGCAGGTACCGGTGTACACCCCCTTATATAGTGCCCCCCAGTGCTGGACGCTGTGCTGCAGGTACCGGTGTAAACCACCTTATATAGTGCCCCCCAGTGCTGGACGCTGTACTGCAGTTACTGGTGTAAACCCCCTTATATAGTGCCCCCAGTGCTGGACGCTGTGCTGCAGGTACCGGTGTAAACCCCCTTATATAGTGCCCCCATGCTGGACCTGTGCTGCAGTACCGTGTACACCCCTATATAGTGCCCCCCAGTGCTGGATGCTGTGCTGCAGTACTGGTGTACACCCCCTTATATAGAGCCCCCCAGTGCGGACGCTGTGCTGCAGTACCGTGTACATCCCCTTATATAGTGCCCCCCAGTGCTGGATGCTGTGCTGCAGGTACTGGTGTACACCCCCTTATATAGAGCCCCCCAGTGCTGGACGCTGTGCTGCAGGTACCGGTGTACACCCCCTTATATAGTGCCCCCCAGTGCTGGACGCTGTGCTGCAGGTACCGGTGTAAACCACCTTATATAGTGCCCCCCAGTGCTGGACGCTGTACTGCAGTTACTGGTGTAAACCCCCTTATATAGTGCCCCCAGTGCTGGACGCTGTGCTGCAGGTACCGGTGTAAACCCCCTTATATAGTGCCCCCCAGTGCTGGACGCTGTACTGCAGGTACCGGTGTACACCCCCTTATATAGTGCCCCCAGTGCTGGACGCTGTGCTGCAGGTACCGGTGTAGACCCCTTATATAGTGCCCGCAATGCTGGACGCTGTGCTGCAGGTACCGGTGTACACCCCCTTATAGAGTGCCCCCCAGTGCTGGACGCTGTGCTGCAGGTACCGGTGTACACCCCCTTATATAGTGCCCCCCAGTGCTGGATACTGTGCTGCAGGTACTGGTGTACACCCCCTTATAGAGTGCCCCCAGTGCTGGACGCTGTGCTGCAGGTACCGGTGTAGACCCCTTATATAGTGCCCGCAATGCTGGACGCTGTGCTGCAGGTACCGGTGTACACCCCCTTATAGAGTGCCCCCCAGTGCTGGACGCTGTGCTGCAGGTACCGGTGTACACCTCCTTATATAGTGCCCCCCAGTGCTGGATACTGTGCTGCAGGTACTGGTGTACACCCCCTTATAATCAAAACTCCTCTTTGATCTTGGTGTCCTGTAGATAATAAATTTAGTCCCATGTGTTATGATGGTCCCCATATAGTGTGATGGTCCCCCACAGCCCTCATATAGTATGATGTTCCCCCATAGTCTCCATATATTATGATGCCTCCTATAGTCCCTGTAGAGTATGATGACCCCTCACATTTTATGATGGTCCCCATATAGTGTGATGGTCCCCCACAGGCCTCATATAGTATGATGTTCCCCCATAGTCCCCATATGATGCCCCCTATAGTCCCTGTAGAGTATGATGACCCCTCACAGCCCTCATATTTAATGATGGTCCCCATATAGTATGATGGTCCCCCACAGCCCTCATATAGTATGATGTTCCCCCATAGTCCCCATATGATGCCCCCTATAGTCCCTGTAGAGTATGATGACCCCTCATATTTTATGATGGTCACCATATAGTATGATGACCCCTCACAGCCCTCATATAGTATGATGTTCCCCCATAGTCCCCATATGGTGCCTCCTATAGTCCCTGTAGAGTATGATGACCCCTCACAGCCCTCATATTTTATGATGGTCCTCATATAGTATGATGACCCCTCACAGCCCTCATATAGTATGATGTTCCCCCATAGTCCCCATATGATGCCTCCTATAGTCCCTGTAGAGTATGATGACCCCTCACAGCCCTCATATTTCATGATGGTCCCCATATAGTATGATGGTCCCCCACAGCCCTCATATAGTATGATGTTCCCTCATAGTCCCCATATGATGCCTCCTATAGTCCCTGTAGAGTATGATGACCCCTCACAGCCCTCATATTTTATGATGGTCCCTGTAAGGGGTTGCCACACTTAGCTGCTTCCTCAGGTAGACACAGGAACACTTTGGTAGTGAAGCGCCTGCTGGTTTATTGAAGTCAGCAAAGACCAATGCAGGGTTCAGAAAAAGCAAAAACAGAGCCTTTCTGGCTTATCTTAAAAAACTAAAGAAAAATGTATCACAGAGTCCTTTCTCTGCAGGTTTCACCCTGCAGACACTGGCAATGTCTCGCTCCTCTTGGAGCTCCTGAGAGTATTCTTCCCCCAAGCCACACATGACTCTCCAGACATGCTTTTTAACCCAGACCATGTGATGATCACCTGCCCATGACATCATCACATGTCCTGCTGGTACACATGACTCTGCAGGAAGAGATATAATGAGCATTCTCCCTCCACTCTGAGTGCTCACATAAAACCAGCCATGTATGCAGCTGTCTTTAACTCTACCAACACTAAGGCTAAGTGCACACGATCAGGAATAATTGCGTTTTTTTCGCGGTTTTTCCGCGGTTTTCCGCGGTAAAAACGCGATAAAACGCAAGCATTAAGCATCCATACATGTTAATTGATTCCGCATGTTTTGGCCACATGTTGCGTTTTTTCGCGAAAAAACGCTTTGCGGAAAAAATAGCAACATGTTCATTAATTTTGCGGAATGTAAGCGGTTCATGTGCGGTGGTACCCAGGGTCTGGAGGAGAGGAGACTCTCCTCAGGCCCTGGGTACCATATCCTGGTAAAACAATAATTAAAATAAAAAATAATGATATTCTCACCTTCCGGCGGCCCCCGCAGCCTTCCGCGGCCCCGCAGCCTTCCCGCTTCACGACGCTCCGGCAACTTCCGGTCCCAGAGTCCTTTGCAAGAATCACCCAGATGGCATAGCGGTCTCACGAGATGCTACGTCATCGGTGTGATTTGCCGCAAAGCATCCTTGGGACCGGAGTTGCCGGAGCGTGCTGAAGGGGGAAGGCTGCGGGGGCCGCCGGAAGGTGAGAATATCATTATTTATTATTTCTAATTAGATCTTTTTACTATTGATGCGACTGCGGCATCTAAAAAAAGATGTTCACAGAGTCCTTTCTCTGCAGGTTTCACCCTGCAGACACCTGGCAATGTCCACAGCTCCTCCTTGGAGCTCCTGAGATATTCTTCCCCCAAGCCACATCACTGACTCTCCAGACATGCTTTTTAACCCAGACCATGTGATGATCACCTGCCCATGACATCATCACATGTCCTGCTGTACACATGACTCTGCAGGAAGAGATTAATGAGAATTCTCCTCCACCTGATGCTCAATAAAACCAGCATGTTGCACTGTCTTTACTCTACACACTTAGTGTGCTGGAGGAAAATATCCTGGTTTCATACCACTGATGCCAACATGCGCAGTGACATATCTCTCCTCATACACTGTGCCAGTGACCTTGTCACATATTCCCCCCCTCTGCCCAAAGCCTGG
Organism: Oophaga sylvatica; assembly: GCA_033576555.1. Taxonomy (NCBI): domain Eukaryota; kingdom Metazoa; phylum Chordata; class Amphibia; order Anura; family Dendrobatidae; genus Oophaga; species Oophaga sylvatica. The sequence continues at coordinate 96,550 of JARQOD010000002.1, read as the reverse complement.
GGTTTTGCACCTTCAGACACTAAACAGGGAATTTGGGAGAGAGCATCGCGTTACTATGTAACTTCCCTGGCCTGTGCTCTACATGGAAAGTGAAGTCTTGAAGGGCTAAGGACCACCTAGTCACCCAGAGGGTTTTACCCCTCTTCTGTCTCAACCATCTCAGAGGGGCATGGTCCGACACTAAGTTAAACCTGCGGCCTAGCAGGTAGTACTTCAGGTTGTCTACAGCCCATTTTATAGCCAAGCATTCTTTCTCCATTACGGCATAGTTCTTCTCACAAGAGGACGGTTTCTGGCTCAGATACAGGATGAGATGCTCTTCTCCATTTATTTCCTGTGACAGCACTAGTCCCATCCGAACTTTCGAAGCATTGGTCTGTGAGTCGCCCGCCAGGGCCTGTGGGGTACTCGGCACCGAGCCCGTTCTCTTCAATGGGGGATGTCACGGGTAGCACAGCTCGGTCCGTGGCCCTGGGCGCTCACTGAAAAGGGGGAATATTTACAGGGGATTAAAGTATTTGTAAGATGTTCGTGACGCCACCTGTGGTACCTGGTCAGTGTGACCAGCGCTGCTGTGTAAATCCACTGAGGGGTTGTTTCTGGGCAGCAAGGTGTTAAGTCTTCCACAGGCAAGACTGGGTCCCTCAGGGTAGATGGCGGTGCTGGGGTGCAAGACGGAGAAGGGGGCTTTCAGCCGCAGGAGCAATAATGCAGACACACACACGAAAGTCTCTTTCTGTACCTTTACTGATGTAGTTGCAGGCACGTCCCGGGAAGCTGGCAGGGTGAAGGATGCACGTCCAGTATTTCCACTGAGTAGGTGTAGGGCCTCCTTACTCCTGTAGTGTGAGTTTCTGACCTGTATGAAACGAAGTCTAACTCTGTCTTCACTTATACGCCCGGCTGACTTTGTGGTGGGGCCTTCTCTTGGATAGAACAGTGTCTCTGTATGCAGCGTCCTGCTAGACTCCGTCTTCCTGACCCCGGTTACGTATCAACGCTTGTGGGCCCCCTGCGACTTGAAGTCCCGCAGGTTCTCCGGTATCTCCTACTAGTCGTGTAGATTCTAGCTAGCTCGGACCCGGTGTCCGGTTATTCAGAGTAGAGGTAAGCTATCAATGCTGTTTCAACCTCCGTTACTCTCTTCTTCTCTTCCACTCGCCTTTCGTCCTACTCCGACCCTTAACATAAGCACACTAGCAGTAGATGGCTGATTCTTCTCTCTCTTCACCACTCTCAAAGCGTCGGCACGCTTACTCCCTGAACTGCACTCAGTTGACTCAGTTCTGACCAGGCTGAAGTGGCTATCTTTCTCCACTTGTACTAGCCTCCACACATTGAACTAAGCTCAAAGCTGCAGTCTTCAGGTTCTCTCAATTACTGCTGTTTCCTTTCCTTCTTTCTTTCTAATGCTCTGTCTGAAGCAGCTATCAGGATTTCCGTCTGACCTGCACCTGGCTTTGCAGACTCACTGATCTGTGCACACTTCTAGAGCTAACTCTCCAACACTCCTAGAGAACTAACAATTTCTCACTTCTGTGTAGAATCACCAACTACACTGAATTCTGCTCTAGTCTACGAGGTGACACTGCAGGCTGCAGCCCTCTGACTAGACTGTCTGCTCTCTCTGAGGAGACTAAACAAACTACCTTTGCTCTGAGCTCTCTCAGCTCTCAGCTAGACTGTCTGAGGTGACTAAGCTAAAACTCAGTGTCTTCACCATCCTATATACTCTGAAAGGGCTCCCTCTGGTGGCTCTAGGGAATGGTGAAGCTGTGTGAATGAATATCAGGTCTCTTGTGGGTGTTACCTTTGGTGCATACTCCTGGGAAATGTGATTCCAAGCGCAGCTGGGCTACACATCTGGGCTACAAATTCTTTGCTAAAGTCTGGTGCGACCAGAACCGGATGCTTGCGAAAAGCCTGCTTGAGCTCTTGAAACACCATCTCTGTGTCAGGAGTCCATTTTACCATTGTTGACTTGGTGCCCACAAGGAGATCTGTTAATGGTGCGGCAATTATGGCAAAGTTCGGGTTAAAACGCTGGTAGTACCCACAATCCCAAGAAACGCCCCTCACATGTTTCTTGGACAGTGGTTGCGGCCATTTCTGAATTGCCTCTATCTTATTCAGCTGGGGCTTGATCTCGCCTTTCCCAATGATGTAGCCTAAGTACCTGGCCTCCTCCTTCCCTATGGCACACTTCTTGGGATTTATGGTGAATCCCGCTTTCCTCAATGCATTGAGGATTGCCTGTACCTTGGGCAGGTGCGCGCTCCAGCCAGGGCTAAAGATGACAATGTCATCCAAGTAGGCTGCGGCATATTTCTTGTGTGGAGCCAAGATTTGATCAATCGCCCTCTGGAAGGTAGCTGGGGCCCCCTGCAGTCCGAAGGGCATTCTGGTGTACTGAATGCACCCATCGGGCGTCGAGCAGGCCGTCTTCTCCTTGGCACTCTGGGACATGGGGATCTGCCAGTACCCTTTTGTCAGGTCAAGGGTTGTGATGTATCTTGCGGACCCCAGTCACTTAATGAGTTCATCCACGTGGGGCATTGGGTATGCATCATAACTAGTCACTTCATTGAGCCTGAGGTAATCATTACAAACCGCCACTCGCCATTGGGCTTCGGCACGAGGACAATGGAACTCGACCATCCACTTCTTGACTTCTCTATCACTCCGAGGTCCAGCATTCTCTTCACCTCCTTTGAGATTATCTCACGGCATGCTTCGGGGATTCTATAGAGCTTGAGATTCACCCTTACATGAGGCTCTGTTAACACATCGTGTTCCACGACCTGTGTGCGCCCTGGCAACTCCGAGAACAGGTTGCGGTTCTGCTGCAGCAGTTCTCGACATTGTTGCTTCTGGGCCGGCGTTAGTGTTTCAGCAATCACGACCTCCTCTACCTTAGCTTTGGGACGGACCTCTAGGCAAGGAGTTTCCAGTGGTTCTTGGTCCCGCCATGGCTTGAGCAAATTCACATGGTATACCTGGTGCAGCTTCCTGCGACCGGGCTGGTGTACCTTGTAATTCACCTCCCCAAGCATTTCCACCACCTCGTACGGACTTGGCCTGGAACTTGCTCTCAACCATGGGGATAAGTACTAGCACGCGGTCCCCGGGTTGAAATTGCCTTAGCCTCGCTGATCTGTTGTATACCCTTGCTTGAGCCTCCTGTGCCTGGAGAATATGTTCCTTTACAATAGGCATTACGTGAGCCATCCTCTTCTGCTGGGCGACATGCTCGATTACACTCCAGTGCGGCGTGACCTCAGCCTCCCAGGTTTCTTTGGCGATGTCCAGGAGACCTTGTGGATGTCGGCCGTACAGGAGCTTGAACGGTGAGAAACCAGTGAAGGCATGAGGGAATTCTCTGATGGAAAAGAGCAGGACCAGGAACAGATAGTTCCAGTCTCGATCGTCCTTCTCAACGACCCTCTTAAGCATGGCCTTTAAGGTCTTATTGAAGTGCTCCACCAGGCCATCTGTCTGTGGATGGTAGACTGAAGTCTGCAACGGGGCAATCTAGAGGACTCGACACAGCTCCCGCCCCTTTGTACTCATAAAAGGCGTACCCTGGTCCGTCAAAATCTCCTTAGTTAAATTGGTCCTTGCAAAGATATGGACAAGCTTCCGGGCGATGCTCTTAGCCAAAGAGTTCCTCAGTGGCACCAGTTCTGGGTACCGATCATGTTGTCCATGACCACTAGGATATATTGATGGTCGCGTGCAGATTTAACTAGGGGACCTACCAGGTCCATGGCAATCCTCTCACGCTCCACTACCCGCTCGAACCTAGTCAAAAAGGCTTCTACATCATCCCCCGGGGTCATTTTTTGGATGGCTCGTCATACCGTTTTCCGGGCTTACGAGTCATCAACTGGATATGGGGAGGAGACCGCCGGCCTCACACGAACTGCCTCTGCACAGGTCCTGCTAACACACATGCCCGTGTCGGTTCTGCAGGAAGAGGATATGGTGAGCACTCTCCCTCCCACTCTGAGTGCTCACATAAAACCAGCCCATGTATGCAGCTTTCTTTAAGTCTCCCAACACTTAGTGTGCTGGAGTAAAAATATCCTGGTTTCATACCACTAATGCCAACATGCGCAGTGACACATATCTCCCCTCGTACTCTGTGCCAGTGACCCTGTCACATCCCCTACAGCCCTCATATAGTATGATGGTGCCACCACAGCCCTCGTATGGTATGATGGTCCCCGCACATCAGTCATATAGCATGATGGTCCCTCACAGCCCTCATATGGTATGATGGTCCCCCACAGCCCTCATATAATATGATGGTCTCCCACAGCCCTCGTATGGTATGATGGTCCCCCACAGCTCTCATATAGTATTATGGTCCCCCACAGCCCTCATATAGTATGATGGTACCCCCATAGTCTCTCTATAGTATGATGGTCCCTCATGGCTCTCATATATCATGATGATCCCCCATAGTCCCCATATAGTATTATTGTCCCCCACAGCCCTCATATAATATGATGGTACCCCACAGCCCTCTTATGGTATGATGGTCCCCCACAGCTCTCATATAGTATTATGGTCCCCCACAGCCCTCATATAGTATGATGGTACCCCCATAGTCTCTCTATAGTATGATGGTCCCTCATGGCTCTCATATATTATGATGATCCCCCATAGTCCCTATATAGTATTATTGTCCCCCAGCATTTGTATGAAATGTCCAACTGGGGGTCTGTATGTGGGGGAGACAGGGCAAAAACTGAGAACAAGGATGAATTCCCATCACCACACAATAAGAGAAAAAAGAATGGATCTACCTGTGGCAAAACACTTTTGTATCCGCGGTCATAGCATGATGGACATGAAAATACTTGTATTAAAATCTAACTTTAAATCTGAGAGAGATAGAAAGGTTAGGGAATATAAGCTCATGGCGACCTTTGACACTCTCAGTGCTGGAATGAATACGTATATCCCATGGATTTATGTCCTTTTACATCAATTAAGGAATCTGCTTCTTTGACCTGGGGGCATCAAAACACAATACCAGACCCCAATCAGAGGGCAATAAAACTTTCACACTCCTTATCTATGAACTGTTCCAATATTTATGTTCATCCCTCTCCCATAATGACAGTTCTGCTTCACATCACTTGTCTTACCTATTGCATTATTTCTGTGCCGTGTTGTGTATAAATATGTGATTCTTCAGTTTTTGTTTTAGTCTTTGCCTGATGAAGAGACCTGAGTAGCCTCAAAAGCTTGCAATTTGTTATCATCTTTTCAGTTAGCCATTAAAAGATATCAACCACTGAGGACTCTCAATTCTAAATATTTTTCTATCTACTAGCTAACACTGTACAAAGATACACATCTTTCCTATATCTAAGTGTTATTGGGAAGCATATACCCATTTCTCAGTTTCTGGTGAGCGTGGAAGCTCAAAAGCGCTGTGGTGAATAGCTTAAAGGATGTAGATTCCAAATATATAAGTTTCCTGCCTCTATGCCCAATCTGCGTTATTATATTCAAGTTTGAAGGAACTTCCAAAACCATGTGCTCTTAAACAAAGGCTGGTTTCTGGTCACCAACCACATTCCCGAGGGGGGGGGGAATACAGTGGGGTAGAATTACACAGTGCAGGGGGAGAGAGAAAGTGCAGCTATGTGCCTGCAGAGACGAAATGTGTGGAAGGGCAGCATGTCCACTTACAAACCAAGGAGATGCAGCAGAAAGCACTGTAGGTGTAATCGAATCCAGGAAAAATAAATCATATTTCCCTGACAATGGAGCACGGAGGTGATGCAGCCCATGGCAAGAGTAGCCCATCATGTATTTCCATATTTGCCCGATGGCCAGTCCAGCCCTTCTGATTGATGCATTCTGGTGTGTCCTTCGTACATCACAACTTGTCTCGCAGCCGGTGGAGAAGAGGTCACAATCCCCCAGTTGTGGAGCAGACAATGTTCTCCTCTCTTCACTGGTCCAGTCTATTTTCAACACAAATTCAAAATTGAATTAATGAAAGAATGGAAGAGGTCTCTTCTTCCAGCGATGTCAGGACCCCTATGGGTGACGTCCGTCCTCCGGTCAGCGAGGGCTGTATAGGGTCTCCCATAATGATAAGAGCCCTCACTGTGGTTCTCTGGATGGAGAGATTAATGGTTTCTCAGCGTGGCCTGTTGGTGATTGGAGCATCAGTGTCGGGTCAGCAGGCCCCCTGGCGCCACGTGTCTCCATGTTATGGGTGTTGTTCTGATCGCACGTCACCCTGTAATTCACTTTTATAATAAGTAATCACAGGAGCGGTTTGAGGGCCGATCATGCGATCCATTGCAATCGTTTAGTGCAGGGTGAGAGGATCAGGGCACGTGTGAGGTCTCATGAACTTCCAAATGATCGGGGGATTATATCTTCTTCCACAGATGATGGACCCCAGGGACCAGGAACCGACCATGACACCTCCTCCCACAGAACTAGGTAATGTACTGCAGCAGATACTGATGTGTCCACATGAATTACAAATAAGGGGGTGCTAATGATTTGGTGGGGTGCCTAGTGCTCCGAGTACCACCCTGAAATCTGTATGTAGATGCTCACTACATTATTCCGAATGGAAGCTTCTGTTTTAGGACACCCTGTGCCCCCCCTACTTGGTGAGCAAAATCTTCGCCAGGTTCTTTCAGCGGCTGCCCTGCCACCTGGTGAATGCAAAGAAATGCCAAAACTGGGAGAACTGAAGATTGAGGGGCACCAGCAGAGGAATCATTACCTCCCCCTGAACTTCCAATCTCTGTCCGATATGTTCCACATGGACAGTTCTATCCAGGAGGCTCAAGAGAAACTGCATAGACTGCTCAAGGTGAGAAGAGGGTTCACAAAAGCACCATGTTTAAGAGAGACTTCTGAGAGCAACTGAGTATTAGAGGATGAGGCTGCAGGGACAGCGTGTGGACAAGAGAGGCTGCAGGGACAGTGTGTGGACAAGAGAGGCTGCAGGGACAGTGTGTGGACAACAGAGGCTGTAGGGAAAGTGCATGGACAAGAGAGGCAGCAGGGACAGTGTGTGCACAAGAGAGGCTGCAGGTACAGTGTGTGGACAAGAGAGGCTGCAGGGACAGTGTGTGGACAACAGATGCTGCAGGGACAGTGTGTGGACAAGAGAGGCTGCAGGGAGTGTGTGGACAAGAGAGGCTGCAGGGACAGTGTGTGGACAAGAGAGGCTGTAGGGACAGTGCGTGGACAACAGAGGCTGTAGGGACAGTGCATGGACAAGAGAGGCTGCCGGGACAGTGTGTGGACAAGAGAGGCTGCAGGGACAGTGTGTGGACAACAGACACTGCAGGGACAGTGTGTGGACAAGAGAGGCTGCAGGGACAGTGTGTGGACAACAGAGGCTGTAGGGACAGTGCGTGGACAAAAGTGGCTGCAGGGACAGTGCATGGACAAGAGAGGCTGCAGGGACAGTGTGTGGACAACAGAGGCTGCAGGGACAGTGTGTGGACAAGAGAGGTGCAGGGACAGTGTGTGGACAAAGAGGCTGTAGGACAGTCCGTGGACGAGAGACTGCAGGGACAGTGTGTGGACAAGAGAGGCTGCAGGGACAGTGTGTGGACAAAGACGCTGCAGGAACAGTGTGTGGACAACAGAGGCTGAGGGACATGTAGTGGACAAGAGAGGCGCAGGACATGTGTGGACAAGAGAGGCTGCAGGGACAGTGTGTGGACAAGAGAGGCTGCAGGGACAGTGTGTGGACAAGAGAGGCTGCAGGGACAGTGTGTGGACAACAGAGGCTGTAGGGAAGTGTGTGGACAAGAGAGGCTGCAGGGACAGTGTGTGGACAAAAAGTGCAGGCGTGTTGCAAGGGTGCGGGACAGTGTGTGGCAAGAGAGGCTGCAGGGACAGTGTGTGGACAACAGAGCTGCAGGGACAGTGTGTGGACAACAGAGGCTGCAGGGAAGTGTGTGGACAAGAGAGGCTGCAGGGACAGTGTGTGGACAAGAGAGGCTGTAGGGACAGTGGTGGGACAACAGAGCTGTAGGGACAGTGCATTGGACAAGAGAGGCTGCCGGGACAGTGTGTGGGACAAGAGAGGCTGCAGGGACAGTGTGTGGACAACAGACATGCAGGGACAGTGTGTGGACACAGAAGGCTGCAGGGACAGTGTGTGGACAACAGAGGCTGAGGGACAGTGCGTGGACAAAAGTGGCTGCAGGGACAGTGCTGGACAAGAGAGGCTGCAGGGACAGTGTGTGGACAACAGAGGCTGCAGGGACATGTGTGGAGAACCCGAGTCGTGTAGGGACAGTGTGTGGACAAAGAGGCTGCAGGACAGTGTGTGGACAACAGAGGCTGCAGGGACAGTGTGTGGACAACAGAGGCTGCAGGGACAGTGTGTAGACAACAGAGACTGCAGGGACAGTGTGTGGACAACAGAGCTGCAGGACAGTGTGTGGACAAAGAGGCAGCAGGGACAATGTGTGGACAAGAGAGGCTGCAGGGACATTGTGTGGACAACAGAGGCTGCAGGACAGTGTGTGGACAACAGAGACTGCAGGGACAGTGTGTGGACAACAGAGGCTGCAGGACAGTGTGTGGACAACAGAGGCTGCAGGGACAGTGTGTGGACAATAGAGGCTGCAGGGACAGTGTGTGGACAACAGAGGCTGCAGGGACAGTGTGTGGACAACAGAGGCTGCAGGGACAATGTGTGGACAAGAGAGGGCTGCAGGGGGGCAGTGTGTGGACAACAGAGGCTGCAGGGACAGTGTGTGGACAACAGAGACTGCAGGGACAGTGTGTGGACAACAGAGGCTGCAGGGACAGTGTGTGGACAACAGAGGCTGCAGGGACAGTGTGTGGACGGGGCACAGAGGCTGCAGGGACAGTGTGTGGACAACAGAGGCTGCAGGGACAGTGTTAACCAGACATAAGAAAAAAAAACTACATCTCAGTCTATATTTAAATAATACCCGTAGTGGGGAGTGAAAAATGCATAATTTCACCAAACCAAGTAGTAAAAGACTGAAAGGACTATACTAGACCAAACTGCATATACAACAGTAACATATACTCAGAGAGAAAGAACACAGTCATAGGTCAAAATGTGAGAAAATAGAAAATACTTTATTAAATATGCAAGGATTTTAAGAGCACAACAGTTTTCCCAAATAAAAAGTGCCACTTAGAAACATATATTAGAGAAACACAGGGATCAATGCATGTGAACATATCATATAATATAACTAGGTGCACCTAGTGAGAGTAGCGATACAGTCATCATCATTAAGATAATACATCGGCAGCCGCCATATACAGGTAAATGGATGACATACGTACCACAGTAGTAAATATGATCGCACAGACACTGCCCCTGCTGCCCCAACGCGCGTTCGGATAGTTCCTTCCTCAGGGGGTGAGGTTGCAACTAACGAGACCATGCTTAAATACACACCAGACAGGAAATTGGCGTATGTGATTGCACCGTTGTCAAGAAGACAAAACATGGCGTCCGCAATGTAGCAGGAAAAGGCTGTCACATAACAAGCTGATCGGACATCACACAGTGCAATTAACATAACGTAAATCGGAACATGAAGTCAAATGTGCGGGATGCGATATTAAAAAGCCGTACCGAGTGAGCAAGCCCCGAGGTCGTTATAGTAACCGGATCAGCTGACATCAAGACCGGAAGACGCTGAGACTCATGGAAACAGACGCCTCCGACCAGATGCAGAAAGAGACCGGAAACCACAAGCCGGCCTGTATCGCTGCAAACTGAAGAGGTATAAGGCGTCCCACAAGTAATATTCCACATTAACAAATGCATCCAATAGTATATGATATTAAAATACTGGTGTCTATCCAAACATCGGTCCGAAACGGTGTAGAGATGGGATATAAGTGGCCAGTGAAAATGGACACACAGCAAAAAATGAAATGAAGCCCATATTCCACAAATTTAAAAGCATTAAACAACAACTAATGATATAAACAACCTCATAAATGTGGACAATAATATAGGGTTGTTAATCTACAACAATGGCACATGGAAATCACTAAGACAGATGATATATAATAAACAGAAATTAAAAAGAAAATAAAAATAAAAAAAGAGAAAATGAAAATAAAATATACAAAAAAGAATAAAAAAGAAATTTTAGATACATATATATATATAATATATAATATATATATATTATATATATATATATACAAATGACGCGCACCACATTGGTGGTACCAGGGCTATGGGGTACTCGGAACCAAGCCCATGGAAGTCTATGGGGAATGTCACTGCAGCAGAGCTCGGTCCGTGGCCCTGGCGGTCATGCAATGGGGAATATTTACAGGGGATTTTAGAATAATAGTTTGTGACCCCACCTGTGGTTTCTGATCAAATTGACCAGCGCTGCTATGTAGATCTTCTGAGGGGATGTTATGGCAGCTAGGTGTTAAGTCCCCCACAGGTGGGACTGTTCCTCCGAAGTCTATGGTGGTGGTGCAGGGTGCAGATAAGAAGTCAGTCACACACAATGCAGTCTCTTTCCATACCTTTACTTGTAGATGTTGCAGGTATGTCCCGGGAAGCTGGTCAGGTTGGAGAATTCACATTCAGGGAATTGTTGAGCAGGTTAAAGGCCTCCTTTCTCCTTAAAGTGTATGTGAGTACAAACTTGCATAAAGTCAAGTGCAACTCTTTCTGTAGCAACTACGCCCGGCCAACATTGTGGTGGAGCCTTCTATGTCTCTGATTATCAGATGTTGGAAGAACTAAGCCTATCAGGCTGGCCAAGCCAGGCTCCTGTTCTCCCTGACTCCGGTTACGTATCAGCGCTTAGGGCTACCTTCTGCGACTTGAAGTCCAGCAAGGCCTCCGGTTTTCTTATTACTAGACGTGAAGTACTAGCAATGCTTCGGACCCGGTGTCCGGTTTTCTAAGTGAAGGTGATCTGTCACCTAAGTCACTTGTCTTTCTATCTCCACTCGCCCGTCGCCCTGCTCTCGCCCTTAACATAAGCACAGTAGCAGTGGGTGTAGTCGTAAGCTTTCCTTCCAGTGCTCACTGACCTGTTCTCAGTTGCCTCGTTGTTATAACTGCAGTGGTTCCTTTCCTTCTTTCCTTCTTAGACCCCACTTCGAGTGGCTATCAGGAACTTCTGTCAACTGATTTCAATGCACGCTCTGAGAGTCGCCTTCCACGTCCTTAAGGAACACAGGCAGCTTGTTCTGAGGTAACAGGTTAAATGTAGTTCTGACTAGGCTAGAGTGATTCTTTACACTCCTACTAGCCTCCACTTTAAACATGAACTCAATTCGCTCTGTCAGGAACTAGTCTGTACTCCTCTCCCTCCAAGACTAGGAACTGAACTGCTCTGTCCTGAGACAGGAAACTAATCTCCTTCCTACTGCTACGTCACACTACTAAATAGTCTGAAATGCCTCTAGTGGCAGTGTTGGGAAGTGTGTGATGTGAATGAATATCAGACTTTACAGTTACCTTCTTGTGCATTTTCCAGGAGACATGTGTGCCTTGCGCAGCTGGGCCACACACCCCCCCTAGTTAAACTCAGCACTCCCAGGCTGAAATAGAAAAGAAAAACATTTTTGTTTTGCATATAACATAAACAATATAAACTCATCCCTTGCGGAGGTAAGGACTCTTGAACGTTACTTTTTGTACAATGGACATTAGAAAATTATCAAAAATACTTTTCAATAAATATATACAGTATAAGACAAGATTCTTGTGGATGACCCGCACCAAAAACCTCCCACGTGGGTCCTGGGTGGGCTGCAGGACTTCATTACTGCAGACCTCACTCTAGGCCACACCATACGTGTTTTTCTTCAGAGGTAGTTTAGGCTTTATGTAAAACCAAGATGGGGCACCGAAGTGCGAACTATTTACAATAAAAGTTTTTGGGCTCGCACAGTCCACAGCCACGCAGTCCTTTGCATGAGAAAACACATTTCAAGTAAAATCACATTTCAATCAACTCTTCACGTTTCTATACTTCACTTTACCCAACTGGGGTATTCTATTTAAATTACATATAGCAAATTATGTAAACATTTTCATTAAAGTGCTAATTTTCTTCAATAAAATTTCTTCAACTTTATACATGTTCAGGTGCAGTAAACCCCTGTCTGGGTCCTACTGTGTTTCATCTTTCTTGCTTATGACCATTACTTTTTCTACTCCTGGGGCCAGAAGTATACGATGCCCTTGGGAACCCATCACAAGAAGATCGTGTCCTGCAATATACGTTTGCGTAGCTACATCTTTTATTTGATCCTCCAGGGACCCAACGGGTACATCCTCAGAGTAGAACGCAGGTTGCGTTGTAAAAGGTGCAATGCTTGGTGCTGACGCCAAAGATGACGCTGCTGGGGCTTGCGATTCCGAGTAGGACGCAGGTGCGCGCAGTGGCTCAGTTGGGAACGCACTAACCTGCTGCTGTCGCTGCTCCCAGTCGTTTTCTATCGCTGACAGTTGGGTCTCCTCCGGTGTCCCTACCGGGGGACTGCATTCCGCTGCGGCCTCCTGGCCTGGCTGGCACTCCGGTCTGGGCAGGGCCTCCTCAGCCTCCGTCTCTCCCGCCGCTTCATCGGTGGAGTAGGGATCAGCACTTTTGGAGCCGGCTTCCGGTTCTTCCTCAGCCGTTTGCAGTGGTGGCACAGGTAACGGTTGCGCTCCTGGATGGGAGAGCGTTGCGTCCCACAGCAGCCGCTGTTTCAGGGCACGCCAGCTTTTCTCCATCTCCTCCACTTCTTTGCGGTGGCGGGCCACATCTTCCAGCACCGCATCCTCCTGCTTCACTCTCTGCACTCTTGGGTCGGTGTCCCGAGCTGGGGACGGCTCCGGTACAGGCAGTTGCCTTTCTGGGGAACGGGGTCTGCGCCCCGCCGCTCCTCCACACAGCGTCTCCTGTCCTTCCGCCATCTCTCTCCAGGCCAGACTGTACTTTCCATCTGGAACAATCTGGTCTCTTCCGTGGATGCGGGATTTGCGCTTCCTCTTCTTGGCATAGAAAATGAAGAGGAGGCGGATCTCCTTAGCAGTGGGGCAGGCTCTCACATTATAGTAGCATTTTGAGAGGGCACCCATCACTTTCGCGCCACAGGGGGGTACACGCCCACGAATGCACGCCCACCTTCTTCACCAGCGCCTCAGGGCGCGAATATGGCGGCAAAATGGCGGAAAATGGCGCCAAAAATCACAAAAACTGCACACAGTCTTTTTGCACAAAACGGTCCACAAAGGCACACAGGACTCACAAATTGCAAGCTTCGTATCCTGTTCGTGACGCCAAAAATGACGCGCACCACATTGGTGGTACCAGGGCTATGGGGTACTCGGAACCAAGCCCATGGAAGTCTATGGGGAATTTCACTGGCAGCAGAGCTCGGTCCGTGGCCCTGGCGGTCATGCAATGGGGGAATATTTACAGGGGATTTTAGAATAATAGTTTGTGACGCCACCTGTGGTTTCTGATCAAATTGACCAGCACTGCTATGTAGATCTTCTGAAGGGATGTTATGGCAGCTAGATGTTAAGTCCCCCACAGGTGGGACTGTTCCCTCGAAGTCTATGGTGGTGCAGGGTGCAGATAAGAAGTCAGTCACACACAATGCAGTCTTTTTCCATACCTTTACTTGTAGATGTTGCAGGTATGTCCCGGGAAGCTGGTCAGGTTGGAGAATGCACATTCAGGGAATTGTTGAGCAGGAGGCCTCCTTTCTCCTTAAAGTGTATGTGAGTACAAACTTGCATAAAGTCAAGTGCAACTCTTTCTGTAGCAACTACGCCCGGCCAACATTGTGGTGGAGCCTTCTATGTCTCTGATTATCAGATGTTGGAAGAACTAAGCCTATCAGGCTGGCCAAGCCAGGCTCCTGTTCTCCCTGACTCCGGTTACGTATCAGCGCTTAGGGCTACCTTCTGCGACTTGAAGTCCAGCAAGGCCTCCGGTTTTCTTATTACTAGACGTGAAGTACTAGCAATGCTTTGGACCCCGGTGTCCGGTTTTCTAAGTGAAGGTGATCTGTCACCTAAGTCACTTGTCTTTCTATCTCCACTCGCCCGTCGCCCTGCTCTCGCCCTTAACATAAGCACAGTAGCAGTGGGTGTAGTCGTAAGCTTTCCTTCCAGTGCTCACTGACCTGTTCTCAGTTGCCTCATTGTTATAACTGCAGTGGTTCCTTTCCTTCTTTCCTTCTTAGACCCCACTTCGAGTGGCTATCAGGAACTTCTGTCAACTGATTTCAATGCATGCTCTGAGAGTCGCCTTCCACGTCCTTAAGGAACACAGGCAGCTTGTTCTGAGGTAACAGGTTAAATGTAGTTCTGACTAGGCTAGAGTGATTCTTTACACTCCTACTAGCCTCCACTTTAAACATGAACTCAATTCGCTCTGTCAGGAACTAGTCTGTACTCCTCTCCCTCCAAGACTAGGAACTGAACTGCTCTGTCCTGAGACAGGAAACTAATCTCCTTCCTACTGCTACGTCACACTACTAAATAGTCTGAAATGCCTCTAGTGGTTGTGTTGGGAAGTGTGTGATGTGAATGAATATCAGGCTTTACAGTTACCTTCTTGTGCATTTTCCAGGAGACATGTGTGCCTTGCGCAGCTGGGCCACACACATACACACATGATACATACATATATATACACGAAAAAATAATAAAAATGCAACAAAAAAATAATCAAAACAAAATAATGAATAATTAACAATATAGATACAGATCTATGGAGAACATGAGGTATATAATAATCTGCATAATATATCTTCGAAGATCAAACAGTAGTGAACTACTTCGAATACGCTTAATGGTATGATGGCAATATGTATATAACTAAAATTCATAACTGTATAGACAATATAATTTACCTATGAATGGTGTCATATCAACAGCATTCTAACCATATAATGCCACCATATATCTCACAACCAACAGCATAAACAGAAGATCACACAAAAATGTACAAGATATATAAAATAAAGAGCCAAAATACAGTTAGGTCCATAAATATTTGGACAGAGACAACATTTATCTAATTTTGGTTCTAGACATTACCACAATGAATTTGAAACAAAACAAATCAGATGCAGTTGAAGTTCAGACTTTCAGCTTTCATTTGAGGGTCTCCACATTAAAATTGGATGAAGGGTTTAGGAGTTTCAGCTCCTTAACATGTGCCACCCTGTTTTTAAAGGGACCAAAAGTAATTGGACAATTGACTCCAAGGCTATTTCATGGACAGGTGTGGGCAATCCCTTCATTATATCATTCTCAATTAAGCAGATAAAAGGGCTGGTGTTGATTTGAGTGTGGTGTTTGCATTTGGAAGGTTTAGCTGTGAAGGAAACATGCGGTCAAAGGAGCTCTCCATGCAGGTGAAATAAGCTATCCTTAAGCTGCAAAAAACAGAAAAAACCCATCCGAGAAATTGCTACAACATTAGGAGTGGCAAAATCTACAGTTTGGTACATTCTGAGAAAGAAAGAAAGCACTGGTGAACTCATCAATGCAAAAAGACCTGGGCGCCCACGGAAGACAACAGTGGTGGATGATCGCAGAATACTCTCCATGGTGAAGAGAAACCCCTTCACAACAGCCAACCAAGTGAACAACACTCTCCAGGAGGTAGGCGTACCAATATCCAAATCTACCATAAAGAGAAGACTGCATGAAATTAAATACAGAGGGTTCACTGCACGGTGCAAGCCACTCATAAGCATCAAGAATAAAAAGGCTAGGCTGGACTTTGCTAAAAAAACATCTAAAAAAGCCAGCACAGTTCTGGAAGAACATTCTTTGGACAGATGAAACCAAGATCAACCTCTACTAGAATGATGGAAAGAGAAAAGTATGGTGAAGGCGTGGTACAGCTCATGATCCAAAGAATACCACATCATCTGTAAAACATGGCGGAAGCAGTGTGATGGCTTGGGCATGCATGGCTGCCAGTGGCACTGGGTCACTAGTGTTTATTGATGATGTGACACAGGACAGAAACAGCCGAATGAATTCTGAGGGATTCAGAGCCATACTGTGTGCTCAGATCCAGCCAAATGCAGCCAAACTGATTGGTCGTCGTTTCATACTACAGATGGACAATGACCCAAAACATAAAGCCAAAGCAACCCAGGAGTTTATTAAAGCAAAGAAGTGGAATATTCTTGAATGGCCAAGTCAGTCACCTGATCTCAACCCAATTGAGCATGCATTTCACTTGTTAAAGACTAAACTTCAGACAGAAAGGCCCACAAACAAACAACAACTGAAAACCACCCGGTGAAGGCCTGGAGAGCATCAAAAAGAAGGAAACACAGTGTCTGGTGATGTCCATGAGTTCAAGACTTCAGGCAGTCATTGCTAACAAAGGGTTTTCAACCAAGTACTAGAAATGAACATTTTATTTACAATTATTTCATCTGTCCAATTACTTTTGGTCCCTTTAAACAGGGTGGCACATGTTAAGGAGCTGAAACTCCTAAACCCTTCATCCAATGTTAATGTGGATACCCTCAAATGAAAGCTGAAAGTCTGAACTTCAACTGCATCTGATTTGTTTTGTTTCAAATTCATTGTGGTAATGTCTAGAACCAAAATTAGATAAATGTTGTCTCTGTCCAAATATTTATGGACCTAACTGTATATAGAGAACTGAAGTCCAATTATTTTGATAGAAGTATCCTCATCCACCCGTCGATCTGGAATCCATATATAAGGTTCAATCAAAGTGCCAAAGATGCAGATGCCACATACAAGAAACTAAAGAAATAGAAACACATATAAAATCAATAAAAAATATATGATACAAAGGGACACTTAGGAGGGTATTTAAAGAAAAGGAGCAAAAGAGAGGTATTCATTCAATCCATCCGGATGGACCGTCTGTAAACGCCAGATCCATTGTGTTTCAAGTCTAGCCAGACGTTTAGATAGCTGTCCTCCTCGGATATTAATATGTAAAGTATCGATGCCTCTAACTTTAAGGAGTGTAGCATCGCACTCATGTCTAATTTTAAAGTGCCTAGGTAATGTCTTCAGGGTGGTTGTATCCATGTGGGTGGAGGCCGCCTGAATCCCAAGAACATGTTCACGTACGCGAACTTTGAGTTGTCTGGTGGTCAGACCAACATATATTAACCCACACGGGCATGTGGCATAATAGATGACATAATGCGTAGTGCATGTAATTCGCTGCCTAATGGAAAATGTTCTAGTACCTTTAGAATTAGTAAACGAATTAGATCTCTCAATACTGGGGCAGGCGACACATCCCCCACAGGGAACGCAACCAACCCTGGGTATAAAATTGTCAAGAAATGTAGACTGATGTTGTCCCGGATAGTGGCTATGGACCAATTGGTCTCGAAGATTCCTCGCCCGTCTGAAAGTCATCGCTGGCCTAGCAGGGAGAAATTTCTTAATCACCGCATCAGCTTTCAGAATAGGCCAGGCTTTTTCTAAGATATCTCTTATCCGGTTAGACTGACAATGAAAGGTTGTAATGAACCGGATTTTTTCACAAGAAGATACCCTGGACCTAGAGTTTGCCCTATATAGCAGCTCATGACGGGAAGAATGTTTTGCTCTCTGGTAGGCCTTTTGACTGATTTACAACTATATCCCCGTGCGAGAAATCTCAGTCGTAGCTCCCTTGCCCTTGCCTCAAAATCCACATCTGTGGAACAGATCCGTCGAAGACGGAGAAACTGCCCCACTGGGATGGATCTAATCATATGCTGGGGGTGACCAGAGGATGCGTGTAGCAGAGAGTTGGTAGAAGTTTTTTAACGGAAAATATCCGTGCATATCATCCCCGAGTGGTCTCTCTTGATCGTAACATCCAGGAAATCAATAGAATTCATATCACTCACAAAGGTGAGATGAATGTTCTGATCATTGCTGTTCAAGAAGGTCTCAAAAGACTCAAGGTCGATGGCCGTGCCCTGTCAGACGAAGAAGATGTCATCAATATAGCGTGTCCACAACGGGACACGGTCTATTGATCCCTGTTCCTCTGACAGGAAGAGGTCCCTCTCCCACAGCCCAGAAAGAGATTTGCATACGAGGGCGCATAGGCCACCCCCATAGCAGTCCCCTGGAGCTGTAGGTAGAAGGACCCCTTGAACACAAAAAAGTTGTGGGTGAGGGTGAATTCTAATAGTTCCAGCAGAAGCTCCCGTATTCCAGTAGATAGCGTAGACATATCAAGAAAGTATCTTACAGCAGCAATGCCGTCCCTATGTCTGATATTAATATAAAGGGATTCAACGTCTGCTGAAACTAGTAGACTACCACCCTCCAAACACAGACCATCGACCCTGCGTAACAAATCCCGTGTCCCAGAGGAAAGACGGAATATTGATCACAAGTGGCTGAAGATGGAAATCGATCCACCTATTCACATGCTCCAACAAGTTCCCCTCCCCAGATATAATGGGTCTGCCAGGTGGTGTAACAGTATTTTTGTGGATCTTGGGTAGTAAATAGAGGGTTGGAATCGTAGGTTCAGTCACAGTCAAAGCCATAGCAAGATCCTTGGTGATAACGTTGTCCCGTAATGCACGTTGGATAATGGCATCCAATTGTGCACTGTATGCTGACAAAGGGTTATATGTTAGTTTTTTATAACATATGCCATTATCAAGCTGTCTGAAGGCTTCCTTTTTATACATAGTTTTAGGCCATAGGACGACGTTACCACCTTTGCCTGCCGGCTTGACTAAGACGTCAGGCAGATTCTGTAAGAAAGTCAATCTTTCCCTCTCTCCTTTAGTAAGATTATCATCTATAATAGATCCAGAGATATTAGACAGTTCATCCGTTACTACGCGAACAAAGAGATCAATGCTAGCACAGGAAGACAGGGGGGGGAACCTGTTGGAGCGAGGGCGAATAGATGGAGGAACCTTACCGCCCTCGTGTACGTGTTCCACCGCCAATTCCTCAAGGATTCTTAGTGCACCTTGTTCTTCTTCTGTAGGAAAGAGGATATGGAGTTCGTTATTAAAATAGAACCTCTTGAACAGCAATGATCTAGCAAAAAGATGTAAATCCTTTAAGGTAGTAAACATGTCAAATCTAGATGTTGGAGAGAAAGAGAGACCCTTCTCCAATAGTTGGAGATCTGTATCAGCTAAATTATAGTGGCTTAAATTAATCACCTTATTCTCTCTTCCATACGAAACATGTGAAGCATTCTGTCTTCTGTACGGATGAAAAGAGTGATCCCTCAATCGATTATTTTCAGTAACACCAATATTAGAAGCAGAGACTGATGATGAATCAGATCGACCAATCAAGGAAGATAGGGAAACGTTAGATGCAGATCTTGTCATATTCTGTCTATCCCTGGTTCTCCAAAGGTAGACCCTTTTTGACTGGTAATCTTTAGTGTCCCTATTGAATTTAGACATTTGTGTTTCTTGAATCTTCTTAACCAACTGGTCCATAGCTTTATCCAACTCGCTGTCAAATGCCTGGAGTTTATCCGTGGGACATCCAGCTCTCACCTCAGCCTGTGCAGAGTCTATCAGATTATCCAGCTCAGAGATACTGGCTGTATTCAAATCTATCAGGTGTGTATTTAAGCATGGTCTCGTTAGTTGCAACCTCACCCCCTGAGGAAGGAACTATCCGAAACGCGCGTTGGGGCAGCAGGGGCAGTGTCTGTGCGATCATATTTACTATTGTGGTAAGTATGTCATCCATTTACCTGTATATGGCGGCTGCCGATGTATTATCTTAATGATGATGACTGTATCGCTACTCTCACTAGGTGCACCTAGTTATATTATATGATATGTTCACATGCATTGATCCCTGTGTTTCTCTAATATATGTTTCTAAGTGGCACTTTTTATTTGGGAAACTGTTGTGCTCTTAAAATCCTTGCATATTTAATAAAGTATTTTCTATTTTCTCACATTTTGACCTATGACTGTGTTCTTTCTCTCTGAGTATATGTTACTGCAGGGACAGTGTGTGGACAACAGAGGCTGCAGGGACAGTGTGTGGACAACAGAGGCTGCAGGGACAGTGTGTGGACAACAGATGCTGTAGGGACAGTGTGTGGACAACAGAGGCTGTAGGGACAGTGTGTGGACAACAGAGGCTGCAGGGACAGTGTGTGGACAACAGAGGCTGTAGGGACACTGTGTGGACAACAGAGGCTGCAGGGACACTGTGGACAAGAGAGGCTGCAGGGACAGTATGTGGACAAGAGAGACAACAGAGGCTGCAGGGACACTGTGGACAAGAGAGGCTGCAGGGACAGTATGTGGACAAGAGAGGCTGCAGGGACAGTGTGTGGACAAGAGAGGCTGCAGGGACAGTGTGTGGACAACAGAGGCTTCAGGGACACTGTGGACAAGAGAGGCTGCAGGGACAGTATGTGGACAAGACAGGCTGCAGGGACAGTGTGTGGACAAGAGAGGCTGCAGGGACAGTGTGTGGACAACAGAGGCTTCAGGGACACTGTGGACAAGAGAGGCTGCAGGGACAGTATGTGGACAAGAGAGGCTGCAGGGACAGTGTGTGGACAAGAGAGGCTGCAGGGACACTGTGTGGACAACAGATGCTGTAGGGACAGTGTGTGGACAACAGAAGCTGTAGGGACAGTGTGTGGACAACAGAGGCTGCAGGGACAGTGTGTGGACAACAGAGGCTGTAGGGACACTGTGTGGACAACAGAGGCTGTAGGGACACTGTGTGGACAACAGAGGCTGCAGGGACACTGTGGACAAGAGAGGCTGCAGGGACACTATGTGGACAAGAGAGGCTGCAGGGACAGTGTGTGGACAAGAGAGACTGCAGGGACACTGTGTGGACAACAGAGGCTGCAGGGACAGTGTGTGGACAACAGAGGCTTCAGGGACACTGTGGACAAGAGAGACTGCAGGGACAGTATGTGGACAAGAGAGGCTGCAGGGACAGTGTGTGGACAAGAGAGGCTGCAGGGACAGTGTGTGGACAAGAGAGGCTGCAGGGACAGTGTGTGGACAAGAGAGGCTGCAGGGACAGTGTGTGGACAACAGAGGCTGTAGGGACAGTGTGTGGACAACAGAGGCTGCAGGGACAGTGTGTGGACAACAGAGGCTGCAGGGACAGTGTGTGGACAACAGAGGCTGCAGGGACTGTGTGGACAACAAAGGCTGCAGGGACAGTATGTGGACAACAGAGGCTGTAGGGACAGTGTGTGGACAACAGAGGCTGTAGGGACACTGTGTGGACAACAGAGGCTGCAGGGACACTGTGGACAAGAGAGGCTGCAGGGACAGTGTGTGGACAAGAGAGACTGCAGGGACACTGTGTGGACAAAGAGGCTGCAGGGACAGTGTGTGGACAACATAGGCTTCAGGGACACTGTGGACAAGAGAGGCTGCAGGGACAGTATGTGGACAAGAGAGGCTGCAGGGACAGTGTGTGGACAAGAGAGGCTGCAGGGACAGTGTGTGGACAAGAGAGGCTGCAGGGACAGTGTGTGGACAAGAGAGGCTGCAGGGACAGTGTGTGGACAAGAGAGGCTGCAGGGACAGTGTGTGGACAAGAGAGGCTGCAGGGACAGTGTGTGGACAACAGAGGCTGTAGGGACAGTGTGTGGACAACAGAGGCTGCAGGGACAGTGTGTGGACAACAGAGGCTGCAGGGACAGTGTGTGGACAACAGAGGCTGCAGGGACTGTGTGGACAACAAAGGCTGCAGGGACAGTATGTGGACAACAGAGGCTGTAGGGACAGTGTGTGGACAACAGAGGCTGTAGGGACACTGTGTGGACAACAGAGGCTGCAGGGACACTGTGGACAAGAGAGGCTGCAGGGACAGTGTGTGGACAAGAGAGCTGCAGGGACACTGTGTGGACAAGCAGAGGCTGCAGGGACACGTGTGGACAACAAGGCTCAGGGACATGTGGACAAGAGAGGCTGCAGGGACAGTGTGTGGACAAAGAGGCTGCAGGGACAGTGTGTGGACAAAGAGGCTGCAGGGACAGTGTGTGGACAAGAGAGGCTGCAGGGACAGTGTGTGGACAAGAGAGGCTGCAGGGACAGTGTGTGGACAAGAGAGGCTGCAGGGACAGTGTGTGGACAAGAGAGGCTGCAGGGACAGTGTGTGGACAACAGAGGCTGCAGGGACAGTGTGTGGACAAAGAGGCTGCAGGACAGTGTGTGGACAAAGAGGCTGCAGGGACAGTGTGTGGACAAAGAGGCTGCAGGGACTGTGTGGACACAAGGCTGCAGGGACAGTAGTGGACAACAGAGGCTGTAGGGACAGTGTGTGGACAACAGAGGCTGTAGGGACAGTGTGTGACAACAGAGGCTGCAGGACACTGTGGACAAGAGAGGCTGCAGGGACAGTGTGTGGACAAGAGAGACTGCAGGGACATGTGTGGACAAAGAGGCTGCAGGGACAGTGTGTGGACAACAGAGGCTGTCAGGGACAGCTGTGGACAAGAGAGGCTGCAGGGACAGTTGTGGACAAGAGAGGCTGCAGGGACAGTGTGTGGACAAAGAGGCTGCAGGGACAGTGTGTGGACAAGAGAGGCTGCAGGGACAGTGTGTGGACAAGAGAGGCTGCAGGGACAGTGTGTGGACAACAGAGGCTGAGGGACAGTGTGTGGACAACAGAGGCTGCAGGGACAGTGTGTGGACAACAGAGGCTGCAGGGACAGTGTGTGGACACAGAGGCTGCAGGGACGTGTGGACAACAAGGCTGCAGGGACAGTATGTGGACAAGAGGCTAGGGACATGTGTGGACAACAGAGGCTGTAGGGACACTGTGGGACACAGAGGCTGCAGGGACACTGTGGACAAGAGAGGCTGCAGGACAGTGTGTGGACAAGAGAGGCTGCAGGGACAGTGTGGACAAGAGAGGCTGCAGGGACATGTGTGGACAACAGAGGCTGCAGGGACAGTGTGTGGACAACAGAGGCTGTAGGGACAGTGTGTGGACAAAGAGGCTGCAGGGACACTGTGTGGACAAGAGAGGCTGCAGGGACACTGTGTGGACAAGAGAGGCTGCAGGGACAGTGTGTGGACAAGAGAGCTGCAGGGACAGTGTGTGGACAAGAGAGGCTGCAGGGACATGTGACAAGAGAGGCTGCAGGGACACTGTGTGACAAGAGAGCTGCAGGGACAGTGTGTGGACAAGAGAGGCTGCAGGGACATGTGTGGACAAGAGAGGCTGCAGGGACAGTGTGTGACAACAGAGGCTGCAGGGACAGTGTGGACAAGAGAGGCTGCAGGGACAGTGTGTGGACAAGAAGGCTGCAGGGACAGTGTGTGGACAAGAGAGGCTGCAGGGACAGTGTGTGGACAAAGAGGCTGCAGGGACAGTGTGTGGACAAGAGGCTGCAGGGACAGTGTGTGGACAAGAGAGGCTGCAGGGACAGTGTGTGGACAAGAGAGGCTGCAGGGACAGTGTGTGGACAACAGAGGCTGTAGGAAGTGTGTGCACAGGAAGCAGGACAATGTGTGGACAACGAGGCTGTAGGGACAGTGTGTGGACAACAGAGGCTGCAGGGACAGTGTGTGGACAACAGAGGCTGCAGGGACAGTGTGTGGACAACAGAGGCTGCAGGGACATGTGTGGACAACAGAGGCTGCAGGACAGTGTGTGGACAACAGAGGCTGCTAGGGACAGTGTGTGGACAACAGAGGCTGTCAGGGACAGTGTGTGGACAACGAGGCTGTAGGGACAGTGTGTGGACAACAGAGGCTGTAGGGACACTGTGGACAAGAGAAGCTGCAGGACAGTGTGTGGACAAGAAGGCTGCAGGGACAGTGTGGACAACAGAGGCTGCAGGGACACTGTGTGAACAACAGGCTGCAGGGACAGTGTGTGGACAACAGAGGCTGCAGGGACACTGTGTGACAAAGGCTGCAGGACAGTGTTGGACAGAGACTCAGGGCTGTGTGGACAAGAGAGGCTGCAGGGACAGTGTGTGGACAAGAGAGGCTGCAGGGACAGTGTGTGGACAAGAGAGGCTGCAGGGACAGTGTGTGGACAAGAGAGGCTGCAGGGACACTGTGTGGACAAGAGAGGCTGCAGGGACAGTGTGTGGACAAGAGAGGCTGCAGGTACAGTGTGTGGACAACAGAGGCTGTAGGGACAAGTGTGTGCACAAGAGAAGCAGGACAGTGTGGCAACAGGCTCAGGACAGTGTGTGGAGAAGAGAGGCTGCAGGGACAGTGTTGGACAACAGAGGCTGCAGGGACACTGTGGACAAGAGAGAGCTGCAGGTACAGTGGGACAAGAGAGCTGGGACAGTGGGACAGAGGCTGCAGGGACAGTGTGTGGACAAAAGGCTGCAGGGACAGTGTGTGGACAAGAGAGGCTGCAGGGACAGTGTGTGGACAAGAGAGCTGCAGGGACAGTGTGTGGACAAGAGAGCTGCAGGGACAGTGTGTGGACAAGAGAGGCTGCAGGGACAGTGTGTGGACAAGAGAGGCTGCAGGGACAGTGTGTGGACAACAGAGGCTGTAGGGAAGTGTGTGACAAGAGAAGCAGGGACAATGTGTGGACAACAGAGGCTGAGGGACAGTGTGTGGACAACAGAGGCTGCAGGACAGTGTGTGGACAACAGAGGCTGCAGGGACAGTGTGTGGACAACAGAGGCTGCAGGGACAGTGTGTGGACAACAGAGGCTGCAGGGACAGTGTGTGGACAACAGAGGCTGTAGGGACAGTGTGTGGACAACAGAGGCTGTAGGGACAGTGTGTGGACAACAGAGGCTGTAGGACAGTGTGTGGACAACAGAGCTGTAGGACACAGTGGACAAGAGAAGCTGCAGGTACAGTGTGTGGACAAGAGAGGCTGCAGGACACTGTGGACAGAAGAGGCTGCAGGGACACTGTGTGGACAACAGAGGCTGCAGGGACACTGTGTGAACAACAGGCTGCAGGGACATGTGTGGACAACAGAGGCTGCAGGGACACTGTGTTGACAAGAGAGGCTGCAGGGACAGTGTGGACAAGAGACGCTGCAGGGGACTGTGTGGACAAGAGAGGCTGCAGGGACAGTGTGTGGACAAGAGAGGCTGCAGGGACAGTGTGTGGACAAGAGAGGCTGCAGGGACAGTGTGTGGACAAGAGAGGCTGCAGGGACACTGTGTGGACAAGAGAGGCTGCAGGGACAGTGTGTGGACAAGAGAGGCTGCAGGTACAGTGTGTGGACAACAGAGGCTGTAGGGAAAGTGTGTGCACAAGAGAAGCAGGACAGTGTGTGGACAACAGAGGCTGCAGGGACAGTGTGTGGAGAAGAGAGGCTGCAGGGACAGTGTTTGGACAACAGAGGCTGTAGGGACAGTCCGTGGACAAGAGAGGCTGCAGGGACAGTGTGTGGACAAGAGAGGCTGTAGGGACAGTGTGTGGACAACAGAGGCTGCAGGGACAGTGTGTGGACAACAGAGGCTGCAGGGACAGTGTGTGGTCACAGTATAGTCAGTAGACGCTGCAATCTCCTGTGTGTTCATGAGACTGCTCACAGAGAGCTTACAGAGACCTTCCTGACTGGTGGTTTTAGCTCTCGGCCTCCCGATATCTCTTTTTCTTCAGAACTCTCTTCTAGAAGTCAGGGCATTCTGTGAAGAACACTCCTGGCTGTCTGACATCTACCTCTATGTCCAGTCCTGGTCTCCTCACATTCTGGAGAATCTGCAGGGAAGGTCTGCCCAAGATTATGAAAATCTGATCCTTAAACTTCAGCAGTGGGAACGACAAGTCCATGGACTTAAGGACTATGTTTCCACAGACATGATGGAAGTCAGCTGCGAGCTCCTCCACACACTGACTGGTAAGAAGGATGGTCGCTGCTCTGAAGGACATGTCTATGGTTTATTGATCAGACTGATCAGTGGACACTCAGTCATGGGGTAGAAAGAACCCACTGAGAATTTATAGTAACACCATATCTGTCAGGTCCAGGCCTGGCTATCATATTACAGGATATCCTGGTCCTCCTGACCTCAGAGGTGGACGACAAGTCTCATTCCCTGATCTGCGACCTATCACAAGCTTTAGAGATCTTCAGAGGGGTCTCCACTGAAATCTCATCATTTTCTAAAGGTGCACACAAGGTAAGATATCAGAAGCCGAGGGTAAAGGGCCTGGGGTAAGCAACATCTCAGGAGAAAGACAGAGGCCTCAGGATCACAGATCTGTATGGTGCGGTATGAGAATTATGTTTTTGTGTGTGTATATGTTACTCACGTGGTAGAACCACTCTGCTACGGGAGACCCTGGACTGGCGTAACTAAGTGACCACCTGGTTCTTCACTAGGGCTCCTGACGGTGGGGTTAGACTTGAGCCACAGGTGAACACCAGGGGGTACTCCAGGACGGACCGGAGCCGTGACTGCTGACCCCCAAAGGGGCAGGGAAGCAGGACTGGCCAGCAACTGGTTAACAGGAAGATGTGCAACTGGTAGACAGAACAGATTCAGGATTAGTAATGCATGGCTGGCCCACAGGACAGGTACTTTGTCAAGAACAGACAGGATAAGTTCAGGAACAGAGGACGGACTCTTGTTACAGGATCACAGGTGCAGGTTCAGACTGTTGTGAATGTGTTAGAAATGAATTCTGAGCAGAAGCTCCCTCTGGTGGTTACAAACAGTACTGAACTATTCAATGAAGATTGTGAAGATTGGCAATCAGGTGTTACAGACTGGTCTTATATAAGGGAGGTTCCCTCCCATCAGGGTTGCCGGTGATCAATTGTTCTTGTCTCAACTTTGGTTCCTGGTTCACTTGGAAGCTGTCTGTGTCTTGCCTGCATCTTCTGCTAACAGATAAGATATTTTCTGCTTTTATTTTTGTGCTTGCTTTTTGCATTTTATTCTGCACTTCTGTGGAGGTCAGCCAGGTCCCCTCCGGGGGCTTGTGCTCCTCTCAATTTATCTGAGCCACTGTTATTTGTTCATTTGCCTTTTCCAGTTTTTTCAGTGGCTGCTGCTTAGTTTTGTTACACCAGAGAACTAATTTAGGTGGTAGAGGTCGTGTGATCTCAGGTGTTTTTGCAATTAGTTGGTATTTTTTTAGGGTTTTTTGGATTGCAGTAAGTGTCCTTCCTATCCTTTTCTTTCTAGTAAGATTGGGCCCCAACATTTGCTCATACTATTTTCTGTCTGTGTCTGTATTTCCTCTTGTCTAACCGCCATTACATGTTTGGGGGCTTCCTATGTTCTTTGGGGATCTGCTCCGGGGCATATAGTTTTCCTCTTTCTATCTTTAGGTGTAGTTAGCTTCTCAGGCTGTGACGAGGCGTCTAGGACCAGCGTAGGTACGCTCCATGGCTGCCTTTAGTTGTGGTGGTTAGTCAGGGTACTGCAATCCAGTAGATTCCAACCTCTCTGGTGTATTGCCTTTTTTGCCTGCTCTCCTCAGCTACTAAATCATAACAGGAAGTAGAGCAGAACCGCAAGGAGCGGAAAGGGAGCAGAGTAGGACCGCAAGGAGCAGAACGAGAGCAATGCAGAACCGCAAGGGGCAGAACGGGAGCAGAGCAGAACCGCAAGGAGCTGAACGGGAGCAGAGCAGGACCGCAAGGAGAGGAGCAGAAAGCAAAGCAGAGCAGCAGGTTGAGGAGCCAAGAGCAGGGAACATGGCCTGAGCAAACTGTAATGCTCATGCCCTGACTGGGCGGCACGAGCGTGGGGGTGTGGTCCCACTGTGCCACAAACCATATTACTCTGGAAGGGGCGTGATTAAGCAGTAGATTCCAACCTCTCTGGTGTATTGCCTTTTTTGCCTGCTCTCCTCAGCTACCAAATCATAACAGTATCACCGGCCTAACTGGAAATTATATGGTACTCACAGAAGGGAAAGATAGTGTAAAAAAAAAAAAAGTTGTCAGAGTTGTCAGAGATATTTTTTTTTTTTCCCCTCTTTTTCTCTGGGTGCTGAGGATTTTTTTTTTCTCTCAATGGAGTTTGCACAGTTGTCTGGCCGTGTGGATTAGCTTGCCACTGAAGTTTGGAGTATTTATACCTATCTTGCAGGGTTGCCGGTTGTGGAACCTAGGATCCCCATGCCAGATTTGTTTTTAGGGGATCGAGCTAAATTTCTGAATTTCAAAAATAACTGTAAGTTGTTTTTTGCCTTGAAGCCTAAGTCCTCAGGGAACGCAGCACAGCAGGTTCAAATTGTCATCTCTCTCCTGCGCGGCGATCCTCAGGATTGGGCTTTTTCCCTGACACCTGGGGATCCTGTTTTGAGTAATGTTGATGCATTTTTTCTGGCTCTGGGGTTATTGTACGATGAACCTAATGTCACTGATCAAGCTGAAAAAACCTTGTTGGCATTAAATCAGGGGCTTGAGGACGCTGAGTTGTACTGTCAGAAATTCCGAAAGTGGGCAGTCCTGACCAAATGGAATGATGATGCTTTGGCAGCCCTTTTTCGGAAGGGTCTGTCAGAGAATGTAAAAGATGTTATGGTGGGTTTCCCTGCTCCCTCTGGTCTCAATGATTCTATGTCATTAGCGATTCAAATTGACAGACATTTGCGTGAGCGTAGAGGTATGCGTGGAATAGTGTTGCCTTTTGAACCAGCTTCTGAATCCATGCAGTGTGAGAGAGTGGCTTCTGGGGCACAGCGTCATGAGTTTCGAAAACGCAATGGGTTATGTTTCTACTGTGGTGACGCCTCTCATGCTATTTCAGTCTGCCTAAGCGGGGAAGACGTTTTGCATGCTCAGTTGTCTTGGGTAGTGTTCAGACTAAATTTCTGTTGACTGTTACCCTGATTTGCTCCCTGTCCACATTTTCTGCTCAGGCTTTTGTTGATTCGGGAGCAGCTATTAACCTGATGGATTTTGATTTTGCTAAACGTTGTGGGTTTCCCTTGATACCCCTACGGAAGTCTATTCCCCTACTGGGGATTGATTCTACCCCTTAGGCTGAGAATAAACCCCAGTTCTCTACTCAGGTGATAATGAGGGTTGAACCTGATCATTAGGAGAGTTGCAAATTTTTGGTGCTGTATAATCTGCATGACATTGTTGTACTGGGTTTCCCTTGGTTACAGTCTCATAATCCTGTTTTGGATTGGAAATCTGTGTCTGTAACCAGTTGGGGCTGCCAATGTGTTAATGCCAAC
Source organism: Oophaga sylvatica (assembly GCA_033576555.1). Lineage (NCBI taxonomy): Eukaryota > Metazoa > Chordata > Amphibia > Anura > Dendrobatidae > Oophaga > Oophaga sylvatica. The sequence goes on along the minus strand of JARQOD010000002.1, from coordinate 67,438 downwards.
ACTCCTGTTTTTTCTGCCTCTCCCCAGGCTCAGGATGTTCCTGACTTTTTGACTGATTTTTCTGATGTGTTTAGCGAAAGTAAATCTGCATCCTTGCCCCCCCATAGGATCTATGACTGCGCTATTGAATTAGTGCCTGGTAGTAAATTCCCTAAAGGTCGCCTTTTTAACTTGTCCGTACCTGAACATGACGCTTTGCGGTCTTATATCAAGGAGTCATTGGAGAAGGGTCATATCAGACCATCCTCTTCACCCTTTGGTGCCGGTTTTTTCTTTGTGGCCAAAAAGGATGGTTCATTAAGGCCGTGTATTGATTATCGTCTCTTGAACAATATCACTGTGAAATATCAATATCCGTTACCCTTGATTTCTGACCTGTTTTCCAGGGTGAAAAGTGCTACTTGGTTTACCAAGCTTGACCTCAGGGGGCGTATAACCTTATTCGCATTAAGCACGGGGATGAATGGAAGACGGCATTTAATACCCCAGAGGGGCATTTTGAGTACCTAGTGATGCCCTTTGGGCTCACTAATGCTCTTTCCGTCTTCCATTCCTTCATGAATGACATTTTCAGGGATTTTGTGGATAAATTTCTGATTGTTTATTTGGATGATATCTTGATTTTTTCCAATGACTCTCATGTGAAACATGTTTGGACTGTGTTCCAGATTTTGAGAGAGAATGCTCTGTATGTGAAGGGATCAAAGTGTCTTTTTGGCGTACAGAGAATCTCATTTCTGGGATTCATTTTGTCCCCATCTGTTATTGAAATGGACCCGGTCAAGGTTCAGGCCATCTGTGATTGGGTCCAACCTACTTCATTAAAGGCTCTTCAGAGATTCTTGGGTTTTGCCAATTTTTATCATAAATTTATTGGTAATTTCTCTGTTATTGTTAAACCATTGACTGATTTGACCAAGAAGGGTTCTGATGTGGTGAATTGGCCTCCTGAAGGCAGTCTCTGCGTTTCAGGAACTTAAGCAGAGATTCACTTCTGTTCCTGTTCTACGGCAGCCTGATGTTTCTCTGCCATTTCAGGTGGAGGTTGATGCCTCTGAAATTGGGGCAGGTGCCGTTTTGTCCCAAAGAGATCCAGAGACCTCTAAAAGTAACCGTTGTGCCTTTTCTCTCGAAAATTTTCTCCAACTGAACGTAATTATGACGTGGGTAATCGGGAGTTATTGGCCATGAAGTGGGCTTTTGAAGAGTGGAGACATTGGCTGGAGGGAGCCAAACATCAGGTGGTGGTCCTCACGGACCATAAGAATCTGGTTTATCTGGAATCAGCCAAGCAACTTAATCCTAGACAGGCCAGTGGGCCTTGTTTTTCACACGTTTTAATTTTGTGGTTTCCTTTCTTCCTGGCACTAAGAATGTTAAGGCGGATGCCCTCTCGAGGAGTTTCCTTGCGGACTCTCCTGAGTTATCTGATCCTTCTGTTATTTTGAAAGAGGGTGTAGTTCTTTCCGCCATCTCACCCAATTTGAGACTGGCTCTGGAAGGGTGTCAGGAGGATAAACCCGAGCGCTGCCCTATTGGGAAATTGTTTGTCCCAGACCGGTGGAAAAAGAGTGTGATGTCTGAGATTCATTGTTCCGCGTTGGCCGGTCATCCCGGAATTTTTGGTACCAGAGACTTGGTTAGTCGGTCCTTTTGGTGGCCTACTTTGTCTCGTGACGTCAGGGAATTTGTGCAGTCCTGCGGGACTTGCTCTCGCTCCAAGCCTTGCTCTCGCTCTAGTGGTTTGTTGATGCCATTGCCTGTGCCCAACAGACCATGGACCCATATCTCTATGGATTTCATTTCCGACCTCCCTGTTTCTCAGAGAATGACCATTATCTGGGTGATTTGTGATAGGTTTTCCAAAATGATACATCTTGTGCCATTACCTAAGTTGCCTTCCTCCTCCGAATTGGTGCCTTTGTTCCTTCAGCACGTGGTTCGGTTACACGGCATTCCTGAGAACATTGTGTCTGACAGAGGAGTCCAGTTTGTTTCCAGATTTTGGAGGACTTTTTGTTCTAAACTTGGTGTTCAATTGTCTTTCTCCTCGGCTTTTCATCCTCAGACCAATGGACAAACTGAGAGAACAAACCAGACATTGGAGACTTATCTGAGATGCTTTGTGTCTGCTGATCAGGATGACTGGGTCTCTTTTTTTGCCTTTGGCTGAGTTTGCTCTTAATAATAGGGCTAGCTCTGCCACTTTGATGTCTCCATTTTTCTGCAATTTTCGGTTTCACCCTCGATTTTCTTCGGGACAGACGGAGGCTTCTGTCTGTCCAGGTGTTGACTCTGTTGTGGAGCGTATGCAGCAGATTTGGGACCAGGTAGTGGAGAGGTTGTCCCTCTCTCAGGAGAGGGCCCAGCGGTTTGCCAACCGGCATAGGACTGATGGTCCTCGGTTTGAAGTGGGGGACTTGGTCTGGTTGTCCTCAAGAAATATCCCTATGAGAGTTGCATCTCCTAAGTTTAAGCCTATGTTCATTGGACCTTATAAGATCATGGATATTCTTAATCCTGTGTGAGACAGTGAGTGAATATGTGATGAATGGGGTGTACATTTCACCTAGGTATAAGGGAAATGTGTGGCTTTGTGGACCTAGTGGTGGAGAAAGGTCACTACACCTCACATTCAGCACACACTTGCAGCACAAGCCTGAAACTACTCAGGTCTTAATTAGGAGACCAGAAGTAGATGTCTGCAAACACAATCTGGGAGCTAGTTTAGCCTGGACACAGGAAGGTGTCTCGGCACAAGAAACAGTCTCCAAGAGTGTTAGAGCTGTCTTTAGCCTGGACACAGAGAGGTGTCCTGGCACAAGGAAGCAGTCTCCAAGAGTGTTAGAGCTGTCTTTAGCCTGGACACAGAGAGGTGTCCTGGCACAAGGAAGCAGTCTCCAAGAGTGTTTGAGCTATCTCAGTTTGGGTGCAGGAAGGACCCCGGACATAGGAGTAGTCTCAGTGCGAATCCGTGTGAAGAGCGGCTGAATAGGAGTGGATCTCTCTCAAGTCTGGACATGGAAGGTGCCTTCAGACACAAGGAGGAGTATCTGTGAAGCTCCATACTGGTAACATATGTGATATGTGTTGTTTTGGGCACAGACTGGTAGAGTCTGGGTCCCGGATAGAGAGGGCCATCTATCTAAGTGTAATTAGAGGCTAGACAAGCCCAGGTTTTCTGTTTATGCTTTGTTTTAATCTGTTTGCTGTGGACTTTAATAAAGCTGGTTGCGGCCAGTTTTGCACCAGAACTGCTGTCTGAATGAACTGTTTTCATGCCATTCTGTCTACCCAGACAGCGATCCTAGAGCTAAACCCCCTGGAAATGCTACAATTGGTGGAGAATGCGGGCAGCGCAGTGCCTGATACAGTTAGTGCTGGAGTGTGTATGCAGCACAGTGGCGAGAGACAGCATTAAAGGTGAAGTCTATTGAAATAGCAGCAGAAAAAAAAAAAAAAAGTGTGTCAGCAGAAACGTCTGTTTGGAGCAGTCTTGGAGAGACAGTGGCCCTGATAGGGTCTGCAGAGAGAAAATGTATGCACAGCAAAGCTGAACTTGTTGTGAAAATGACTGTGGAATGTGCAGCAGCAAAAGTCTGTGGAGCAGTCTTAAAGAGACAGGAGCCCTAATAGACTTTGCAAAGGAAAAAAAAAAAAAAAGTGTCTGCACAGCAGAGCTGTTTATCTATGAAACGTACGTGTTAGCTTGAGTGAAAGATATGTTAAGACATTGAGAGTCTACAGCATGGATTAGATGACCTTTTAAATGGGGCATAAGTGACAAAGATTGGTAACAAAATATGCAAGCATTATCCTGCCAGGACGACTCAGCAGCATGGAGCGCAGCCCTCAGCATAGGCATAATACAACAGCACGCAGGAGAATCACATATTTTAGCCCAAATAAGCACAAAAAATGATAGGTGCGGCCCAAGTACATGAAGCACGGCTGTCCATAAAAGGCGGTAGACGGTCCTTGAAAACATAAAGTATGAGTAGTTCATAGGGGGAAAGGAGAGAAGGTTATTCCCTCTGAATGGGTGGCGGGTATATTGATTGGTGAACCCAAAAGTTGGTCAGGCAGACGCAAGATTGCCTTAATTTGGTGTGTAGAACGATCAATAAAGAAACAAACCCGTGGATTATATATCATCCCAGCACTGAGTAAGCGTCAAAGGTCGTCACTTCAAGTTATGAACTCTCCTAGAGCTCATTTACATATGCCCGTCTCAGGATGGAAGTTAGATGTGTAATACAAGTTTATAGCTGCTAAAATTGAGCCCTGCAATAAACTATGTTTGTGAATTGGCAAATCCCTCTCTTTGTCCCCTTGTCGTGTGGCGATGAGATGACCATGTTCTCGTTTTAAATGCTGCCCAGCACGCCCTCTACTCAGACTCCAGTTGACATTTAGTACAGCTATAGATTAGGCTTACCCTAAACACTGAGATGTGTGCATCCAGAGCACAAAGTACCAGACTGGTACTTGTCCCAATCGGGAGTCTTTATGGAGTTGGGGATTGAACTCCTGGTCCCGTTATATTGGTAATAGTCTTGCTAATTCTATTTTCTGCAGGAAGTCCTGAGCTGTTGGGGTGCGCAGTCAGGGGCGACACAATGATGGCCTTTAAATTTGCTGCTAAATAATATGTATGTGTGTATGGTGACCCTGATAATATGGATTGTAATCGGGCATCTTTTTGTAGTAAAGGTTGTAGTTTCCGTGCAGCTCCCCTTAGCATCTCCAGACTTGGATTGTAGGTGACCACTAGAGGCACCCGGTTATTTTCTTCTTTAGCTTTGTAATGTAGCAGGTGATTCCTTGATATTCTGGTGGCTCTTGTAATTTGGTTTTCAATTGTTCTTGGATGGTAGCCCTGGTTCAAAAAAGTCTTTCTGAGGCGACCAAGGTGTATATGTTCCAACCCCATGGATAGAGATGAACACCTTGGTCGCCTCAGAAAGACTTTTTTGAACCAGGGCTACCATCCAAGAACAATTGAAAACCAAATTACAAGAGCCACCAGAATATCAAGGAATCACCTGCTACATTACAAAGCTAAAGAAGAAAATAACCGGGTGCCTCTAGTGGTCACCTACAATCCAAGTCTGGAGATGCTAAGGGGAGCTGCACGGAAACTACAACCTTTACTACAAAAAGATGCCCGATTACAATCCATATTTCCAGACCCCCCACTACTATGTTTTAGGCAGCCCCCAAATCTAAGAAGCATCATTGTCAGAAGCTCCCTGTCCTCCCCCAAAAGCTGCAGGAACCTTTCCTTGCAGACAAAAGAAATGCAAGACCTGTACATCTATAATGACCACGGACAGGATAAAGATCCCCAACTCCCATCAGGACTACAAGATACCAGGTACTTTCAGCTGCATCACATCTAATGTGGTGTACCTAATTATATGTACTAAATGTCCAACTGGGGGTCTGTATGTGGGGAGACCGGGCAAAAACTGAGAACAAGGATGAATTCTCATCGCCACACGATAAGGGAAAAAAGAATGGATTTACCTGTGGCCAAACACTTTTGTATGCCCGGTCATAGCATGACAGATATGGAATTACTTGTATTAAAATCTAACTTCAAATCTGAGAAGGATAGAAAAGTCTGGGAATATAAACTTATGATGACCTTTGACACTCTTAGTGCTGGGATGAATATATCCCAGAGTTTTATGTCGTTCTACAACAATTAAGGAATCTGCCTCCCTGACCTTTTAGGGTCATCACAACACAATACCAGACCCCAATCAGAGGGTAATAAAACCTTCACTCCTTATCTATGAACTAGTCATATTTATGTTAATCCCTCTGCCATAATGACAGTTCTGCTTCATGTCACTTGTCCTACCTATTGCATTTTTTTCTGTGCTATTTTGTGTATAAATATGTGATTCTTCAGATGTTGTATTAGTCTATGCCTGATGAAGAGACCTGAGTAGTCTCGAAAGCTTGGAATTTGTTACCATCTTTTCAGTTAGCCATTAAAAGGTATCAACCACTGAGGACTCTCAAGTCTAAATATTTTGCACAGCAGAGCTGAATTTTTCTATGGAAAAGACTGTAGAGTGTGTATGTCTTGAGTGAAGACTGCCGTTGTTAAGACAGAGAAGTCTGACAGCATGGATGACAGCATGGAGGCGCTGTTTGAACAAATGGCGCAAGTTAATGTGCAACATAAGACTGCCGTGGTTGAGACAGATAAGTCCGGCAGTATGGAGGAGCTCATTGAGTACCTGGCCCAGGCCCAGCGAAGCATGCAGCAGAGCATGGAGCAGCAGCGCCTGCAGCACCAGCAGCGCATGCAGCAGGCCCAGCAGCAATTCCTGCAGCAGCAGCAGGAGAATAACCGTTATTTTGTTGAGCAGATGACAGCACCAAAAAAGGATTTCGGTGCCGCGTCCCGAAGTAATGTTGTGAAGGCACCGGCGTTGTCCGCTATAAAGAAGGCGGTAAGACGGTCCTTGAGAAAAATGACACCTCGTGATGATGTGGAGGTATATCTTACTAGGTTTGAGAGACTGGCAGAGAAGGAGAATCTGCCACTATCTGAATGGGCCATGGCGGTCGTACCCTATCTGATTGGGGAACCCCAAAAAGTCTGGGCTGACCTGAGCAAGCAGGACAGCGAAGACTATGCCAAGTTGAAAGCGGCGATTCTTACCCGGCTGGGTGTTACGGTGACAGCCCGTGCCAGGGGAGTTCATGACTGGAGATGCAGTTGGGAGTCTGCAGTAAGCAAACCTGATTATGGAGTTGAAAAAGTGATAGTGAACCGCTACACCCGAGCACGTCCTCCTGAGGTACAGCCGTCTGAGAGGTCGTCACTTCAGAGTTCCCGGACGCTGAACTCTCGCGGTAAGAGCGTTCCAGCTGTTGGGGACATGGGGTATGCTGATAAGCGGGTTCAGGCCCGAGGGGACATGTGGGTGGGAGAGTGTGATGGACAGTGTTGGAGCTGGCGTGAAATTGCAGCCAACTGTCCAATAGAGGGGGAGCCTATGTGTTGTGATGTTGGCAGATCCCTCTCTCTCTGCGCAGAACCTGTGTGTGTGTCCACCTCAGCCGAAGAGACTGGACCACAGGGGTCCCCGGTGGTTGTAAATGACTGCCCAGCACAGGCCCTCTTGGACTCAGAGAGTCCAGTGACTTCCGTATGTGACAGCCTGATTGATAGGGACTTCATCCCTGATAAGCACCTGAGTATGGTGTGCATCCATGGAGACACCAAAGTCTACCCAGAGACTGCCGTGGACTTGGTCCCCAAACTCGGGGAGGTTTCATGTGAAGTGGGGGTAGTGAAGACCCTGGTGCAACCCGTTATATTGGGTAATGACTTTCCCCGGTCTAAGGATCTCTGGGGGAAAAATGTTTCTGATGGACAGTGTGATGAAGCTCCTATTGAGGGTGCGCAGTCCCGAGGGGCGGAACACAATGCTAGTGGGCCGTTAAACTTATGTGATAATGAGATGATGATAATGATATGATAATGATGATGACCATGATAATGATGATGATGATAATGATAATGATGATGATGATGATCATGATAATGATGATGACCATGATGATGATGCTGATAATGATAGTGATGATGATCATGATAGTGATGATGATACTGATCATAGTCATGATAATGATATTGATAATAATGATGACTGTGATAGTGATGAAATTCCTTTGCAGGTGATGTTGGGAGACGAGGATGGTGGTTCTCGAGAACCGAGTGTCCCTGACTTACCTGTGTCCTGTGACAATTTTGAGAGTGAGCAGTGGCGAGACCCCTGTCTTAAAACGGCACAGGAAAATATGATTGTTCTAAATGAGGTTTCCCAGGAGCCTGGCTCTAAGGAGAGGTTTCCTCATGCTGCCATGAACAATAGCCTATTGTATAGGGACACTGAAGTCCAGGGAGAGGTCGTGAGTCAGCTCCTGGTACCTGAGCTATATAGAAGTATAGTGCTGGGGTTGTCACATAGTCACATACTTGAGGGACCAGATGGTGAAGTTAATGTTGTGGATGACATGTTAACTAAGGTTCCAGATCAAGATGTGAATGAAAATGAATTGTATAACCCTGACAGTGAGCAGGATGTGAATGAAAATGAATTGTATAACCCTGACAGTGAGCAGGATGTGAATGAAAATGAAGTGTATAGCCCTGACAGTGAGCCAGATGTTGCTGAGAAAAAGGGGTCAAAAAGTGATAGTGAATTATCTGATGACCATAAAGCAACCAGTGCAAATGAGGAAGGCATGGTAGCAGAGGAGGTTGAGAGTCCTGAGAAGAAAGCTGATGCTGACCTTACAGCCAGACAGAAGATGGCATCTGAAGATGTTTTACAGTTGGCCGGTTCCCTGGCGAAGACTAAGGTGAAAGGAGGAGAGCTGAGCTTTAAAGGCAGGACTCTGAAACTGAACACAGCACAAGTGGATGCTGTTGAAGATGAGAAGTTGTCAGTGTGTGGTGTGGATCTGCATCATGCCAAGGACTCTGAAGGTGATGCTGCAGAGGTGGAAAAAGCCATGGAAGTGGTGGTCACCAAGCCAGATGCCTCATCAGAAGCTGAGGTTTCAAGTGAAGCTGTGAGGAGCAAGACTGAAGATATGGGGACTGACTCTGTCCAGGAATCTGTTTCTGCCGAAGACAGCGGCGTGGACGGGTTACGGTCCGGATCAGTAGCTGGCATTGGTGAGCTCAAGCGCACTTTCAGGGAGGCTACATCGGAGCCACGTCCCAACAAATGGGAAAAGCGATGTGTCACTCCGTTGCCGCTGCAGACACACGGGAGCCCAGATGGGATGCAGAACGTGGCTGAAGAGGTAGAGTCTAGGACTGACGGTGGGGCTTCTGGGCATGTCTTGCCAGAAGAACCTGAAAGTGGGGAACTGGAGAAAAGTGAAAAACCCCCTATACCTTCTGTGATAGTTGGTGACACATGGGCAGTGCACCAGGGACAGGAGGTACGTGAGTTTCTGAGGAAGAGTCAGCAGAGGTGTTCTGATGTGTCGGGTCGTGCTTCTCTGGCCAGGCACTGTGTCGAAGGTGAGCCCGGCCCTAAGGTCAAGATGAAACCGTGCAGGATACCCGAGGCCCGCAGAGAGTATAGGCCTGGGAGGGTACAGGGTAGTGCGGATGCTTCAGATAAAGAGAAAGTTGATGTTGGCTATGACTCAGGTGAAGATACAAGTGACAGTGGTGGAGATGAAGCTGGTGAGGGCCATGACTGGTCCGGAGTTCACTGTCTCTGTTGGATTGTTGACCAGCCCTCAGGTCTGGATGACCAGCCCTCCGGTCTGGAGAAGAGGGAGGGGATATGTGAGACAGTGAGTGAATATGTGATGAATGGGGTGTACATTTCACCTAGGTATAAGGGAAATGTGTGGCTTTGTGGACCTAGTGGTGGAGAAAGGTCACTACACCTCACATTCAGCACACACTTGCAGCACAAGCCTGAAACTACTCAGGTCTTAATTAGGAGACCAGAAGTAGATGTCTGCAAACACAATCTGGGAGCTAGTTTAGCCTGGACACAGGAAGGTGTCTCGGCACAAGAAACAGTCTCCAAGAGTGTTAGAGCTGTCTTTAGCCTGGACACAGAGAGGTGTCCTGGCACAAGGAAGCAGTCTCCAAGAGTGTTAGAGCTGTCTTTAGCCTGGACACAGAGAGGTGTCCTGGCACAAGGAAGCAGTCTCCAAGAGTGTTTGAGCTATCTCAGTTTGGGTGCAGGAAGGACCCCGGACATAGGAGTAGTCTCAGTGCGAATCCGTGTGAAGAGCGGCTGAATAGGAGTGGATCTCTCTCAAGTCTGGACATGGAAGGTGCCTTCAGACACAAGGAGGAGTATCTGTGAAGCTCCATACTGGTAACATATGTGATATGTGTTGTTTTGGGCACAGACTGGTAGAGTCTGGGTCCCGGATAGAGAGGGCCATCTATCTAAGTGTAATTAGAGGCTAGACAAGCCCAGGTTTTCTGTTTATGCTTTGTTTTAATCTGTTTGCTGTGGACTTTAATAAAGCTGGTTGCGGCCAGTTTTGCACCAGAACTGCTGTCTGAATGAACTGTTTTCATGCCATTCTGTCTACCCAGACAGCGATCCTAGAGCTAAACCCCCTGGAAATGCTACACCTGTTTCCTTTCGTTTACTTCTTCCAGGGACATTTAAGATCCATAACGTGTTCCACAAGTTCTTATTGAAGAGGTTTGTCGAGCCAGTGGTTCCTATGGCTGGCCTCCTGACCCTGTTTTGGTTGAGGGCAATCTGGAGTATGTGGTTGAGAAAATATTGGATTCTCGTTTTTCCAGACGGAAACTCCAGTATTTGGTTAAGTGGAGAGGTTATTGTCAGGAGGACAATTCTTGGGTGTTTGCTTCGGACATCCATGCTAGGAGACTGATCCGTGCGTATCACAGAGCTCATCCTGACCGACTTGGTTTCCCAAATGAGGGTTCGGTGACCCTCCTCAAGGGGGGGGTACTGTTGTGAATGTGTTAGAAATGAATTCTGAGCAGAAGCTCCCTCTGGTGGTTACAAACTGAACTATTCAATGAAGATTGTGAAGATTGGCAATCAGGTGTTACAGACTGGTCTTATATATGGGAGGTTCCCTCCCATCAGGGTTGCCGGTGATCAATTGTTCTTGTCTCAACTTTGGTTCCTGGTTCACTTGGAAGCTGTCTGTGTCTTGCCTGCATCTTTTGCTAACAGATAAGATATTTTCTGCTTTTATTTTTGTGCTTGCTTTTTGCATTTTGTCCTGCACTTCTGTGGAGGTCAGCCAGGTCCCCTCCGGGGGCTTGTGCTCCTCTCAGTTTATCTGAGCCACTGTTATTTGTTCATTTGCCTTTTCCAGTTTTTTCAGTGGCTGCTGCTTAGTTTTGTTACACCAGAGAACTAATTTAGGTGGTAGAGGTCGTGTGATCTCAGATGTTTTTGCAATTAGTGAGTTGGTATTTTTTAGGGTTTTTTGGATTGCAGTAAGTGTCCTTCCTATCCTTTTCTTTCTAGGAAGATTGGGCCCCAACATTTGCTCATACTATTTTCTGTCTGTGTCTGTATTTCCTCTTGTCTAACCGCCATTACATGTTTGGGGGCTTCCTATGTTCTTTGGGGATCTGCTCCGGGGCAGATAGTTTTCCTCTTTCTATCTTTAGGTGTAGTTAGCTTCTCAGGCTGTGACGAGGCATCTAGGACCAACGTAGGAACGCTCCACGGCTGCCTCTAGTTGTGGTGGTTAGTCAGGGTACTGCAATCCAGTAGATTACAACCTCTCTGGTGTATTGCCTTTTTTGCCTGCTCTCCTCAGCTACCAAATCATAACATCAGACTAGACTAGGGAGGGTAGCGGTATACATGCGGACAAGATGGATCAGGTTCTGGACTTGATAGAGGCAGGATGGGCTCAGGAATAGGTTACAAGCGTACATGCAGGATCAGGTTCAGACAAGGCAGGCAGGACAGACAGGATCAGGTTCAGACAGGGCAGGCAGGACGGACAGGATCAGGTTCAGACAGGGCAGGCAGGACGGACAGGATCAGGCTCAAACAGGGCAGGCAGGACGGACAGGATCAGGCTCAAACAGGGCAGGTAGGACGGACAGGATCAGGTTCAGACAGGGCAGGCAGGACGGACAGGATAAGGCTCAAACAGAGCAGGCAGGACGGACAGGATCAGGTTCAGACAGGGCAGGCAGGACAGACAGGATCAGGCTCAGACAGGGCAGGCAGGACAGATAGGATCAGGTTCAGACAGGACTGGCTGGATGGACAGGATCAGGTTCAGACAAGGCAGGCAGGACGGACAGGATCAGGCTCAGACTGGGCAGGCAGGACGGACATGATCAGGCTCAGACAGGGCAGGCAGCACGGACAGGATCAGGTTCAGACAGGACAGGCAGGACGGACTGGATTAAGTTTAGACAGGGCAGTCAGGATGGACAGGATCAGGTTCAGACACGACAGGCAGCACGGACAGGATCAGGTTCAGACAAGGCAGGCAAGACGGACAGGATTAGGTTCAGACAGGGCAGGACGGACAGGATCAGGTTCAGACAGGGCAGGCAGGACAGACAGGATCAGGCTCAGACAGGGCAGGCAGGACGGACAGGATCAGGCTCAGACAGGGCAGGCAGGACGGACAGGATCAGGTTCAGACAGGGCAGGAGGACGGACTGGATTAGGTTTAGACAGGGCAGGCAGGATGGACAGGATCAGGTTCAGACAGGGCAGGACGGACAGGATCAGGTTCAGACAGGGCAGGCAGGACAGACAGGATCAGGCTCAGACAGGGCAGGCAGGATGGACAGGATCAGGTTCAGACAGGGCTGGCTGGACGGACAGGATCAGGTTCAGACAGGGCAGGACGGACAGGATCAGGCTCAGACAGGGCAGGCAGGACGGACAGGGTCAGGCTCAGACAGGGCAGGCAGGACGGACATGATCAGGTTCAAGGAACAGGGATACAGGGACCTTACAACTAGGTAGCAGGAAACACACTGATTATTATATTTACTAAGGCTCCTTCCAATTAGCATGTTAGAGCATAAAGAGAAAAAAAGCACCCAAGAACCAATATATAATCAATAAAAGGTGAAGCTTTATTGAATCAAGTTAAAAACATGAAATACCTAAAAATGTGATACACAACCAAATGATATCAAGAATAGAATGTTTATTAACACAATATTTCTAAACAATTTAACAAAGGAAAGACCACCAGGTGACGAAAGAGTACAGGACAAAACAAAGAGGTGTACAGATACCTATAAATAATAACATATGCACCTAGGTCAGACAAGCATACAATCTGACGGAATAAATAGGTAGATAATGCAATCTAATACACAGTAACATTGATTGGCATAACAAAATTATAGTAATAATAAATAATATAAAACCAAATAAAATACTGTGTATTAAGAAAGATAAATAGTATATGAATGCATAGAAGTTTCTAGCTGAAGTGCTTCAGTGATATCATACGTATAATATAGAGTTATTAATGATGGCATGGTCAGCTGCTGGATTCATGCACAAAAAATAGTTTACCAAACCATGCAGCAGTATTAGTGATATACAACCCCCATATGGATGATAGATATAAGGCAGGTTAACATCAAGTATAATAATAGACAAGTGTCATACATCATGAGGAAAGAGTACCCAGCATACTAAAGTGCAAATGTATGAAAACGTGCTGCTGCATAGAAAAGTGCTAATGCATAACAGTAAATAAGGTGCTGACCAAGCTGTACAAACCCCTTGTTTGACCCGCACGTGCCCGACGCGCGTTCGCCTTGGCTTTGATCTCCCTCGTCGTTTGTATGCAGCAGCACCTTTTCATGCATTTGTGTCGACCCGCCACCACAATTGTGGGTTACCAGGGCAATGGGGTACTCAGAGCCGAGCCCGTAGGAGTCTATGGGGATTGTCACAGGTAGCTGTGGCTCGGTCTGTGGCCCTGGCGGTCTGGCGTATGTTGGGGATATATTTACAGGGGATAGGTTTATATACAGTTCGTGACGCCACCTGTAGTATTCTGGTAATTTGTACCAGCGCTGCTGTAGATCTCTGAGGGGATGGTGATGCAGCTAGATGTCAGGTCCCCTACAGGTGGGACTCTTCCCTCAGGTCGGTAGTTAGGTAGGGATTGTGCAGGCATGCAATAATAACTCAGTCTCACACGGTCAGCGTCTTTCCATACCTTTACTTGCAAGATGATAAGGCAGGTCCCAGGGAGGCTGATGGGGTTGATGGAGGATGAGCTTTGAGGCAACAGCTAAGCAAGTTAGGGGCCTCCTTTACTGTCCAATGAAGATGAGTACGACCAGCCTGAAGCGTAGTCCCCTCTATGATTCCAGCTTTCCAAAGCTGTTCTGCCCAGTCAGATTTGTGGTGAAGCCTTCCTGCGAGGGAGCTGAATTCTTATCTTGTCGTGCACTGACTCAAAGTCTTCACTCCCCCTGACCCCAGTTACGTACTGACTATAAGGGGCTTGTTTGCCGCGACCTAGGGTCCGGTAAATCTCTGGTTTTCTCTTCACTATGCTGTAGCTAATAGTGATCCTTCGGTCCCCAGTGACCGGTTGCAATGTGCAGGACTTTTCCAAGTCAAAAGCACTTTTCCAATTATCTTCCTTCCACTTTGCCCTTCGATTTGCTCGACTCTTAATAGTTAGCTCAGTCTTTCTTCCAGTGGGGCACAGCTCTGACTAGGCTAAGGTGAATTAGACCACCTGTACCAGCCTCCACTTTCTGAACTGCTAACAGGCTCAAACTGGACACGTCTACTCTGTCCAAGGACAGGAAACTGACTGACTAAAATTCACTCCCTTCCACACCCCTGCTGGGTGTGTCAGAAGTGTTCATGATGTCATGAAGAGACCTTAACTGTTACCTCTCCACTCATCCTCCTGGTATTGTGTACCAGGGCTACACATTCCCCCATGGTAAACGACAGCACTCCCGGGCTGTAAAATATAAAGAGACATTTTTGTTTATGCAAGAAAACATTAACAATAACATTAATTCGTCCCATCCGGGAGGTGAGGATATCTTGAACGTTGCAAACAATAACATTATATATAGAAATACAAATATTAAATAGCATTCAATAAATATACGGTATTCTTGTGAAGGACCCGCACCAAACCTTCAACGTGGGTCCTGGGTGGGCTGCAGGACATCCAAATGCAGACCTCACTCAGTGCCACACCACACGGGTTTTTGGTTCAGAGGTAAGTCAAGGTTTCTTGTGAAACCATTAAAAAGGCACTTTAGTGCAACTATTTACAGGATACAGTTTTTGGGCTGGCTCAGTCCTCAGCCTCTGAGTCCATTGTTAAACGAAGACATAATAGGGAAAAACACATTTATATATATAGACTTTTTACAATGTTCACATAAACTACTGCTGATATCTAATGGGTAATTTCCCTTTTGTGATTCTCTCTGATCTACGTGGTATAGTTTCAGGTATATCAAGTTGCGATCTGTCTGCACTGCGTAACGGCAAACTATAGAACTGCCTTAATCTTTCTATGGATCTGGCAAGCGTACTGATGGCTGGGCGGTGTGAGTCAGCTTCACCAGGGGATCCCATAGTATGGGGCGCTGCTTCAGATGATCCATCTTGAGATTCCATAGGTTGAGGTGTTGCTGGGATGGGTAACTCCTGAGCGGGCTCAACTGGCACCACAGGCACAACTGGAGGTAGAACTTCCTCTTGTGGCTGATAAAACTGCAACACTGGAATTATCACAGCATCTCCCAGTCGGGGCCAATCCGCAGGAAAATCTCCCAGATCGGTGTGGATGACCTCTTCCTTTCTTTCTCCTTGATTGAGGACAGGGTTCTTTTCACAACGCTTTAAGTGTTCTGGACACAACTTCAAATGATCTCTGGACACAGTGATTGTTGTTCTTCCTCCGTCCTTACTGACGACACAAACTTTTCTGTTGTCGTACTTAGAATCTTGTATGACGTAGGGTTCTTGCTCCCACTGATTATCCAGTTTGTGCATTTTCCTTTTTCTTTTTAATACTACCTCTCCAGGCATCAAAGGCTTGGCAGGAGCATTTCGGTTGTAAACATCTTCCTGTTTCTCCCGTGCCTTATTAAGACTTTCCTCTACACAGATTTGTACTCTTCTGTATTGCTCTTGCCGATTGACGTCCCAGTTTTCAACAGCGTCGTCTGCCTCCGGTTCTACCACTCCAAGTTCTAGATCCATTGGTAGTTTTCCAGGCCTTGCTCTCATAAGATAGGCTGGAGTGCAGTTAGTTGAGCTTACAGGTATATGATTATACAAATCAACCAAATCAGGCAGTAAATCCGGCCATTGATTCCTGTCTTCCAACGGTATGGATCTCAACAAGTCAAGGACAATATGGTTCATCTTTTCACAAAGACCGTTGGTTTGAGGGTGGTATGGTGTCGTTCTTATTTTCTTGCACCCGTACATGTGACAGAATTCCTTGAATAAATCAGCTTCGAAAGCAGGTCCCTGATCGGTTAATACTTGCTCCGGATACCCATGCGGTCTGCAGAAGCTTGCTTGAAAGGTTTTCGCGGCCGTCACTGCGGTCTGGTCCTTAACTGGAACGACTACCAGAAATCTGGAGTAATGGTCCACCATGGTCAAGGCGTATGAGTATCCAGATCTACTTGGCGACAGTTTGACATGGTCCAGGGCCACAATCTCCAGGGGACGAGTCGTCCGGATAGGTTGCAGGGGTGTCTTCTGACTTCCGCAGTCCTTTCTTCTGAGACCACAGGGTCCACAGTTCCGACACCACCTCTCGATGGAGCTGCGCATCCCTACCCAGTAGAACCGGCATCTCAACAGGGTCTCCAGCTTCCTCCAGCCAAAGTGTCCTGCTTGATCGTGGTACGCTTCCAACACCATTGGGACGTCTGCCTTGGGGACCACTATTTGCCAGACCATTTCATGGGTTCTGGGTTGACGTATCTCCTGCACAACTTCTCACGGTATAGGAACAACCTGCTTTTCTCGTTCCACAGGAGCTTGGCTGACATAGGTGCATCCTTTTCCAAGGAGGAACCTTCCTGTTTTAACAACTCCTTGATGCGGCTGACCACTGGATCACTGTCCTGAGTCTCTTTCCAGCTGTGATGGGGTAAAGGATTTAATGTTGCACCATACTGCTTTCTGTGGACTCGATGCTCGTGGACTACCCCATTTCGATGGAACGCGGGTAGCTCAATTTCTTCCAGGTCGTCCGATTCTTCTTCCGTATCAGAGTCATGCGGCATTCGGGACAACGCGTCAGCATTAGCATTCTTTCGACCTGCCCGGTACTTGATAGTAAACTGATAATTGGACAACCGAGCCATCCAATGCTGCTCCATGGCACCCAGCTTGGCGGTTTCCAGGTGCGTTAACGGGTTGTTGTCTGTAAACGCAGTGAACTTATTGGAGGCCAGATAGTGCTTAAATCTTTCAGTGATGGCCCAGACCAGCGCCAGAAACTCCAGCTTGAAGCTGCTATAATTTTCCGGATTCCTTTCAGTTGGCCTGAGTTTTCTGCTAGCATATGCGATGACTTTTTCTTGTCCATTCTGCTTCTGACTGAGAACGGCTCCCAACCCTTCATTACTGGCGTCGGTGTACAACAGGAACGGTTGGCTGTAATCAGGATAAGTTAAGATCTCATCACCTGTAAGGATCTCTTTCATCTTTTGGAATGCTTCAGCCTGTTCTTTACCCCAATTAAAGGGAGGGTTTCTGCTCTTTAAAGATTGTCCTACCAGGAGGTCCTGTAAAGGAGCTGCCTTCTTCGTGTAATCTTTCACGAATCTTCGGTAGTAACCCGTTAGTCCCAGGAACTGTCGCACTTCCTTAAGGTTCTTCGGCTCCGGCCACTTCTGGATGGCGGTGACTTTCTCTGGGTCCGGCGCTACTCCTTCCGAACTGACGATGTGCCCCAAGTATTGTACCTTCTGCTTGAGTAGATGGCATTTTGAGGGTTTTAATTTCATCCCGTACCTGGACAGGGACTCAAACACTTCTGCCAGGTGCTTCAGATGGTCCTCATATGTCTTGGAATACACGATGACGTCGTCTAGGTATAGCAGCACGGTTTCAAAATTGAGATGTCCCAGACAGTTTTCCATCACTCTCTGAAATGTTCCTGGGGCACTACTGAGCCCAAACGGCATTCTGTCGAACTCACAGAGCCCCATTGGGGTGGTGAAAGCCGTTTTCTCACGATCCTCCTCAGCCACAGCCACTTGCCAGTAACCACTAGTCAGATCAAGGGTAGAAAAGTAGTTAGCCGTTTTCAGAGCAGCTAATGATTCCTCTATACGTGGTAACGGGTATGCATCCTTGTGTGTTATGCGGTTCACCTGCCTGTAATCCACACACATTCTCATACTACCATCTTTCTTTTTAACCAGAACTAGAGGGGCTGCCCAGGGGCTACAACTATCCCTTATCACCCCAGCTTTCTTCATATCATTTAACATTTCTTTAGCCTTCTGATAATGAGCTGGAGGTATGGGCCTATACCGCTCTTTGATGGGAGGATGACTGCCTGTAGGGATATGATGTTGTACTCCCTTAATTGTCCCAAAATCAAGTGGATTTTTGCTAAACACTTGGGCGTACTCTTGCACCACCCGTAATACCCCTTGTTTCTGGTGAGCGGGAGTGGTGTCCGTCCCAACATGGAGTTGCTGACACCATTCCGCCACCTGAGTTGCTGGGTCATTGTCCTCCTCTATTTGACAGGAGTCTAAGGACTCAGCCGGGAGAATAGAATTATTATCAACAGCATGAAGTTTAGCAATGGTTGCATAACGGGGTAAATTTACCTCATCATCTCCCCAATTGAGAAGCCGTACCGGTACTCTTCCATTCACCACTTCTACTACTCCTCTAGCAGTCATAAGTGTAGGTCTATGTTCTGAATGGTGGGGTTCTACTACAGCTTGGTAATTCTGTCCTCTCAGACCTATGGCCGCCCTGCACCAAATGATCATTTCACTCATTGGGGGTATCACAATAGGATCCGAGTCAGTGACCCGTACATTACCAATTTCGCTGTCGGTAAGCTTCGCTTGCTGCTGACACACCAGGGCCCGGATCTCTCTTTGGATTACTCCTCTCTGCCTTGGTCGGGCAATCTCAGCGAGCTGTTGGAGCAAGAACACAACTTCTCCCAAACAATTACCGATAATGTTAGTACCCAAAATTATATTTAGACCGTTCTCCTCATTTACAGTCTTTACTACCAGAAGCCCTTGGTCTTTCAACTCCTCTCTGCCCACCTTTACATCTACACATTTTGTTCCGAGTACTTCTACAGGAAGACCATTAGAAGCATACACAGTAAAGTCAAGGCTCGGAGGTTTAAGACTGTCCATTGACCAGTACTTGGTATATAGAGCATCAGGTATTAGGGTCACCTGGGACCCAGTGTCTAACAATGCTGGAACAGCAATACCATCTAGAATAATAGACAGGTAGGGTCGCCCGCCCACATACCTGCGGTTCCAGTCTAGGGGGCCTGACGGGTATTCTCCTGGGTGTTGGCCCTTGGACCCAGGTTCTGCCCGTTTAAAGGACACTGTGTAGACAGATGACCTTTCCGGTTGCATCGGTAACAGATGATCTCTCGACGAGGAGGGTGTTGATCAGAGGTTGCTCCTGGGGGTGGCGTTGTCCTCCTCCGGGGGGGCGACGTCTTCTTTCTTCTCCGGTGCATCCACGGAACGTCCTCTGGGCAGTCAGCTAACAAGATCTTCCCTTCCTCCTCTTTCCGCAGCTGCAGGGCACTCATTACAGCAGCCAGATTTTTAGTCAGCTGGCGCACCTCTGAGCGCAGACAGTCCAATTCACTAGGAGGTGTCATCTGTGCTTTGGCTTCAGCCACTAACGGGGAACAGGGGGTTACTGCCGGTTCCAGAGTGACTTCACCCTGATGATGTTGGGTGGCCACCTCAGGTTTGCCCAGGGGCCGCAGCCCTTTTATTGCCATGTCCTTTAGGGCATCAAAGGTAGCATCCGGATGATCTAAGGACCACCAATTTACAGTTCTGCGTTCCTCTGGGGATCTCAATCCCTGTATAAATTGTTCTTTCAGCATTCTATTCTCGTCGATAGCATTTAAATTGTTAATTTGCTTGAGGGCTCTCAGGGCTCCCTGTAGTCGGCAAGCATAGTCCCGGATGCTGTCACCTGGCTGTTGTGAACAGTGATAGAAAGCCATCCGGAGATCCGTTTCCGTGCGGTCTTCAAATATGGCATGCAGCTTAAGGAAGATCGCAGGTACCGACTCCTGATCAGCGGTATCCCAAGTCTCCACTTCCCTCTCAGCAGCGCCAGTTAGCTGCCCTATTAGCACAGCAGCTTTTTGTCTCTCAGGCATGGAGTACATTTCTAGGATGCTGCATAACTTCCGCTTGAAGCCTGCTAATGTGCCTGGCCCACCGCTGTATTGGGGAAGCCATTTCGCCCCAGGCATATATGGGAGCGTTAGTGGCATGATCGGGACTACCGGACTGGGTGCTGGGCCTGCGCCCCCATCTGGCGCTACAATACCAGACGGTGCGGGATTGGGGACTCCGACCGGGGCCGCACTGTCAGCCGGTTGTTGTGACATCTTAGCGCCCCCTTGGTTAAACGGAGCCTACCGGTTTCAGATGCTGCTACTTCACAGGCACCGCAGTGGGAACAGGACCTTCGTCGCAGGCGCTCTGATGTCAGAGCGTTCACTTCCTGTTGCAGGACCTGCCGCTGAGTCAGAGCCGGGGGCGTGTCCAAGACTCTGCGCGCTCTTTCAGGTACGCCCACCTTCTTCTCCAGCGCCTTAGGGCGCGAATATGGCGACAAAAATGGCGATTTTGGCGCCAAAAGTGCAAACAGTCCTTTTTCACAAAAACAATCCACAGGCACACAGGGCTCGCAATGCTGCAAGTTTCGTATCCTGTTCGTGACGCCAAATTTTTGTGTCGACCCGCCACCACAATTGTGGGTTACCAGGGCAATGGGGTACTCAGAGCCGAGCCCGTAGGAGTCTATGGGGATTGTCACAGGTAGCTGTGGCTCGGTCTGTGGCCCTGGCGGTCTGGCGTATGTTGGGGATATATTTACAGGGATAGGTTTATATACAGTTCGTGACGCCACCTGTAGTATTCTGGTAATTTGTACCAGCGCTGCTGTAGATCTCTGAGGGGATGGTGATGCAGCTAGATGTCAGGTCCCCTACAGGTGGGACTCTTCCCTCAGGTCGGTAGTTAGGTAGGGATTGTGCAGGCATGCAATAATAACTCAGTCTCACACGGTCAGCGTCTTTCCATACCTTTACTTGCAAGATGATAAGGCAGGTCCCAGGGAGGCTGATGGGGTTGATGGAGGATGAGCTTTGAGGCAACAGCTAAGCAAGTTAGGGGCCTCCTTTACTGTCCAATGAAGATGAGTACGACCAGCCTGAAGCGTAGTCCCCTCTATGATTCCAGCTTTCCAAAGCTGTTCTGCCCAGTCAGATTTGTGGTGAAGCCTTCCTGCGAGGGAGCTGAATTCTTATCTTGTCGTGCACTGACTCAAAGTCTTCACTCCCCCTGACCCCAGTTACGTACTGACTATAAGGGGCTTGTTTGCCGCGACCTAGGGTCCGGTAAATCTCTGGTTTTCTCTTCACTATGCTGTAGCTAATAGTGATCCTTCGGTCCCCAGTGACCGGTTGCAATGTGCAGGACTTTTCCAAGTCAAAAGCACTTTTCCAATTATCTTCCTTCCACTTTGCCCTTCGATTTGCTCGACTCTTAATAGTTAGCTCAGTCTTTCTTCCAGTGGGGCACAGCTCTGACTAGGCTAAGGTGAATTAGACCACCTGTACCAGCCTCCACTTTCTGAACTGCTAACAGGCTCAAACTGGACACGTCTACTCTGTCCAAGGACAGGAAACTGACTGACTAAAATTCACTCCCTTCCACACCCCTGCTGGGTGTGTCAGAAGTGTTCATGATGTCATGAAGAGACCTTAACTGTTACCTCTCCACTCATCCTCCTGGTATTGTGTACCAGGGCTACACACATTTGCACTGTAGTATGCTGGTTACTCTTTCCTCATTTTACCCCTGGCAATGGGGTAAAATGTGCCATTTATGAAAATCGATCCATCACTACCCAGAAGACAGACAGCCGAAGAAGAAGGCGCCGTGAGGCACAGGAAGTGGTAGGACTCACACGTATGGCAGTTGCCTAGGAGTTTTGTTGTGGGCACAGGAAAGACAGACTGAAATGAATTCCATAATTTTCTTAGGCATGGTAGGCCACCAATAGTGACGCTATATGAGCTGCAACTGGCCACCTTGGAGAAGTGCCCCCATAGCAGAACTCGCCTCCTATCAGATTCTGAAAGCAAAGTCTTTCCTACCGGAGCCACAGTAACCTTGTTGGACTGCTCGATGATGAGTTGTGGTTCCGACTCTTGGTCAGTGTGCAGAAAGGAGAGGGAAATTTCATCAGCTTTGATGTTTTTGTCAGCTGGCCAAAAATGCAGAACAAAATTAAAACGAGCAAAAATTGCGACCACTTAGCATGGCGTGGGTTCCATCATTGTGTGGACTGCAGATTGGCCAGGTACTTATATTCTGTATAAATAACAACCGGAGGAACTGCTCCCTCAAGAATGTTCTACCACTCCTTTTCAGCCATCTTAATTTTCAACAACTCTTGGTCGCCAGTCGAGCATTTTGCTTCAATACAGAGAAGGCCTCAGAGAATAAACCATAGGTCATCATACGGCCAGAGGGGACTTTCGGTTAAGAACTGCTCTTGCCCCAGAAGATGACCTCCAGAAAGAATTGTTTGTTCACTTTTGGTCGATGTAATACTGGAGCAGCGGAAAAGGATGTTTCAGTGAGGAAGAAGCGTTCTCAGCCTCTGGAGTCCACACCTTTGGATCGGCACCCTTACGTATCATTTCGGAGATGAGAGCGGTCTGGGACGAAAAATGTAAAATGAATTGATAGTAATTGTTGAATCCTAGGAATTGCTGGATATCTTTAACACTGGCAGGGGTGGCCACTTTAGAATGGAAGACACTTTATCCGGATCCATCTTCAGTCCCATGTCCGAGATGATATAACCTAGAAAAGGCAGAGAAAATTGTTCAAACACACATTTTTCAAATTTAGCGTACAGGCAATTCTCTCTAAGTTGCTGCAGGACTTGGCGAACGTTCCGCCTATGAGAGGGCAGATCTGGAGAGAAGACCAAGATATTGTCCAGATAAACAATGACACAAGTATATATGAGGTCTCGGAAGATGTTGTTCACGAATACTTGGAAGATAGCTGGGGCATTGCTGTGCCCAAATGGCGTGTATCTGGATTAGATTGTATGCTCCTCTCAGATCCAGCTTGCTAAAAGTCATGGCTCTTCTGAGGTGATCAAACAACTTCGGAATCAATGGCAATGAATATTTGTTCTTGACCATGATGTAATTGAGAACTGTTATGTATTGGTAGCTGAGGAGGGCAGGAGCAAAAACCGCAAAGGCAGCCAAACACCAGAGAGGTTGGGATCTAATAGGTTGCAGACCCCTAAACTAACCGCACAACTAGAAGCAGCCGTGGGACGTTCCTACGGTGCCCTAGACGCCTCGTCCCAGCTGGAGAGATTAGCTACCCCTGAAGATGGAAAAAGGAAAGCTAACTGCCCCGAAGTAGAGCCCCAAAGAAATAGGAAGCCCCCAAACATATAATGGCGGTTAGACAAGATGAAAACACGAACACAGACAGAAAATAGATACAGAGTCCAGCACAAGCCCCCAAAGGGGACCCGACTGAACTCAAAAGCAAGGCAGCAAAAACAAGGAAAATCAAACCACAGAAAAAAAAACAAAGTAACTTATCTGAATGATAGCAGGAGACAGCAGAAAAACAAGCTGAATTCCAACCTAGACCAGGAAGAACAATTGATCACCGGCGAGGATCATGGGAGGTCAGCTTACTTATATCAGGCCAGTCCGTTCCACCTGATAACCATTCATCAATTGCAGGTGGTGGACTTTTGCTGGTCAACATAGGTTCAATACCCTCAGCAACCAACAGAGGGAGCCTCAGCTCCGAAGTCGTCTCCAACACGTTCACAACAGAGAACCCTATAATCTATGCAAGGCCGAAGAGTCCCTTTCCATTCGTTTTCTTGACAAAGAATAAGCTGGTTCCTGCCGGTGATGAGGGCTTCTGAAAAAATTCCCTTGCCAGATTTTCCTTAACATACTCGGACAGGAGATAAATACGGTCTCGTGGAGGTGAGGATTGGGGAAGCAGGTCTAAAGTGCAGTCGTACTGCCTATGTGGCAGTACTCTGTTTCCTTCTCAGATACCTCAGGATATGACTAGTAGGCATATGGTAATCATGAGAGAAGCAAATGGAAACAATGGCTATATATTGGCAGACCAAAGTCAAAAGTCTCCTCCATGTGGAAGCCATCTAGCTCAGACTATTGTAATTAACCCATCGTCCAACATAAACATGCAAAGGAATAGTGATGTGACCATCACAAGAAAAGACGATAAAGGGTAAAAAATATGTCTTTATTGAAAAATTCACAAACAAGTGTAGACACAGTATATAAAAGACAAGGACAGTTTAGAGCAAATGGATGGCATAAACAATTGCACCAGCTATGAGCGCGGAAGAAGAACCGGTCCCAGCGCCTGAGTAGCTGGTTCATACCTCATGAACTAAGGGGAGACGTATCTAAATAAACTACAAACGACTCCAGAACATCACGTAACAGGATGCATATCCACTGAAGGGTTAATAACCCACAGTCCATGGAGTGATGGAATCAAAGTGTCCACGAATCCCCCAGATAAACTTCATATATAACACAGGAGGCAGCTATATAAAAGCAATGCGCCGAGAGTGGCAAAAATAGTCAATGGCATATGCCAAGTTCTTACCTTTGTGTGAAGTATGTGCTCAGGAGCCGGGGTCAGCGCGTCTGCCCCAGAAAAAAACGAACAGAACGATTTCATGTTATATTTAATCCAAAGGGAGGAAGCGTTTATGAAAAACATACAAAAGATTTTAGGGGACGAAACAATACAACATAAACAGAAAATAAAAGGGATTAACAAGGGAACTTAGGACGCCACTTGCAGAGACTAGTCAACTTAGCCGAAGGAGAGCGCTTCGTGTGGGGCTGTTCAGTACGCGGGATTCCAGCATACACCATGTGTATCTCTCTACACAAACTCAGATCATAATTCGGCTTGATCTTTTATCAGACCCTAAGTGTCACCCACACACCCTCCCCATGATGACCTCACATGGGCCAATTTGTGAGTTGTTCTCAGCCCTTCAGGATTTTATGAAATCCCAATTGATGCGATAAATCCTCACCGAACAATCGCAGAAGTTCGAAATTGATGCCACATTTATTTATCAGGATTTTATCTTTGCTTAGAGACTAAACATGGCCTCGCTGTTGGCAGTTATCTGGCCCCTATGGATTTGGCGGGGGTTATAGTTTCGAGAAAATATATATATTTTTTTCCTGGTTACCCCCTTCGTTGAAAATGTTGGATTTATAGAAATTCCAATATTCAATACTTTATTTTGGAGTTATACTGTCTGAGCTGCTTATTGTAACTGCAGGAACCAGCGTCACCTGAATTCAACATGCATTTCTTGTACCAGAAGGGCTTCCGCTGCCTTGTTTATGAGTACGACCATTTCTAACGGGTTCGAGATATTCCTTTAATCTGCTGAAAACCTAATAAGCCTTTTCCTGTCTCTTTGTTTATTCCCAGTATACATCCTCCTTCAGTCATCTGGGCATAAAGAGGACGCCATGCATTTTATTTTAATCTCTTTTTATTGTTTTCAAAAAAGAAATACAACTCAATATATAGTCATACATTAACCGAAGCAGTACACAATATGCAAACATGAACCCCAAATACCCTGTCCATGATACAACAAGACAAAAAGGAGCAAAATAAATCGATTTAATGCAAATGCGTTTTTATTTATCAAAAATTCTTTAAGACATGTTAATTCTCAAAAGTTTAGTATTACAAAAGAGTGCAGGATAAAAGAGAGACGAAGCTTCCTAAATAGTCAAAAATGCTGCATGGTAAAGATCCAATAGCTCTCAAAAAATTCCTTTAGGTAAAGTACAAGAAATGTGATGGACTTCACTGACAAGCTAATATCTATAGCGGATCAAACAAACTTGCATAAAAAGTTTGAAGAAGAAGCTGGGCGAAAGGTGCACGTCGGGGCAGAGGGACGGAAGCTCCTACTACTTGGTCTAACGCTGCTGGGATCCAGGTAAAGACTTTCAATGACTCTCATGTTATTTATGGGCTGTATTGAGCCGGTGTTGTTTAGATAGGTGATGGGGCTCTATGTGACCCTGGTTGTCAGATGTTTATTGATCAATGACTGAGCTCAGATCGCATCTCTGAATGACTTGTGAGGGTTATATTGTTAGCACCCAGTGGGCTTGTTATCTGGACTATGCACTTTTTTGTGTAAACTTTTTATGCAAGTTTGTTTGATCCGCTATAGATATTAGCTTGTCAGTGAAGTCCATCACATTTCTTGTACTTTACCTAAAGGAATTTTTGGAGAGCTATTGGATCTTTACCATTGACTATTTAGGAAGCTTACACCGTCTCTCTTTTATCCTCCACTCTTTTGTAATACTAAACTTTTGAGAATTAACATGTCTTAAAGAATTTTTGATAAATAAAAACGCATTTGCATTAAATCAATTTATTTTTCTCCTTTTTGTCTTGTTGTATCATGGACAGGGTATTTGGGGTTCATTAACAATTGTTTGGAGCAAATACTTCTGTAAAATAATAGGCTTTATGAGGTTAATATGCAAACATGGTGGACTGTACAATCCACTTTTTCCAATCTACATGAAATAATTTAGATGAAGCTCCAACTTGTAGACTGTTATTAGAAGTCACATAAAAAATATAAATCTTAAAGACCCCTAGCAGATCTACGTATCAATAGGACATATACAAGACGTACATACTAAATAAAACACACACAATAAAAGAAAAAGGGGGGAAGAAGAGGGAGGGGGATGGGGGGAAGAGGGGGGGTTGAGAAACGCGGACGGAGAGGGGGGCCCAATCCCCTCAGCGAGCGGGGGTATGTACGGGGCCGCTCCCCAACTCCCCAGCCAGTCCCCAGCACCAATCCGGATCCACCCCGCCAGGCCGCCAGCCTTTCATTCAAACAACTTATGAAACTCTGGTGAGTCCTGAAACAGAATCCACACACTCCAAATTTCCCTAAATCTGTCAGCACAGTGGCTATAGTCAGCAGACAGCTCTTCCACTCTGCACATGTTAACCATTTCCTGGTACCATTCCAGGATGGAGGGAGCTTGGGCTGATTTCCAGTGTCGTGGAATTATTGTGCGGGCTGCTGTTAGGCAGAAATGCAAAATATCTTTTTTCTGATATTGGATTGACATAGGCAGGATAGAGAGCAGTGCAATCTCCGGGCTGCCCACCACCCCATTTCCAGTAATCAATTTATAATTCGAAAATATCTTCTCCCAAAATGGCATTATCTTATTGCACTCCCCCCATATGTGGAGCATTGTGCCCCTCTCTTCTCCACAGCACCAGCAATTGTCGGATGTTGCAGGGAACATAGCATGCAGCTTTACAGGGTATTGGTACCATCCAGCCATAATTTTACAATTTTTTCTCTTGCGCATAGACTCCATGCATTTTAATTAAGTTGGTTCCCATCTGTTTGTACACTGCCATTTTACATAACGACAGCTTTAGATTGCTAGCTCCTATTTCCTTACTGTAAATGGAAGCAGGGAGGAGGAAGAGGGGTTTGGGATTAGTTCCTCTGTTACTCTTACTGTAAATTGCTGTGAGAGGAAAAAGGGAGAAAGAAAATTTGAGTCTGTGTCCAATCTTAAGAAAATGGGCTTGAAGGGGAAGGGTGAGTCTCTCACAGTGGATGGTGGATTTTTGCTGTAGATCCTGTCCCTTACCTGGTGTGTCATTTTCCCAGCCACATGGGCACTTGATTACATAGATCACAAATAATGATTCACATGTAAAAAATCCTTTTATTGGAATACCCCAGCCCAACGAAGATGGCATACCCTGTCCAACATTTTGCATTGGAGGCAGTTAAGGCACGGGAAGTTAAGAGTCATCACTTAATTAACTTGGGTGATGAAGGGCCAATATTTGCTCTAAGCAACTAATTACTTAAGTCAGGGGACATCAAAAACAAGGGAGAAATAGATATTGGAACTCAGAGATATGTGGGTAGCTCCGATTGAGAATTAACCAATGACTGCGGATGAATTTGTGAAATTTATTGAAGGGATCATAGGTGTGAACAAAAGCTATGTGTTTCTCCGATTTGTTGTGCGATTTTGTGGTATGGGAGTTCAACTTCTGTTGAGCAGACCCTCAGGGTAACCCCTGTTATTAAATTTATGGTGCATCTCGTCTAGTTTCTCATTCCTAGTATCGGGCTGTGTGACAATCCTGTTAACCCGCATGAATTGAGAGATGGTTTGAGAGATTTGTTGCAAACAAGTCATTCCAGACTAATCTAATTTCCTTCTATGATGGAATCACTGACTGGGTGCATCAGGGAAACGCAGTAGATATAGTATATCTCGACTTCAGCAAATCATTTGATAAAGTATCTCATATTATCCATATTGAAAAAAATGACCAAGTATGGGATTGATAAGGCTATGGTTAGGTGGATTCATAACTTGCTTAGTGATCATACTCAAATAGGTGTGATAAATGGTTGCACATCCAGTTGGAAGAGTGTTTCAAGTTGGATACAAAAAGGCTCTGTCCTAGCCCCAGTGTTACAAGTGGGGTACCACTAGGCTCTGTCCTGGCCCAAGTGTTGTTCAACATTTTTATCAAATTTGCAGATGATGCAAAGCTAGGAGGAATAGCGAACACTAGAGAAGACAGAGAAAGGATTCAGAAAGATCTAGATAAGCTTCAACAATAGGCAGCGACTAATAGAATGGTATTTGACAGGGAGAAATGCAAGATTCTACATCTGGGCAAGAAAAACTAAAATTACGTTATCAGAATGAGAGAAATAGAACTAAGCAACAGCAGGTGTGAAAAAGACTTGGGTATACTAATAGATCACTGTTCCTTCCGAGTCAGTTCTTGTCCCTTCTGTCCGAGCCGTGCTCGCCTGCCTGCCAGAATGCCAGCCGTGCCCGCCTGCCTGCCAGAGTACCAGCCGTGCCTGCCTGCCTGCCAGAGTGCTAGCCATGCCTGCCAGAGTGCCAACCGTGCCTTCCTGCCAGAGTGCCTGTCATGCTCGTCAACTCTTGCCCGCACCTGTCAATGTGTTCTGTTCTCAGTGGGATCAGCTGCTACAGCCAGACACCACCCTGGAGTGGTACCTGGCAGCTACCTGCCGCACAAGCCTGACCTCACCATCAGAGGCTCCAGCGAACACCAAGGTAGCTGCTTAGTCACGCCCCTTCCAGGGTAGTCTGGTTTGTGGCACAGTGGGGCCACAATCCCACGCTCGCGCCGCCCAGTCAGGGTGCGAGCGTTATAGTTAGCTCAGGCCATGGTCCCCGCTGAGTCCCATGGTCCTTCGCCCTCAGGGCAAGATAAACTTTTTGCCTGACAGCATGAGAAACCGAATAAATTCTTTACCTGATCAGAAGTTCAGACTTTCGTTGCACCACCCACAATCATAGTCCCTGCTCCCAGAGGATCCACCAAATTATGATGAGGATCCAAAGCAGTGCCGTATGTTCTTGGAGCAGTGCTTACGATACTTCAAATGGCACGCTCCCTATTTTTTCTCTGATCGGGTCAAGGTAGGATTTTTAATGTCCTATTTAACAGGAGAAGCCTTGGAGTGGCTCAACCCCCTTTGGGAAGCAGGGGATCCCATCACCTCGAACCTTCTGGCCTTCCTGGTAGCCTTCTGTAAGGTCTTCAATGAGCCTAGTTCAGTTTGTTCTGCAAAGTCTTCCCCCCCAAGCTCCCAGGAACGGACCAGACGAAAGAAACAGTCACCTCCGTCCACGACTGTCCTAAATCCACCTGTTCCTCAACCTGCAAAAGAAGCTGCCCGAGCAAAATCTAAGAGCAGCAGCCATAATCCAGTCTTGAGAAGGGAATGCGGTATCACTGCGGTTGTGTGGAGCATCCTGACGGTCTCTGCCCTAAGAAGCCTATACTTCAGAACCTTGGGCCAGTAGGAGAGGCTGCTCTAGGTGAAAGTACTTCCTTTCCACTTAAGTCAATGACTGTATCTTAGCCTTCTGGTAGCTTTGGTGTATTCAAGCCGCCACCCATACAGAGTCGTTGTGTGTGTGTGATCTCCGTTCTACCGCTCCAGAATCCGGTGAGGTTGTTGTGTAATAATGGCCAAGCCCTACTTAAGAGCAGTCTAGTCCTGCAAGGACAACTACAGCTCCAAGTCGAAGCATTATATACAAAGAAGTTTGTTTTCCACATGCTGTCTGGTATACTCATGGGTCATTCAGAGCCAAAGACTCTACCGCCCGTTTTGGTCTGGAGACCCAGCAAGGTGCTTGGTTTGAAACAACCAAGTCTCAAGAAGCGTCTGGTTCCCTTACGTCAAAGTCAGTCAGCAGTGTCGTCTTCTTTTTCGTCTGGTCTGCTAGTCGTTAAGTCAAGGTGTGTTGACGTCTCCAAAGAGGGGAAGCGGTGGCGTTCTCTCCACACATCTTCAACGACTATACCAGTGAACAGTTCTCAGACATCCCTGCCTCCAGAAAATTTTTCTCTGGATAACGTGCAGAAGATGGATCCTATAAAGATACATTCAATTCCTATGTGGCCGTGTGATAAAGATGACGTAATGGAAGCTTTCGTGTCCCTGCTTTCCACCAACCTGGAGGAGGTGACGTTCTCTCCACTCATCTCCAATGACTATACCAGTAACCAGTACCCAGGAACATCCCTGCCGCTAGGAAACTTTTCTCTGGATAATGGGCAGAAGATGGATCCTGTGAGAGTACCTTCTGCTTCAATGTGGCCAGTTGGTGAAGATACCAAAACGGAAGTTTTCTCGTCTCTGTTTTCCACTGACCAGGAGGAGGAGGTTCTGATTGTTGTATCTTCCATGGTGGGAGCTGACTTCGTTGGACAGAGAGAGACTTGGCCTTCCGGGATTCCTGCTATCACGCCTGCCTCATTCTTCTCTAAGGATGTCGTGATGGGCTGGACTGTGTGTGGTCCTATTCTCCTCCTGCAGATCATTCTGGCAGGCTTGAAGAGGGGGCGCAAAGGGGGGGGTAACTGTAACATCCATGCCGGCATCACTGCATGGCTTCCCATCTCCCATCTTACTCACCACTCAAGGCCATGCAGTGATGCATACTTCCCGGCTGTATGCTTAGGGCGGCGGCCCCGGCACTGAGTCTTAGAAACAGTGTGCACATTTCTATGGTGTCCCCAGCCAATTGCCAAGAGGCATCAGGTACTTAAGGCATCCCCACCCATTGGAGGAGGCCTGAGCAACAAACTCTGTCAGTCTGTATCTTGCTGCTGAGTTGCCAGGTCCTGTCCTGCTATTTCTCTTGTTCCGCCTCCCAGGGGGCTGCATACCCTGGCCCATACCTGTTTCCTGTGTGTCTTGTGTTCCGCCTCCTGAGGGCTGCATACTCAGGCCTGAATCCTTATCCTGTACCTGTTCCCGTACCTAACCCTGTCTGAACTGTGTCCTATACCTGTACCTCTTTGTATCCTTGTCTGTAGCCTTCCCCACCCTGCTGTGTGTTTACTCCTGCTCTGTTCTGCTCACCACAACCTGCGGCTCTGCTCTGTTCTGCTCTCGGTTTACTCCTGCTCTGCTCTCGGCTCCGCAACCTGTGGCTCTGCTCTGCTCTCTGCTCCGCAACCTAGGCTCTGCTTTGCTCTCTGCTCCGCTCCTTGCGGTCCTGCTCTGCTCTCTTTCCGCTCCTTGCGGTTCTGCTCTGCTCCCGTTCCGCACCCTGCGGGTCTTTGTCTTTCCAGTCTGAACTGGTTCCTATTTGTTCTCACACACAACTCATGCCTGCCTGTGTTCCTGTCCTTCCTGAATCCGTTCCAGCTCCTTCAGTTTAAAGAAGTTCCTACCTGTTTACATATGCCACTCATATTAGTCTATGTTCTTGTCCTTCCCGAATCAGTTCCTGCTACTCCATTCTGAACACGTCTCTACCAGCTCCCATATACCACTCATACCTGCCCGTGTTCCTGTTCCTTCCAAGTCAGTTCTTGTCCCTTTCCGAGCCGTGCCCGCCTGCCTGCCAGAGTGCCAGCTGTGCCTGCCAGAGTGCCAACCGTGCCCCCCTGCCTGCCAGAGTGCCTGTCGTGCCCGTCGACTCTTGCCCGCACCTGTCAATGTGCTCTGTTCCCAGTGGGATCAGCTGCTACAGCCAGACACCGCCCTGGAGTTGTACCTGGCAGCTACCTGCCGCACAAGCCTGACCTCACCATCAGAGGCTCCATTGAACACCAAGGTAGTTGCTTAATCACGTCCCTTCCAGAGTAATCTGGTTTGTGGCACAGTGGGACCACACCCCCACGCTCGTGCTGCCCAGTCAGGGCATGAGCGTTACAGTTTGCTCAGGCCATGTTCCCTGCTCTTGGCTCCTCAACCTGCTGCTCTGCTTTGCTTTCTGCTCCTCTCCTTGCGGTCCTGCTCTGCTCCCGTTCAGCTCCTTGCGGTTCTGCTCTGCTCCTGTTCTGCCCCTTGCGGTTCTGCATTGCTCTCGTTCT
This sequence comes from Oophaga sylvatica, assembly GCA_033576555.1. Taxonomy (NCBI): domain Eukaryota; kingdom Metazoa; phylum Chordata; class Amphibia; order Anura; family Dendrobatidae; genus Oophaga; species Oophaga sylvatica. Next base: position 35,136 of record JARQOD010000002.1, on the reverse strand, counting down.
GCTCCTTGCGGTCCTACTCTGCTCCCTTTCCGCTCCTTGCGGTTCTGCTCTATTTCCTATTATGATTTAGTAGCTGAGGAGAGCAGGCAAAAAAGGCAATACACCAGAGAGGTTGGAATCTACTGGATTGCAGTACCCTGACTAACCACCACAACTAAAGGCAGCCGTGGAGCGTACCTACGTTGGTCCTAGACGCCTCGTCACAGCCTGAGAGGCTAACTACACCTAAAGATAGAAAGAGGAAAGCTATCTGCCCCGGAGCAGATCCCCAAAGAACATAGGAAGCCCCCAAACATGTAATGGCGGTTAGACAAGAAGGAAATACAGACACAGACAGAAAATAGTATGAGCAAACGTTGGGTCCCAATCTTCCTAGAAAGAAAAGGATAGGAAGGACACTTACTGCAATCCAAAAAACCCTAAAAAAATACCAACTCACTAATTGCAAAAACACCTGAGATCACACGACCTCTACCACCTAAATTAGTTCTCTGGTGTAACAAAACTAAGCAACAACCACTGAAAAAACTGGAAAAGGCAAATGAACAAATATCAGTGGCTCAGATAAACTGAGAGGAGCACAAGCCCCCGGAGGGGACCTGGCTGACCTCCATAGAAGTGCAGGACAAATTGCAAAAATCAAGTACAAAAATAAAAGCAGAAAATATCTTATCTGTTAGCAGAAGATGCAGGCAAGACACAGCAAGCTTCCAAGAGAACCAGGAACCAAAGTTGAGACAAGAACAATTGATCACCGGGTGTTAGAACCCTCTTGTTAGATTTTGTTTCAGTTTGCTGGTCACATGACCTTTTTACCCTATTTAGTCTGGCTCCGCCCTTCTGGCTTTGCTGGACTTCATTGTATTATCTACTCTTAAGCTAGCCGGGTGCTTAGGTGCCTTACTCTGTCAGTTTTGCTTGATCTTAGGATCTCTTAGTATTTGTTTTCTGTTTTATATTCCCTGCTACACTTTCTGTTAGGAGGTGTCCACCTTTTCACCCAGTCCCTAGATCTTGTAGGGATTCCTCCCTCGCAACTATAGGTCTTCGTTCAGACTAGCTGAGGACTTTAGCGGGTCTGGTCGCAGGATCAGGTTCCCCGTTACATCGTAGGGATCTAGCTCAGTCCTATTGTAGGGACAGAATTCCCACCTTTCCTTAGTGCTTGTAGCAGATCATAACACCGGCAACCCTGATGGGAGGGAACCTCCCTTATATAAGACCAGTCTGTAACACCTGATTGCCAATCTTCACAATCTTCATTGAATAGTTCAGTACTGTTTGTAACCACCAGAGGGAGCTTCTGGTCAGAATTCATTTCTAACACATTCACAACAACTTCCGTTCTGCACCCTGCGGGTCTTTGTCCTTCCAGTCTGAACTGTTTCCTACCTGTTCTCACACACAACTCATACCTGTCTGTGTTCCTGTCCTTCCTGAATCAGTTCCAGCTCCTCCAGTCTGAACAGGTCCCTACCTGTTTCCATATACCACTCATATTAGTCCATGTTCCTGTCCTTTCTGAATCAGTTCCTGCTCCTCCAGTGTGAACAGGTCTCTACCTGCTCCCATTTACCACTTATACCTGCCCGTGTACCTGTTCCTTCCGAGTCAGTTCTTGTCCCTTCTGTCCGAGCCGTGCCTGCCTGCCAGAGTGCCAGTCTTGTCCGCCTGCCTGCCAGAGTGCCAGCTGTTCCCCCCTGCCTGCCAGAGTGCCTGTCATGCCCGTCGACTCTTGCCCGCACCTGTCAATGTGCTCTGTTCCCAGTGGGATCAGCTGCTACAGCCAGACACCGCCCTGGAGTTGTACCTGGCAGCTACCTGCTGCACAAGCCTGACCTCACCATCAGAGGCTCCAGCGAACACCAAGGTAGTTACTTAATCACGCCCCTTCCAGAGTAATCTGGTTTGTGGCACAGTGGTACCACACCCCCACGCTCGTGCCGCCCAGTCAGGGCATGAGCGTTACAGTTTGCTCAGGCCATGGTCCCCGCTCTTGGCTCCTCAACCTGCAGCTCTGCTTTGCTTTCTGCTCCTCTCCTTGCGGTTCTGCTCTGCTCCCGTTCCGCTACTTGCGGTTCTGCTCTGCTCTCGTTCTGTTCCTTGCGGTTCTGCTCTGATTCCGTTCTGCACCCTGCTGGTCTTTGTCCTTCCAGTCTGAACTGTTTCTTACCTGTTCTCACACACAACTCATACCTGTCTGTGTTCCTGTCCTTCCTGAATCAGTTCCAGCTCCTCCAGTCTGAACAGGTCCCTACCTGTTTCCATATACCACTCATATTAGTCCATGTTCCTGTCCTTTCTGAATCAGTTCCTGCTCCTCCAGTGTGAACAGGTCTCTACCTGCTCCCATTTACCACTCATACCTGCCCGTGTTCCTGTTCCTTCCGATTCAGTTCTTGTCCCTTCTGTTCGAGCCGTGCCTGCCTGCCAGAGTGCCAGTCATGCCCGCCTGCCTGCCAGAGTGCCTGTCGTACCCGTCGACTCCTGCCCGCACTTGTCATTGTGTTCTGTTCCCAGTGGGATCAGCTGCTACACCAGACAATGCCCTGGAGTGGTACCTGGCAGCTACCTGCCGCACAAGCCTGACCTCACATCAGAGGCTCCAGCGAACACCACGGTAGTTGCTTCGTCATGGCCCTTCTAGGGTAGTCTGGTTTGTGGCACAGTAGGGCCACAATCCCGCGCTCGCGCAGCCCAGTCAGGGCGCGAGCGTTACAATAGTGCTCCATACTGTATAATTACACCCCATGAAGTGATTAACCAGAGTCTGCATGGGATCGTAACTACTGTAATAAGTCATGTCAGACTAAAGGTACTGCCACACTAAACAATCCCGCTAGCGATCACGATAACGACGCATACTAATGCGATCGCTAGCGGGATTGTTTCTATATCGCTAAATGCGGCCACATTTAGCGATATAGTTAACGACGCTATCGCCGTTAGCGATCTTCTTAACGACTTTAGCGGTACAAAAGTACCGCTAAATTGCTAAGAAAAGGTGCCACACAGCGATTAGATACTCACCCAGCGGGAGCGCCGACGAGAAAATAGGGTCCGGAACGATTCCAGCGACGAGCGAGATCACAGCAGGAAGCTCGTCGCTGGAAGCTGCCGCACTGAACAATATCGCTAACGGGATCGCTAAATAGTGACGTTTTTTAGCGATCCCGTTAGCGATATTGTTTAGTGTGGCATACCCTTAACTTAACTTCCTTCTATGACAGAATCACTGACTGGGTGGATCAGGGAAATGCTGTAGATATAGAATATCTTGACTTCAGTAAAGGATTTGACAAACTATCTCACACAATCCTTATTGAAAAAATGTATGGAATGGACAAGGCAACTGTTAGGTGGATTCATAACTGGCTTAGTGATCGGACCCAAATAGTGGTCGTAAATGGCTGCACATCCAGTTGGAAGAATGTCTCAAGTGGGGTATCACAAGGCTCTGTTTTGGGCCCTGTATTGTTCAACATCTTTATCAATGATTTAGATGAAGGAATTGAGGGTAAACTGATCAAATTTGCTGATGACACAAAGCTAGGAGGGGTAGCTAATACTAGAGAAGAGAGAGAGAGGATTCAAAAAGATATAAATAAACTGGAGCAGTGGGCAGCAACTAACAGAATGGTTTTTAACAGGAAAAAATGCAAAATACTACATCTGGGCAATAAAAATGAAAAAAGCATATACAAAATGGGAGGAATAGAGCTAAGCAACAGCACGTGTGAAAAAGACTTGGGTATACTAATAGATCACAGACTGAACATGAGTTAACAGTGTAATGCAGCAGCAAAAAAGGCAAATACAATTCTGGGATGTATTAACAGAAGCATACAGTCTAGATCACGTGAAGTCATTATTGCCCTCTACTCCTCTTTGGTCAGACCTCATCTGGAACACTGTGTCCAGTTTTGGGCACCACATTTTAAAAAAGACATCAACAAACTGGAGCAAGTTCTGAGAAGAGCGACCAGAATGGTGACCGGTCTGCAAACCATGTCCTATGAGGAACGGTTACAGGATTTGGGAATGTTTAGCTTGCAAAAAAGAAGACTGAGAGGAGACTTAAGAGCTGTCTACAAATATCTCAAGGGCTGTCACATTGTAGAAGGATCATCTTTATTCTCATTTACACAAGGAAAGACTAGAAGCAATGGGATGAAACTGAATGGGAGGAGACACAGATTAGATATTAGAAAAAACTTTTTGACAGTTAGGGTGATCAATGAGTGGAACAGGCTGCCACGAGAGGTGGTGAGTTCTCCTTCAATGGAAGTCTTCAAACAGAGGCTGGACAGACATCTGTCTGGGATGATTTAGTGACTCCTGCTTTGAGTAGGAGTGTTTAATACTGTATAATGGTCTCACAGTTAAAAATAAATAAATACCGTACAGTGAAGGAAATAAGTATTTGATCCCTTGCTGATTTTGTAAGTTTCCCACTGACACTGACATGAACAGTCTGTAATTCTAAGGGTCGGTTAATTCTAACATTGAGATATAAGAATATCAAAAATAACATCCAGAAAATCACATTGTATAAATTATATACATTTATTTGCATTTTGCAGTGAGAAATAAGTATTTGATCCCTCCGGTAAACTAGACTTAATACTTGGTGGTAAATCCCTTGTTGGCAGCGCAGCAGTCAGACGTTTCTTATAGCTGATGATGAGGTTTGTGCTCATGTCTGGAGGAATTTTGCTCCTCTCATCTTTACAGATCATCTCTAAATCAGTAAGATTTGGGGCTGTCACTTGGCAACTCGGAGCTTCACCTCCATAAGTTTTCTATGGGATTAGGGTCTGGAGACTGGCGAGGCCACTCCATGACCTTAATGTTCTTCTTTTTGAGCCCCTCCTTTGTTGCCTTGGCTGTATGTTTTGGGTCATTGTCTTGCTGGAAGACCCAGCCATGACCCATTTTTAATGTCTTTGTGGAGGGCAGGAGGTTGTCACTCAGGGATTTACGGTACATGGCTCCATCCATTCCCCTATTGATGTGGTGAAGTAGTCCTGTGCCCTTAGCAGAGAAACATCCCCAAAACATAATGTTTCCACCTCCATGCTTGACAGTGGGGACGGTGTTCTTTGGGTCATAGGCAGCATTTCTCTTCCTCCAAACACAGCGAGTTGAGTTAATTCAGACGGGCTGCACATGAGCCTTCTTGAGCCGGGGACCTTGCGGGTAATGCAGGACTGTAAACCTTTACGGTGTAATGTGTTACCAATGGTTTTCTTGGTGACTGTGGTCCCAGCTGCCCTGAGATCATTAACAAGTTCCCCCCGTGTAGTTTTAGGCTGATCTCTCACCATCCTCAGATCGAGGATACCCCACGAGGTGAGATTTTAAATGGTGCCCCAGATCGATGTCAATTGACAGTCATTTTGTATTTCTTCCATTTTCTTACTATTGCACCAACAGTTGTCTCCTTCTCACCCAGCGTCTTACTTATGGTTTTGTCGATCATTCCAGCATTGTGCAGGTCTATGATCTTGTCCCTGACACCCTTAGAAAGCTCTTTGGTCTTGCCCATGTTGTAGAGGTTAGAGTCTGACTGATAATGGAGTCTGTGGACAGGAGTCTTTTATAAAGGTGACTATATAAGACAGCTGTCTGTAATGCAGGTAATGAGTTGATTAGGAGTCTAACTGGTCTGTAGGAGCCAGAACACTTAATGTCTTAATGGTTGGTAGGGGTCAAATACTTATTCTTAACTGCAAAATGCAAATACATTTATATAATTTATACAATGTGATTTTCTGGATTTTATTTTTGATATTCTAACTCTCAATGTTAAAATTAACATACCCTTAAAATTATAGACTGTTCATGTCTTTGTCAGTAGGAAACTTACAAAATCAGCAAGGGATCAAATACTTATTTCCCCCACTGAATATACTCGTGTATAATCGGACCCGAGTATAAGCCGAGGCACCTAATTTTGACACTATAAACTGGGAAAACATTTTGACTCGAGTATAAACCGGGCATGCAATTTCCCCTAATCCCTATTCTGGTATGCATGGCTCCTTATCCCCAACCTTGTCTGCATGGCTCCTCACCCCTGCCTGGTATGCATGGTTACTCGTCCCATCTTTGTCTGCATGGCTCATTATCCCCATCCTTGTCTGCATGGCTCTGTTATGGATCTGCAACTCAGGACTAGGTTAGAAGCTGACCCTGTACTAGGACTAGGCTGAAGCCCTACGATGGAGTGACCTATTCTTTGTGAATAGACCCACCAACGTTTCCTAGGCTAAACTCAAACGAAGACCTAAAGTTAGGGGAAGGGTATCCCTGAACGGTCTGGGGACTGCGAACAAAAACAGGTAACCTCCTAGCAGGAAAACAGAGGAAGCTACAGAAACGGAAGGAGAAAGAAAGGAGTCCAGCAAAGGATTGTGCATTTTTTAACCAGGGTAAACCCAAGATGACTGGAAAAGACAAATTAGCAAGTACAAACAGCCAAATCAGATCTCTCCTACTTTGCACTGACGAGGACCAACAGTCCGAAACACCGTGTCTGCAAATGGAGATTCTGATTTGGCTTTTATCCTAAGTCATATTACAAGACTCGTTAAAGGGTTGATTGTGACTTGTAGGATCGCTACTTCCAACAGGTGGCGCTATAGAGTACAAGTCCTCTTTGTTTGAAGAGGCAATTTGCAAGTACAAACATACACTCCTGATGTTCCATATTCACAATAGGTCGAAACCTGGTGACCTTTCGAGAAACGCACCATGCTCCAGGGGAGTGTTATCAATCGCCATCACAGGAAAAGGAGATGACAATGGTTCAGAATGAAATTTATATTTGTCTAGAAATTGTGGATCAATCAGATTCAGTGCAGAACCACAATCCACCATGACCTGAAAATCAATGGAATGACCACGATAGGTGGAATTACCAGAAAAAAAAACTCCTGTGGACCATAAAAATGCAATACAAACCGGAGTGTTGCTCCTACTGACCTTTTTTTCTTTTCTTTCCTTATGCGAACCTCGCATTGCTTAATAAAATGGTCAGCCTTACCACAATACAAGCATAGCCCCTCATAGAACTTCCTCTCCCTCTCCTGGGAATGAGAGGACATCGCCTCAAGTTGCATCGGTTCCCCACTGTCGACGGGGCTATCCTGAGAGACAGGGTCCAGCATTATAAGCGGCTTCTCATTATTCTGCCTGTCTCTCAATCTTCTATCCACACAGATAGCTAACTGCATAGCAGATTCCAAAGTAGCAGGTGCAGTATAAGCAATGAGCAAATCTTTAACCCTTTCACTCAAACCTGCTAAAAACTGACTCTTGAGCGCTGGGTCATTCCACCTCTCTGCGGACCATCGTCTGAACAGGGTGCAATACCTCTCAGCATGACCAGAACCCTGTTTAAGCCATCTGAGCTCTGCCTCAGCTGATGTGACCCGATCCGGATCATCATATAACAACCCCATAGCAGTAAAAAATGCTTCTACTGACGTCAAACAAGAATCATCAGGATGTAATGAAAATGCCCAGATTTGGGGTTCACTTCGCAATACAGACATAATAATCCCCACACGCTGTGATTCATTCCCTGAGGATCCAGGTCTAAGCCGAAAATATAGTAAACATGCATTTTTAAACATAAAAAATTCCTGCCGTTTACCAGAAAAAAACTCAGGTAATCCTACCTTAGGTTCTTCAGAGCGTGCTCCTGGGTAATTACTCACGTGCTGTTGCAGGCTGGCTACTTCCAAAGATAACCCTTGCAAGCGTTGAGAAAGTTCTTGAACGCTGTTCATATTGAAGGAATCCGGGAGAGGATTATATTTATTTATTTTTTTATATGTGTGGCTGGACAATCTGTTATGGATCTGCAACTCAGGAATAGGGAAGAAAGGGGAGAAGCTGACCCTCTACTAGGACTAGGCTGAAACCTTACTATGGAGTGGGTGACCTATTCCTTGTGAATAGACCCACCACGTTTCCTAGGCTAAACTCAAACGAAGACCTACAGGTAGGGAGAAGGGTATCCCTGAATAATCTAGGGACTGGGAACAAAAACAGGTAACTTCCTAGCAGGAAAATAGAGGAAGCTGCAGAAACAAAAGGAGAACCAAAAACAAAGCAAGCAGAACTAGAGATCCCAGAACTGCACAAAATCAAACACAGAAAGCTATCAAAGCACCTAGCCAGAACTCTAGCAGATTAACACTGTTGTCCAGCAAGGACTGAGAGGCAGGTGCTGGGTAATAAAGGGTGATACCATCACCTGACCTTATACAAACCCAGCACCAGGGGAAAAAGACCAGCAGCCAGAAAACCACAAGATGGCAAGTGGTCAAAATGAAATAGATTCTAACAGGCTCCTTATCCCTATCATTGTATGCATGGCTCCTTATCCCTATACTTGTATACATGGTTCCTCATCCCCATCCTTGTCTGCATGGCTCCTTATCCCCATCCTTGTCTGCATGGCTCCTTATCCCCATCCTTGTCTGCATGGCTCCTCATCCCTGTCCTGGTATGCATGGATACTCATCCCTATCTTTGTATGCATGACTCCTTATCCCCATCCTTGTCTACATTGCTCCTTATCCCCATCCTTGACTGCATGGATCCATATCTCCATCCTTATCTGCATGGCTCCTTTTCCATATCCTTGCATGCATGGTTCCTCATCCCTATCCTTCTATGCATCTCTCCTTATCCCCATCCTTATATGCATGGCTCCTTATCCCCATCACTGTCTGCATGGCTCCTCATCCCTGCCCTGGCATTCATGGCTCCTTATCCCTATCCTTGCATTCATGGTTCCTCATCCCTATTGTTGTATGCATGGCTCCTTATGACCATCCTTGTATGCATGACTCCTTATCCCCATCCCTGTCTGCATGGTTCCTCATCCCTATCCTGGTATGCTGGCTCCTCATCCCTATCCATGTATGCATGGCTCCTTATCCCATCCTTGTCTGCATGGCTCCTTATCCCTCCTTTGGTCTGCATGGCTCCTCATCCCTGTGATCGGTAGCATGGGGACCCTCAGCCCTATCCTTGTAGTGCATAGGCTCCTCCATCCCCATCCTGGGTATATTCATGACTCCTTATCCCCACCCTTGTATGCATGGCTCCTTATTCCTATCCCTGTCTACATGGCTCCTCATCTTTGTCCTGGTATGCATGGTTCCTTATCCCCATCCTTGTATGCATGGCTCCTTATCCCTATCGCTGTCTACATGGCTCCTCATCTTTGTCCTGGTATGCATGGCTCCTCTTCCCTATCCTTGCATGTGGATCGCCTGCCAGGGCAGTGGGGTACTCGGTACTGGGCCGCTTCTTAAAGGGGAAGTGTCACAGCGGCAGTGACCCGGTCCGTGGCCCTGGGCATCCAATAAAAAGGGTATATTTACAAGAATAATAGAGTTTGTAATAAGGTGTTCGTGAAGCCACCTGTGGTTTCTGGTCAGAGGTGACCAGCGCTGCAGTGCAGATCCACTGGGACTGGTGGTGATGCAGCAGAGTTGGTAAAGCTCCCTGCAGGTGGAGCTTCGTCCCAGAGCAAATGTGATGTAAGATGGATGGTAAAGATGTAGTATTTGGCAAGGGATGTAGCAGTGTTGAGTGGGTGTTGCAGGAAGAACTTGAGAAGACAGTCAGATGCAGTTTCCAAAGCTTTACTCACAGTTCTGCAGGCAGAGCATCCAGGTCACTGGTTACAGATGGTGCTGGAGTCGGTCAGCCTGAAAGCAATTTGGGAATCTCCTCATCCAGGTGGGTTGTGAGGCCTCCTTTCTAGCGCTATTCTATGAGATACTTGCTGTGGTAAACTCTGTTCAAGTTCCTCTCTCTCTGTGTTACTTTTAAGTAGAACTCCACTCGCATGACAGGCAGCTGTAGCCTGCTTCAGGGATCTCTCCTCTCTGGGATCTCTCCTCTCTGGCATCTCCGACTCACACATGCTGCTGTGTCATCAAGTATCAGTTGGGGCAGAGGACCTGCTGTCTTCTGCCCTGCGGATTCTGCTGCTGGGGCTTTATTTACCCACTCAGCCTTCAGACTCCGGGGTCCAGTCTCTGGCGCTCAGAACTAGGGGTGAGCTCAGCTATAGCTCCTGTCCCCCAGCTTGTCTCCCACACGTCCTTTCTCAACTCTCCTCAGACACTAACTCACTCTAACTCCTCCCCCAGCCAGAATGTACCAGAGAAGCTCCCCTGAAATCAGGTGTTAGAGCTCCCCCTTCTGGTCTGTAGTAGGAAAAGTGTTGTATGCTGTGTGTTACCTATTAAGGGGATCCTTCCTTGCTTTCCGGCATGACATCACTCCCCCTGGAGGGAGGCAAGGTCACTGTGGCAACCGAACTCCTGGGGTGCCATGACATGCATGGTTCCTCATCCCTATCCTTCTGTGCATTGCTCCTTATCCCCATCCTTGTATGCATGGCTCCTTATCCTCATCCTTGTATGCATGGCTCCTCATCCCTATCCTTGTATGCATGACTCCTCATCACTATCCTGGTATGCATGGCCTCCTCATCCCTATCCTGGTATGCATGGCCTCCTCATCCCCATCCTTGTATGCATGGCTCCTTATCCCCATCCTTGTATGCATGGCTCCTCATCCCTATCCTTGCATGCATGGTTCCTCATTCCTATCTTTGTATGTATGGCCCCTATGAAAAAAGCATTAAAAAAACACCGTACTTACCTTCCCTGCACGCCTTCGCAGCTTCTTGTTCCTGCGCAAGCAGCATCTGTGGCCGGGCGACCATGTGTCCCCACTCATTAAGGTAACAAATATTCACCTCTCTCCACACCTATGGGAGTGGATAGAGGTGAATAGTCATTACCTTAATGAGTGGGCACCAGTGATAGCCCAGCAGCTGCTGGAAGCTGGGGTGTCTGCAGCTGTAAAAGTGCACACTGTAAGAGAAATGAATATTCACTGTCAGTGCAGTGAATATTCATTTCTCTTTAGCAGTGGGCACAGGCTTTAGCCGCAGCCACCTGCTCCTTCCTTCTGTGACCTGCTCCTCCGCCGCTCTCCCTCCCCCGCCGTCTTATAGTCCTGAGGAGATGGCGCGCGTGCCATAGGTTTGCCGCCACTGGTCTAGATCATGTGAAGTCATTATTGCCCTCTACTCCACTTTGGTCAGACCTCATCTGGAATACTGTGTCCAGTTTTGGGCACCACATTTTAAAAAAGACATCAACAAACTAGAGCAAGTTCAGAGAAGAGCCACCAGAATGGTGACCGGTCTGCAAACCATGTCCTATGAGGAACGGTTACAGGATTTGGGAATGTTTAATTTGCAAAAAAGAAGACTGAGAGGAGACTTAATAGCTGTCTACAAATATCTCAAGGGCTGTCACATTGTAGAAGGATCATCTTTATTCTCATTTGCACAAGGAAAGACTAGAAGCAATGGGATGAAACTGAATGGGAGGAGACACAGATTAGATATTAGAAAAAACTTTTTGACAGTTAGGGTGATCAATGAGTGGAACAGGCTGCCACAAGAGGTGGTGAGTTCTCCTTCAATGGAAGTCTTCAAACAGAGGCTGGATAGACATCTGTCTGGGATGATTTAGTGACTCCTGCATTGAGCAGGGGGTTGGACCAGATGACCCTCGAGGTTCCGATGACCCTGGAGGTACCTTCCAACTTTAACATTCTATGATGCAGAAATGAGTACACCCCCATCAGTAACTCCTCCATCTAGTATTGTGTCTGACCTCCATGATGTGTAAGGATGCAGCTAGTCTTCTAGGCCTGGAAGGAACAATGTGATCAGATATTACAGCATTCATCTTTCTCCATCTCCAGTACGAGCTCTAGAGCCTGGATGCCAGATGGAGATTGGTGACAACTTGTCTCCAGAACTCCCCATAGGCATCACTGTCACATTCAGGGTCTCACTGGAGGCACCAGGCAGCTTCTAAATACATTCTTCTCAATGCCTGGTGCCTTCAGCGATACTTGGTGGTGGCCGTGTCTTTATGTGGGGGCACGTGAACTGTTGGTGTTGCGGGGACACATGAGCTGCTGGTGTCGGGGGGCACATGAGCTGCTGGTGTTGGGGGGCACATGAGCTGCTAGAGTCAGGGAGTTGGGCACATGACCTGCTGATATCGGAGGAGGGGGAGCACATGGGCTGCTGATGTAAGGGGCTACATGTCATTGATCGGATCATTAAGTCACATGTCCTGCTCTATAGTGACAGGGAAGATGCCACCATGACTCCGGCCCTCGGTGTACAGCACTTTACCTACATGACAATGAAACAAAACTCACATCTGCTGCATTTCTGGAAAAGAATATCTGACTCAGTTGCCAAGTGTCTCCTGACAACTTATCCCCTGCGGGGGGTTGTGGAGACAAGTTGTCACTACTCTCCTTCCAGCATCCAGTCTCTAGAGCTTGTTCTGAAGATGGAGAAAGATGTATGATGTAATATGTTGCCACATTGTTCCTTCCAGGCCTAGAAGACTCAGTGCCTCCTTATACATCATAGAGATCACACACAACACTAGATGCAGGAGTTATTGATGAGGGGTGTACTAATTTTTGCATTAACTAATTTGAGTGACAGTGAAGCTTTTATGATGAGTTATATTATAACATCACTGTCCTGTTATGGGGAAAAATGTTCTGTGAAACCGAATTGTCAGAAAGTGGAAACTGCTCTTGTGTCCAGTGAAATACTGTTTAAAATGTTACTTTTCACAGGGGGTGTACTCATTTATGCTGAGCACTGCATAAATGTGTTATGAGAATGATGTGTGTGTAGGGAGCAATAAGGTAGTGATACTTGTAAGAAGTCATCACCATATTTACATGACCCTCTCACCATCCGTGATTTCCTTCTTTTCTTGCCACTCATACATGATGTCTTCCTCATTCAATCCATATCTTGTGTGTGGCTGCCTAGTGGTTTCTTCATGTGGTCTCTGGGGGGTTTCTTTACATGGGCTCTGGGGATGTCTTCATGTGGTGTCTAGGTTTTTTTTTTGTCAAGTGCTGTCTGTAGGTTTCCTTCACGTGGTCTCTGGTTAGTTCTTCACTTCGTGTCTGGGGGGTTTCTTCACTTTGCCTCTTGGGTTCTTTCACGTGGTCTCTGAGGGTCTTCATGTGGTGTCTGGGGGTTGTTCACGTGATCACTGAGGGGTTCTTCATGTGGTCTTGGGGGAGTCTTCATGTGGTGTCTAGGTTATTATTTTCACGTGCTCCTGTGTGTTTCCTTCACATGATCTCGGTTGGTACTTCACATCATCTCTGGGGGTTTCTATACTTTGCCTCTTGGGGTTTCTTTCACTGTCTCTGGGGGTTCTTCATGTGGTCTCTGGTGGTTGTTCACGTGATCACTGAGGGGTTCTTCATGTGGTCTCGGGGGGGTCTTCATGTGGTGTCTAGGTTTTTTTTTCATGTGCTCTCTGGGTGTTTCCTTCACATGATCTCTGGTGGTTCTTCACGTCGTCTCTGGGGGTTTCTTCACTTTGCCTCTTGGGGTTCTTTCACATTGTCTCTGGGGGTTCTTCATGTGGTCTCTGGGGTTGTTCACGTGATCACTGAGGGGTTCTTCATGTGGTCTCGAGGGGGGTCTTCATGTGGTGTCTAGGTTTTTATTTTCACGTGCTCTCTGGGTGTTTCCTTCACATGATCTCGGTTGGTTCTTCACGTCGTCTCTGGGGGTTTCTTCACTTTGCCTCTTGGGGTTTCTTTCACATTGTCTCTGGGGGTTCTTCATGTGGTCTCTGATGGTTGTTCACGTGATCACTGAGGGGTTCTTCATGTGGTCTCGGGGGGGTCTTCATGTGGTGTCTAGGTTTTTTTTTCATGTGCTCTCTGGGTGTTTCCTTCACATGATCTCTGGTTGGTTCTTCACGTCGTCTCTGGGGGTTTCTTCACTTTGCCTCTTGGGGTTTCTTTCACATTGTCTCTGGGGGGTTCTTCATGTGGTCTCTGGGGGTTGTTCATGTGATCGCTGAGGGGTTCTTCATGTAGCCTTTGTGGGATCTTCATGTGGTGTCTGTAGGTTTCTTTTTCGTGTTCTCTGGGAACTTCTTTTATGTGGTCTTTAGAGATTTCTTCACATGGCCTGTTGAGGTTTCTTTCCATGGTCTCTAGAGGTTTCCTTTAAGTGGTCTTTTGAATTTCCTTATGCAGTTGGGCAACTTTGTCACATCTGTATCATACCTCATTTTACACATTTAGTCATTATATTATCTCTCAGGTTGCTGAGTGCAAAATGAAAAAACATGAATTAGATGAACGAGTAGAACATGTACGCTCCCTCCATGAGGTCATCCGCACGAACTACCGGCAACAAACGGCAAAGGAGCTTGAAGTCAGCAGCAAGGTAGATATCAACAATGCATCCCCATGTACCAGCCACAGTAATGGAGATCTTGTGTAGGCAGTGACCTGTGTCACTGGTGGAGATCTTACGGAGGTGGTGACCTGTGTCATTAGTGGAGGCCTCAAATAGGCGGTGACCTGTGTCGTTGATGGATGACTTGAGTAGGTAGGGACCTGTGTTATTGGTGGAGGCCTCACGTAGGTGGTGACCTGTGTCACTGATGAAAGCCTCATGTGACCATGAAATGTGTCATTGGGTGGCTCTTGTAGATGATGACCTGTGTCATTGGTGGAGGTTTCATATAGATGGTGACCTGTGTCATTGGTGGAGGCCTCATGTAGGTGGTGAGAAAGCCATATAGATGAATTGAGGTCTGGTATCTAATAAATAAACCAAAACAAAAACAGACCTAAAAATTAGCTTTTACTATGTACCTCTAAAAAAGCTCTGAAACAAGTATACGGCTGTGGTGATATTGAGGGATGATGTGTCCCCAGCCAATTGTTTGATGTTACACATATATCTGTCTGCCTTGTGTTCATCTATGGTTTCATACTCGATCTGGACTGTCATTTGTAGTCTCTTCAGAGGTTTCGGATTGGAGATTTTTGATGTATTGAAATTCTATATGATTGGAGGATTTTTGAGTTATTGACAATCTGTTGCATCTATAAAATATATAGACATCTATCCAGATATTACAGTCAATCAATACAGACACATTCTGTTTACCATCCATCTCCGAGGATCTGTTTACACCAAGGAAGGTGACGGTCACAAGGAGGCATTCCCTGCGTCTGGAGGAGAGAAGGTTTCTCCACCAACATAGAAGAGGATTCTTTACTGTTAGGGCAGTGAGAATCTGGAATTCCTCGCCTGAGGAGGTGGTGATGGCGAACTCAGTCGAGGTGTTCAAGAGAGGCCTGGATGTCTTCCTGGAGCGTCACAATATTGTATCTTACAGTTATTAGGTTCTTTAGAAGGACGTAGATCTGGGGATTTATTCTGACGGAATATAGGCTGGACTGGATGACACATGGCTTTTTTCAGCCTTGCTAACTATTTTACTATGTTACTCCGAAATAGTGTCTATGTGCTGCATCGCCACCTACATAATACATCTACAGTCAGGCTCATTATCAGAAAGCACTTAAGCACTTTATGGATATCGGTGACAACTTGGTGAGGATTTCCTTTTTAGGGTCAAACAGGGTTAGGGTCACGTAGGCTGTGACCGGTGTTACTGGTGGAAGCCTCATGTAGATGGTGACCTGTGTAACTAGTGGACGCCTCATGTAGGTGGTGACCTATGTCATTGGTTTATGGCTCATGTAGGTGACCTGTGTCACTGGTGAAGCCTCATGTTGGAGGCGAATTGTGTCACTGGTAGAGGCCTAATATAGGCAGTGACCTTTGTCACTGATGGAAGCCTCATGTAGGAGGTGACCTGTGTCATTGGTGGATGGCTCGTGCAGGAAGTGACGTGTCACTGGTAGAGGCTTCATGTAGGAGGTGAACTGTGCCACTGGTAGAGGCCTTGTTCGTATACCTGTGTCACTGATGGAAGTCACCTGTAAACGTGACCTGTGTCATTGGTGCATAGCTCTTGTAGGCAGTGATTTGTGTCACTGATGGAGGTCTTGTGTAGGTGGTGACCTGTATCACTGGTGGAGGCCTCATGTACAAGGTGAAATGTGTCACTAGTGGAGGCCTCGTATAAGCAGTGACCTGGGTCCCTGGTGGAGGCCTTATGTAGATGACGAACTGTGTAACTAGTGGAGGCCTCTCTTCTGAACGTGGTCAATGTACTCAAAAACCTTCTTCCATGACTTGTGTTCTCTTTAGCTGACTGAAACTTGGGACATGTACCAGCATTTTCTGAAGACAACATCCGAGTTCCTCATCAGTCACCTCCCATCCATGTCTGGCATCTTGGAACAGTCATTCCAGGCCTGTTATAAAGAGGCCGAGGATCTGATTGCAGCCTCTTCCTCCTCACATTTTCGAGATCCCAATCAGAATGTGGCCATAATTCTGAGCAATCTGGGAACACTACATCACAAATTGTGTTCTTCTCTGTCTCGGCTGCGAGACATCAGTCAATCACGTCAGATCTTACAAGGTAATTACAAAATGTTCCCTTGTCTTAATGTCCAATTTTCTTTGTGTTCCACTCTCTCCATGTCCTGTCCTCCAGCCTACATGCCACCATCACGTTCTCCATGTTGCATGTTCTCCACCACTTGTTCACCAGGTTGTCTGTTCTGCATCACGTGTACTCCAGGTTACATGTTCTCCACCACATGTTCCCCAGGTTGAATTTTATCTACCACCTGTCCCCCAGGTTGCATGTTCTCCACCACATGTTCCCTTAGATTGCATGTTCTCCACCACATGTTCCCCAGGTTGCATGATCTCCACCACGTGTTCACAAGGTTGTCAGTTCTCCATCACGTGTTCCCCAGGTTGCATGTTCACCACATGTTCCTCAGGTTGCATGTTCACCAGGTTGCATGTTCACCACATGTTCCCCAGGTTGAATTTTATCCACCACGTGTTCCCCAGGTTGCATGTTCACCACATGTTCCCTAGGTTGCATGTTCTCCACCACATGTTCCACAGGTTGTCTGTTCTCCACTACATGTTCCCCAGGTTCCATGTTCACAACATGTTCCCCAGGTTGCATGTTCTCCACTGTCAGGGATCCGAATATTTGTCAGGGATTTCTTAATCCCACAAATCCCTCATATCACAGGACAGGAAGGTCACGAGTACCACCCGCTGTAATCCTTGGAGCGAACAGCTCTCTGCTGCCTTCTATCGTCCGGACAATTACACGATCAACGGAGAAGGCCGCAGCCTGTTCGCACCACTAGGCTGGGTATTAGAAAATTAACTGTGAACATACGGTATATACACCTCCGTATTCCAACATAGGGAAATGTGTACACACCCTGGTACGGTCACATCTAGCTCTCAGATAACCCCAGATTACTTGATGCCACCACTAATCTGTTTCGGTCGAGTAGACACCGTTTATGGTAGCTATCATTTCGAGGCGTAGTTTACAGAACAGAAGGAACAGAACAATTAAATTTTATATTTAATCCAAAGGGAGGCAGTGGTTGTGAAAAATATACAAATGATTTTACAAAGGGGACAAAATAATACAGAATAAAGTTACATAGAATAAAAGGGATTAACAGAAGAACTTACTGCACCGATCGCAGAGACGACTCAGTTTAGCCGAAGAAGAGCGCTTTTTATTTGTCAATAACGGGGTCCCTACATATACAGGATGTGTAACTCTCTGCACGAACGCTGATGATAATTGGGATCGATCTTTTATCAGACCCTGAGTCCCACCCACACACCCTCTGTGATGACCTCACAAGGTCCCGGTTGTTGGCTGGACTCAGCCCTTCATAATTTTAGGAAATCACAATTTATGTTATAACTCCTCATAGTGCGATCACAGAAGGTCGAGACTGATGTCATCATTTTAGCTACGCTTAGGCCTCTTTCACATTTCCGGCGGGCGCCTTGCGGCGCCCCGGCATTTTGCCGCAGCGCCGCATCTGAAAATCTGATGCACCGCATGCGGCTTTATTCGCATTGACATGCATTAGCGCCGGATGGCGCCGCATGTCAATGCGTTGCATGCGGTTTTGTCCGGATGCGGCGCAAATGAACATTGCGGCGTCCGGAAAAAACACTGCATGTAACTTTTTTTGTTTTTGCCGGATGGTTTCTGATCTCTCCAAGCATCAGAAACCATCCGGCAAAAAACCGCATTTTGGCCGCCGGAAGTGTGAAAGGTTTTCAGATGCGGCGCTGCGGCAAAATGCCGGGGGCGCCGCAAGGCGCCCGCCGGAAATGTGAAACTAGCCTTAGAGACCAAACGTGGCCTAGCTACTGGAGGTTATATGGCCCCTATGGATTTGGGGCCTTTTGGTGGGGGTTATAATTATGAGAAAATATGTGTATTTTTGGCCTAGTTATCCCGGTGCCAACAATGTACATCTCGTTAATATTGGATGTATAGAAAATCCAATATTCCATATTTTCTCCCGGAGTCATACTCTGCTCTGACACCATGGCGATTTGTAAAGGGTGTCATTTCTTCTTTGATCCACCTCAGACACTAATAATACTTTTTTCCTGTCTCTCTGTGGGGACAATACACATCCTCTGCAGTCACCTGGAGAATCCTCGCTTTTTAATTAATCTGCTTTACATAACTGTGTCATTGCCATTTTACATAAAGGCACGCACCATTGTCTCCTCGAGACATATGATAGATGAAAGAAAAAAGGAGGGGGAACATGAGGGACCTCAAGGATTTATAATACTTTCTATGACATCCACCACATGTTCCCCAGGTTGAATATTATCCACCACTTGTTCCCCAGGTGGCATATTCTCCACCACAAGTCCTCCAGGTGGCATATTCTATGACAGGGGTGGGGAACCTCAGGCCTTAGGGCCATTTACGGCCCTCGATGACCTTTTATCCGGCCCCCGGGCAGATTCTCAGGGACCGCAGTGCTTTGGCAGGGAGCTGTATTTTGATTGCCTGCAGCTCATTAATTTCTTCTTGATCTGTGAGCACACACACGCAGTGTTCACTACTGAACACTGAAGGGCATGCAATGCAAGATTACGCCTTGAGACCAGTGCCAGAGTCAGGATGTACTTTGTGGGCGGAGTTTGTACGGCCCTCGAAGGATGGTATAAATATCCAAATGGCCCTTGGCAGAAAAAAGTTTCCCACCCCTGTTCTATGACATCCACCACATGTTCCCCAGGTTGAATATTATCCACCACTTGTTCCCCAGGTGGCATATTCTCCACCACAAGTCCTCCAGGTGGCATATTCTATGACAGGGGTGGGGAACCTCAGGCCTTAGGGCCATTTACGGCCCTCGATGACCTTTTATCCGGCCCCCGGGCAGATTCTCAGGGACCGCAGTGCTTTGGCAGGGAGCTGTATTTTGATTGCCTGCAGCTCATTAATTTCTTCTTGATCTGTGAGCACACACACGCAGTGTTCACTACTGAACACTGAAGGTCATGCAATGCAAGATTACGCCTTGACACCAGTGCCAGAGTCAGGATGTACTTTGTGGGCGGAGTTTGTACGGCCCTCGAAGGATGGTATAAATATCCAAATGGCCCTTGGCAGAAAAAAGATTCCCCACCCCTGTTCTATGACATCCACCACATGTTCCCCAGGTTGAATATTCTCCACCACAAGTCCTCCAGGATGCATGTTCTTCACCACGTGATCCCAAGGTTGCATGTTCTCCACGTGTTCTTCAGGTTGCATAATCTCCACCACGTGTCTTCCCAATTACATGTTCTCCACCATGTGTCTTCCAGCATGCATTTTCTCCACCACGTGTCCTCTAGGTCAGCGTTCCCCAACTCCAGTCCTCAAAGCCCAACAACAGATCATGTTTTCAGGATTTCCTTTGTATTGCACAGGTGATGCAATTATCACCTGGGCAATACTAAGGAAATCCTGAAAACATGACCTGTTGGTGGGCCTTGAGGACTGGAGTTGAGGAACCATGCTCTAGGTTGCCTGGTCTGCACCAAGTGTCTCAGGTTGCATGTTCTCCACCGCGTGTTTTCGAGGTTGCCTGATCACCACAGCTGCCTCTCATCGGTCATGACATATTTTCAGTCTTTCAGGCTTTGGTGGGCCTTGAGGACTGGAGTTGAGGAACCATGCTCTAGGTTGCCTGGTCTGCACCAAGTGTCTCCAGGTTGATGTTCTCCACCGCGTGTTTTCAGGTTGCCTGATCACCACAGCTGCCTCTCATCGGTCATGACATATTTTCAGTCTTTCAGGCTGGTGGACAGTTAACTCATTTGTCTATTTTTTTTTTAGGAAAAAGCTTTGACTTCCCTGTGATTTCTCTTGGAGAACAGATAATTCAGGCACAACAAGACTCATGGAAGCTGCTGACCAGATGCCGGGAGCAGATTGCTGCCTGGAAGCTAAAACCCTTCATGAAGGTAATTGCCCCAGACACAGTGTCCCCCGAGATCAATACCCACCTGACGATTACTCCTACAGGTGAACATGGAGCAGGTGGGAGAGAAGTTGCAGCAGTGGGAGATAAGTCTACAGGACCTGCTGCAGATCCTCTCGGACGAGGACCCCGTCCTACAAGTTGTTAAGGGCGGCCTTCAGGATTTCTCCCAGCACCTTCCCCTGCTCCAGGCACTTCAGGACCCTGCTGTCAAGCACAAACACTGGGTGGCCATCTTTGCTGGTAACTTCAGGGGTGGAGGCCTGTGTCAGTCCAAGGTCTCACTACTGACTATTAACCAGATCATGTCATTTTAGTTATGGGGAATGTCTGTGATGGGCCAGAAACGCTGACGCTGAAAGAGCTGCTGTCCTACCCCCTACACAGGGCGCAGGAGGACATCCAGAAGGTAAAGGGGCCAGGGAACTGACAGACATACTCCAGTCACCTCCAGAGCTGCACTCACTATTCTGCTGTTACATCCTGTCTCGTCCTCCAGTCACTTCCAGAGCTGCACTCACTAATCTGCTGTTACATCATCTCCTATCCTCCAGTCACCTCCAGAGCTGCACGTCACTATTCTGCTGTTACATCGTGTCTTATCCTCCAGTCTCCTCCAGAGCTGCACTCACTATTCTGCTGTTACATTGTGTCTTATCCTCCAGTCACCTCCAGAGCTGCACTCACTATTCTTCTGTTACATCGTGTCTTATCCTCCAGTTACCTCCAGAGCTGCAGTCACTATTCTGCTGTTACATCGTGTCTTATCCTCCAGTCACC
Source organism: Oophaga sylvatica (assembly GCA_033576555.1). Classification (NCBI taxonomy): domain Eukaryota; kingdom Metazoa; phylum Chordata; class Amphibia; order Anura; family Dendrobatidae; genus Oophaga; species Oophaga sylvatica. Next base: position 13,965 of record JARQOD010000002.1, on the reverse strand, counting down.
TCCAGAGCTGCAGTCACTATTCTGCTGTTATACCGTGTCTTATCCTCCAGTCACCTCCAGAGCTGCAGTCACTATTCTGCTGTTACATCATGTCTTATCCTCCAGTCACCCCCAGAGCTGCACTCACTATTCTGCTGTTATACCGTGTCTTATCCTCCAGAGCTGCAGTCACTATTCTGCTGTTACATCGTGTCTTATCCTCCAGTCACCTCCAGAGCGGCAGTCACTATTCTGCTGTTACATCGTGTTTATCCTCCAGTCACCTCCAGAGCTGCACTCACTATAATGCTGTTATACCGTGTCTTATCCTCCAGTCACCTCCAGAGCTGCAGTCACTATTCTGCTGTTACATCCTGTGTCATCCTCCAGTCACCTCCAGAGCTGCACTCACTATTCTGCTGTTACATCATGTCTTATCCTCCAGTCACCTCCAGAGCTGCAGTCACTGTTCTGCTTGTACATCGTGTCTTATCCTCCAGTCACCTCCAGAGCTGCACTCATTATTCTGCTGTTATACCGTGTCTTATCCTCCAGTCACCTCCAGAGCTGCACTCACTATTCTGCGTTACATTGTGTCTTATCTCCAGTCACCTCCAGAGCTGCAGTCACTATTCTGCTGTTACATTGTGTCTTATCCTCCAGTCACCTCCAGAGCAGCATCACTATTCTGCTGTTACATCGTGTTTTATCCTCCAGTCACCTCCAGAGCTGCACTCACTATTCTGCTGTTATACCGTGTCTTATCCTCCAGTCACCTCCAGAGCTGCAGTCACTATAATGCTGTTAACCGTGTCTTGTCTTATCTTCCATCACTCAAGCTGCACTCACTATCTGCTGTTACATCGGTTTTATCCTCCAGTCACCTCCAGAGCTGCACTCACTATTCTGCTGTTACATCGTGTTTTATCCTCCAGTCACCTCCAGAGCTGCACTCACTATTCTGCTGTTATACCGTGTCTTATCCTCCAGTCACCTCCAGAGCTGCAGTCACTATTCTGCTGTTACATCATGTCTTATCCTCCAGGTATCCCAGAGCTGCACTCACTATTCTGCTGTTACATCGTGTCTTATCCTCCAGAGCTGCACTCACTATTCTGCTGTTATACCATGTCTTATCCTCCAGTCACCTCCAGAGCTGCAGTCACTATTCTGCTGTTATACCATGTCTTATCCTCCAGAGCTGCAGTCACTATTCTGCTGTTACATCATGTCTTATCCTCCAGTCACCCCCAGAGCTGCACTCACTATTCTGCTGTTACATCGTGTCTTATCCTCCAGAGCTGCACTCACTATTCTGCTGTTACATCATGTCTTATCCTCCAGTCACCCCCAGAGCTGCACTCACTATTCTGCTGTTATACCGTGTCTTATCCTCCAGAGCTGCAGTCACTATTCTGCTGTTACATCATGTCTTATCCTCCAGTCACCCCCAGAGCTGCACTCACTATTCTGCTGTTACATCGTGTCTTATCCTCCAGAGCTGCACTCACTATTCTGCTGTTATACCATGTCTTATCCTCCAGTCACCTCCAGAGCTGCAGTCACTATTCTGCTGTTATACCATGTCTTATCCTCCAGAGCTGCAGTCACTATTCTACTGTTATCTTATCCTCCAGTCACTTCCAGAGCTGCACTCACTATTCTGCTGTTACATCATGTCTTATCCTCCAGTCACCTCCAGAACTGCACTCACTATTCTGCTGTTATACCATGTCTTATCCTCCAGTCACTTCCAGAGCTGCAGTCACTATTCTGCTGTTACATTGTGTCTTACCCTCCAGTCACCTCCAGAGCTGCAGTCACTATTCTGCTGTTACATCGTGTCTTACCCTCCAGTCACCTCCAGAGCTGCAGTCAATATTCTGCTGTTACATCGTGTCTTATCCTCCAGAGCTGCACATCACTATTCTGCTGTTATACCGTGTCTTATCCTCCAGAGCTGCAGTCACTATTCTGCTGTTACATCCTGTCTTATCCTCCAGAGCTGCGCTCACTATTCTGCTGTTACATTCTGTCTCGTCCTCCAGTCACCTCCAGAGCTGCGCTCACTATTCTGCTGTTACATCCTGTCTTATCCTCCAGTCACCTCCAGAGCTGCAGTCACTATTCTGCTGTTACATCATGTCTTATCCTTCAGTCACCTCCAGAGCTGCGCTCACTATTCTGCTGTTACATCGTGTCTTATCCTCCAGTCACCTCCAGAGCTGCACTCACTATTCTGCTGTTACATCCTGTCTTATCCTCCAGTCACCTCCAGAGCTGCGCTCACTATTCTGCTGTTACATCCTGTCTCGTCCTCCAGTCACCTCCAGAGCAGCAGGCACTCTCTGCTGTTACATCCTGTCTTATCTCTCAGTCACCTCCAGAGCTGCACTCACTATTCTGCTGTTACATCGTGTCTCGTCCCCAGCCACCTCCAGAGCTGCAGTCACTATTCTGCTGTTACATCGTGTCTTATCCTCCAGAGCTGCACTCACTATTCTGCTGTTACATCCTGTCTTATCCTCCAGTCACCTCCAGATCTGCACTCACTATTCTGCTGTTACATCGTGTCTCGTCCTCCAGCCACCTCCAGAGCTGCGCTCGGCGTGTGGTCTCACAGTAGCGTCTTCTTCTGTCAGGTGCTGCTCGGGGCTCGTGCAGAATTCTCCATCTTGCAGGAATTTCAGAAGCTTCGGACGTTCTGGAGACAGAGAGATTTCCGTCTTGTCAGATTTTTCTTTTGTGACCCCAGAGAAGATCCTGCCCCGGACGCATCCACGAGGCCAACGAGTGGCAAATCCAGGGCCCGCGCCCAAGGGCCCAGCAGCCGGGACAGCGGCACCTTCCTCCTGAGCGGTGAGAGGACACGACCACAGCTGTATGGTCCTCTCCATCACACTGATCTCCCATCGTCTCCTCCATGATGTGACCTGACATTCCTCCGCTGCGTTTAATGGTGGCGCGTCCTCATCTCTGGCATCTCCTCTCTCCTCTAGACTGGCGCTCTCTCTGCAGTCTCATTGATGACAGTCTGCTGTCTCTTCAGACCATCAGAAACTCTCCATATTCTGCCCTTCAGCGAGAAGAAATCTCCAACTGGATCGAAAAACTCTGCAAGCTTGGTAAAAATATGACATCATCTCCTGCTACCATGTTCCTCATGTGATAAGAGGATGTGCAGAGCCTGCTGCCATGTTCCTCAGGTGATAAGAGGATGTACAGAGCCTGCTGCCATGTTCCTCAGGTGATAGGAGGATGTGCAGAGCCTGCTGCCATGTTCCCCAGGTGATAAGAGGATGTGTAGAGCCTGCTGTCATGTTCCTCAGGTGATAAGAGAATGTGCAGAGCCTGCTGCCATGTTCCCCAGGTGATAAGAGGATGTGTAGAGCCTGCTGCCATGTTCCTCATGTGATAAGAGAATGTGCAGAGCCTGCTGCCATGTTCCCCAGGTGATAAGAGGATGTGTAGAGCCTGCTGCCATGTTCCTCATGTGATAAGAGAATGTGCAGAGCCTGCTGCCATGTTCCTCAGGTGATAAGAGGATGTACAGAGCCTGCTGCCATGTTCCTCAGGTGATAAGAGGATGTGCAGAGCCTGCTGCCATGTTCCTCAGGTGATAAGAGGATGTGTAGAGCCTGCTGCCATGTTCCTCATGTGATAAGAGAATGTGCAGAGCCTGCTGCCATGTTCCTCAGGTGATAAGAGGATGTACAGAGCCTGCTGCCATGTTCCTCAGGTGATAAGAGGATGTGCAGAGCCTGCTGCCATGTTCCTCATGTGATAAGAGAATGTGCAGAGCCTGCTGCCATGTTCCTCAGGTGATAAGAGGATGTGTAGAGCCTGCTGTCATGTTCCTCAGGTGAGATAAGAGTATGTGTAGAGCCTGCTGTCATGTTCCTCAGGTGATAAGAGTATGTGTAGAGCCTGCTGTCATGTTCCTCAGGTGATAGAGGATGTACAGAGCCTGCTGTCATGTTCCTCAGGTGATAAGAGGATGTGTAGAGCCTGCTGTCATGTTCTCAGGTGATAAGAGGATGTGGAGAGCCTGCTGTCATGTTCCTCAGGTGATAAGAGGATGTGGAGAGCCTGCTGTCATGTTCCTCAGGTGATAAGAGGATGTGCAGAGCCTGCTGCCATGTTCCTCAGGTGATAAGAGGATGTGCAGAGCCTGCTGCCATGTTCCTCAGGTGATAAGAGAATGTGCAGAGCCTGCTGTCATGTTCCTCAGGTGATAAGAGAGAACTGTATCTGGGGAAGAGAGCCTGCTGCCATGTTCCTCAGTGATAGAGATGAAGTAGCCCAGAGGATAAGAGGATGTGTAGAGCCTGCTGTCATGTTCCTCAGTGATAAGAGGATGTAGCAGAGCCTGCTGCCATGTTCTCAGGTGATAAGAGGAAGTGTGTAGAGCCTGCTGTCATGTTCCTCAGTGATAAGAGGATGTGCAGACCTGCTGCCATGTTCCTCAGGTGATCAGAGGATGTGCAGAGCCTGCTGCCATGTTCCTCAGTGTGATAAGAGGAGTGCAGAGCCTGCTGCCATGTTCCTCAGGTGATAAGAGGATGTGAGAGCTTGCTGTCATGTTCCTCAGGTGATAAGAGATGTGTAGAGCCTGCTGCCATGTTCCTCAGTGATAAGAGGATGTGCAGAAGCCTGCTGCCATGTTCCTCAGTGATCAGAGGATGTGCAGAGCCTGCTGCCATGTTCCTCAGTGATAAGAGGATGTGCAGAGCCTGCTGCCATGTTCCTCAGGTGATAAGAGGATGTGCAGAGCCTGCTGTCATGTTCCTCAGGTGATAAGAGGATGTGCAGAGCCTGCTGCCATGTTCCTCAGGTGATAAGAAGAATGTGTAGAGCCTGCTGTCATGTTCCTCAGGTGATAAGAGGATGTGCAGAGCCTGCTGCATGTTCCCAGGTGATAAGAGAATGTACAGAGCCTGCTGTCATGTTCCTCAGGTGATAGAGATGTGCAGAGCCTGCTGTCATGTTCCTCAGGTGATAAGAGGATGTGCAGAGCCTGCTGCCATGTTCCCCAGGTGACAAGAGAATGTGCAGAGCCTGCTGTCATGTTCTCAGGTGATAGAGGATGTGCAGAGCCTGCTGCCATGTTCCTCAGGTGATAAGAGATGTGTAGAGCCTGCTGTCATGTTCCTCAGGTGATAAGAGGATGTACAGAGCCTGCTGTCATGTTCCTCAGGTGATGAAAGGATGTGTAGAGCCTGCTGTCATGTTCCTCAGGTGATAGAGGATGTACAGAGCCTGCTGTCATGTTCCTCAGGTGATAACAGGATGTGAGAGCCTGCTGTCATGTTCCTTCAGGTGATAAGAGGATGTGAGAGCCTGCTGTCATGTTCCTCAGGTGATAAGAGGATGTGGAGAGCCTGCTGCCATGTTCCCCAGGTGATAAGAGGATGTGTAGAGCCTGCTTTCATGTTCCTCAGGTGATAAGAGGATGTGCAGAGCCTGCTGTCATGTTCCTCAGGTGATAGAGAATGTGTAGAGCCTGCTGCATGTTCCTCAGTGATAAGAGGATGTGCAGAGCCTGCTGTCATGTTCTCAGGTGATAAGAGAATGTGTAGAGCCTGCTGCCATGTTCTCAGGTGATAAGAGATGTGAGAGCCTGCTCTGTCATGTTCCTCAGGTGATAAGAGGATGTGCAGAGCCTGCTGTCATGTTCCTCAGGTGATAAGAGGATGTGCAGAGCCTGCTGTCATGTTCCTCAGGTGATAAGAGGATGTGCAGAGCCTGCTGCCATGTTCCTCAGGTGATAAGAGGATGTGGAGCCTGCTGCATGTTCTCAGTGATAGAGGATGTGGAGAGCCTGCTGTCATGTTCCTCATGGTGATAAGAGGATGTGGAGCCTGCTGCCATGTTCCTCAGGTGATAAGAGGAGTGAGAGCCTGCTGCCATGTTCTCAGGTGATAAGAGAGATGAGCAACTGCTTCCATGTTCCTCAGGTGATAAGAGAGTGAGCTGCTGCATGTTCCTAGGTGATAGGGGAGTGGAGAGCCTGCTGCCATGTTCCTCAGTGAATAGGAGAATAGTGAGTGCCTGCTGCCATGTTCCTCAGGAGATAAGAGGACGTGGAGTTTCAGTCGACGTGTACCTCATGTGATAGGAGGAAGTTGAGGGCCTGCTGCCATGTTCCTAATGTGATAAGAGGTAGTGCAGTGCCTGCTGCCATGTTCCTCATGTAATAAGATGACGTTGCACTCCTGGTGTCATATTTCTCAGGAGATAAGAAGACATGGAGCACCTGCTGCCATGTTCCTCAGATGATAAGAGGATGTGGAGCACCTGCTGCCTTGTTCATCAGATGATAAGACGACGTGCAGCGCCTGCTGCCATGTTCTTTAGGTGATAAGAGGATGTTGAGTGCCTGCTGTCATGTTCCTCAGGTTCTAAGACGACGTGGAGTGCCTGCTGCCATGTTCCTCAGGTGATAAGTGGACATGGAGCGCCTGCTACCATGTTCCTCAGGTGGTAAGAGGACATGGAACGCCTGTTGCTGTATTACTCCAGTGATAGGAGGACTCAGAATATATGCTGCAACGTTCCTTATGTCATAAGGGAATGTCGAGTGCCTGCTGCCATGTTTCTCAGGTGATAAATGGACATGGTGCGCCTGCTGCCATGTTCCTCATGTGATAATGGACATGGAGCGCCTGCTGCCATGTTCCTCAGGTGCTAAGAGAACAAGGAGTGCCTGTCGCTGTGTTACTCCAGTGATAGGACTCAGAATGTAACCTGCCACATTCCTCATGTCATAGGGGAATTTTGAGCGTCTGCTGCCATGTTCCACTGGTGATAAGAAGATGTGGAACGCCTGCTGCTGCTGTGCTTGTCTGGTGATAGGAGGTTGTGGAACTCCTGCTGACAGTTTCTGTGGAGCTTCACGTTCATTCTCTGTTTCTTCTTTCATTTTCAGGCCATGTTTTGGACTTGTGGGTCACTTTTCAGAGATTCTGGGTTTTCCTGACTAGGGTTCAGCATGAGATGGAGACGTGCATGTTGCAGTTGGAGGCGGTGAGTGCCTATCTCACAGTCTGTAAGCCCTTATCATTGTGACATGGTGGCCACCTATGCCCTAACCTCCTTGTGTTGGTCTCAGGTCTCGGGATTCCAATCTGTGGACCAGAGTTATCGCTCCTTCCTGGAAGTAACGCTCCTTGATCCCCTGGTATTGTCCATCCTGACCCCCAGCCAGAGGCGAGAGTGGCAGTTCTATGGTGATTCTTTGTGCTCTGCCTTTCAGAGGGGCATCATTGTCATGAAGGAGATGATGGATATGACGGGGGCTGTGCTGAGCGCCTCCCGCAGGGACTTCCCACGACTCTTCTTTCTCAGTGATCAGGACGTGGTTGATGTCCTTGCTGCCTTATCTGATCTTCCTGATCGGCTGAATAGCGCTCTACTCTGCTTTCCTCAGTTCACTGATGTCATTTTCCGCCCTGAGTCCACCGACTCTTCCCCCTTCCCACTTATTGGCAACCATGTTACTGTAGCTGTGATCGGGAAATATGGAGAGGTTCTGAATTTAACAGCACCCATTGCCTGGAACCCGAGGACGGTCTCGTGGCTAATAAAACTGGAGCACAGAGTTGGAGAAAGTCTTAAAGAAGAGCTGACAGCATGTCTGACTGAGGGCCGGCAGAGTGGCCTCCACCGGGCCGTTGACCATGAAGACCTAAGGCGGTGGATACTACAAGGCAGGTCCTATCACCTCCAGTGCCTGATCGTAACAGAAGAGTGGTGTGGTGTGAAGACATGGAGAAGATGATTCTCACTGAGCAGAGGTCACGGCTCAGAGACCAGCAGAACATTAAGGTGGAGATCCTGGCACAGACTCTAAGGCAAGGGAATAGGATGAGGCCTGAATGCCCTTCTCTCCTTCAGGAGCAGACCTTCATATCTGCATGGATCAGCCTGGCCGTTCTGCAGCGGGACAGGACATCTTTTCTGCTGAATTCAGGGATACAAACACTGGATTCCTTCTCTTGGGCCAAGCTGATGAAATACCGGGCTCCTGCACTGTCAGACACGCAAGTAGATGTCAGTGAGACACAACCCAGAGCCAACACTGAAAATTCGGTGGTGCCTGCATCTCCCATCTGTGTTGTGGATGTTTTGGGGCTTCTATTACCATATGAATATGAGTATGTCGGGTTAGACATGAAGGTCATGGACACAGCTGTCTCGGACAGGACATCTCTGGGTGTGATCCTCGCACTAGAGTACTATCAGTGTGGAGCTTTGATTGGGTATGATGAAGGGCTGAGGACCCAAACTCTGCTGTCTCTCGGTGGTGCCCTCGGGCGTCAGGTCGTGGTGCTGAAGTGCTGGGCTGGGCTTAATATTAGCCGACTGATGCTTCATCTGCAGGGTGCCCTTCAGGCCGGTGCGTGGCTCATACTGGATAATGCCCACAAACTGAAATGCCATGTGCTTGCATCACTGGGGCAAACACTGGGCAACATCCAGACATCCTGCCAAGCTTTGATGAAGGAAGAAGGTCATTTGGGGCATATCAGCAGAAGAGTGGAGAGACCAGGACACATCCAGGTGGAGGATAGACCGTGGTCGGTGATGAGGGGCTATGGCTGCTTTATGACTCTTCCTCACATAGACTCTTCTCTCGCTCTCCCGGGTAACCTCCGTCTCCTCCTTAGACCGATATCCTTCTGTCCTCCGGACCTGCAGAACATCGCAGAACTTGCTCTTTTGTCTGCAGGTTTCCAAGAGCATTTGGTTTTGGCCAAGAAGTTGTCCTGCTTCCTCAGACTAGCCCAGGAATCAGGAACAGTGACTGCAGCGAGTGCCCTTCCTCTCCTGAACAGTATAGTCCAGAAAGCCATTGTGTCACTGAGGTCAGATGGTGAATCCACGAGAGTGGCCAGAGACTTGGGCCATCGACGATCACCCTCGGACTTGGATTCTGATGGCAGCACATGGAGCGCCGGTGTACGGGAGGAGTCGAGTGTGATGAGCGCTCTCCTGGCCTCAGCCCATTGGTCCAGACATCTGATGGATGTTCTGAGACTTGTGTTCCCCGTGTCTATGTCCTCACTGCCCTGTAGTCAGACCAGGGCTGATCTGTCTCACGCAGTACAGCTTCATCTTCTCGAGTCTGGGCTGGAAGGTCATGCAGAACTCAGTCATAGCATTACCAGGCTTTATCGGGCCATACAGCAGAGTCCAGGAGTCCTCCTAACCGGTCCTCCAGGCAGTGGTAAAACAACATGCTGGAAGGTTCTGCAGCAGGCACTCAACCATCTGACTGCAAGTAAAGCAGGCACAAGAGCAGCAGTGAATACTGCCTTCGGCCCATCCTACCAGTCCGTGCACTGCATCCATCTCTTCCCTAATAGTCTAAGTCCCGCTGAATTCCTCGGAGGAGGGACAGGCCGGGATGGTGTGATCTCCAGAATCCTGCACAGATCGGAGTCTGCGGTCCAGAAGTGGGTAATACTGGATGGGGCGGCCGCCCCCCAGTGGGTGGAGCCCATTTCTTGCCTTTTTGGCCCACAGCCCATTTTAACATTGGCCAGTGGTCAGCGACTACACCTCAGTGACAGAATTAGGTTGATTTTCGAGATGACAGACACTGCGTCCCTTAGTCCTGCTCTCTCCTCGCTCTGCAGCATTGTGCACTGTGGGGGGAAAGAAACATGGAGGGCAATACTGACGGCCTCACTGTCCACCATGTTCGTGAGACACGGCATCACACGGAGCACTCGGCACAAGCTGCGATCTCTCAGTGACTATCTGATACCCAGAACCCTCTGCTTCCTGGAGGAACATGGCGCCTCCGTCCTGTCTCCTCACCACAGTGCACATAGAGTCCACCATGTCTCCTCCTTCTGCTCTATCCTGCATGCTCTACTGGACCAACATCTCTGCCGGGACAACTCCCATCGTGTGCTGGAGCAGGCAGAACCCCTGGCAGATGACGAGGATCCACAGGGAACACGCGGATCTGAAGGTAGTTGTGCGCAATGGGAATAATGGACGACGACTTGGGTGCAGGGTTCATTCATCCACTCTCTCTCTGCAGGTGGAGCGCAGTCTCCAGCAGAAGCATCGACTCTTCCTGACCACAACCAGAGTGTCCAGTCTGACATCCACCAACGGGCACAGACCAGCTTCCTGTACGCTTTCATCTGGGCTTTTGGGGGCATCTCAATTCGAGGTAAGAGAACAGTACCACAAGTATATATGTCGATATGGTCATGTGGATGGGGAGGGTCAGTTAAAGGGGTTGTCTAGGTGTGACATGAATGTCTGCAGTGACTGCAGACCTCTGAATCCTTACAGCTTGCGCACCGCACACTGTCAGGATTCTCTGGTGCCGGTGGTGAGAGCGGGCGGCCTGTGACTGCAGCCACTAAATTTCCATACTTCCAGTCACATTCTGACTAGAATGATGCAGCCTCTCTCATTACAAGTGAACTGAGCGAGGTCCAGTACGTCTAGTCAGCATGTGACCTCATGCATGCAAATCACATACCCTGGTCACATGACTGCCTGCTGTCAGCCCCCGCACCGGAGAATCATGACAGTGCGCGAGCTGTAAGGATTCAGAGGTCTGCAGTCATGTAGAGCGACTGCAGACTTTCATCCCACACCTGGATACTCCCTTTAATGCTCATGTACATGGACTCATGGCGCTCACCATCGCGGATCGTACATGCGGGCCAATGGATTCTAGTATCGGCAGCTGATAGCCCATGTGTACAGCCGGATGCTGCCAGCGACACCATGCTGCACGGGGACGGAGCCGTCCTGTTACCCCTCGTTGTGTCCGGGCTCATGTCTTCGAGCGCAGATTGACTTGTCTGTGGCGCATCGGCTCTTTTGATGGCAGATGTGGCCTGTGTGAACGGCCTTTACTACGTGGGTTTCTCTCTTGGTGCCGCCGTTCCTGGGTCTCCGGCTCTGGATCCGTCAGTCTCCCAGGTACCTGCTCGATATAGATGGGGACCTTCATCAGGGAGACCAGGAACAGCCAGACCTGACACGGCGGCACCACGGCCTCCACTACGCGGCCATCCCCTCCTCTCATACTGTATTCCCACAGATTCTCGCGTCTGCACTGTTCTAGCAATGGCTGATGTCCCGGGGCCTGTTCTGCCATGTGACCGCTGCAGCCAATCATCGCTGGAGCAGCACCGCTGCAGGAGGGGGACTGGTATTTGTGTTTTACACCAGGGACTATGGCATATTATTATGCTCACTTATATAGCACCATCATATTCCACAGCGCTGTACAGACATCCTCGGGGCTCACAATCTACGTTCCCTATCAGTCTTTGGAGTCTAGGAGGAAACCGGAGAATCCGGAGGAAACACGGGGAGAGCATACCAACCCTGTGTCCTCGATGGGATCTGACCCCAGCGCTGCAAGGCAACAGTGCTGTCCACTGAGCCACAATGCAATCTTAACCACTAAACCACTGTGTGCTAATCACCGAGTCCCATGTGCTAATCACTAAGTCACCCACCGTACAGTATTTACCCCTTTCTCAACATATGATTCTCCCTTTAGGATGCAGGCTCAGGATCTGAGCTTGCCCTATTCGACCAGCAGACGTCTGTTCTCTATCCACTGCTGTTAACCTATTCCTGACGGGGACAATTTCCATTTTTGCGTTTTAGTTTTTTCCTCTTCTTTTTCCCCAAGAGCCATAATGATTTTTGTTGTGAGCATGATGGAAATGACTTCTGAGTTGGGGCTCCCTCTGGTGCTTGCTGAGGGTATTGAACCAGTGTTGAATTGTAGAAGTCCATCACCTGCGAGCGATGACTGGCAAGCAGGAGAGACAGACTGGGCTGATATAAGTGAGCTGCCTTCCCATGATCCTCGCCCGTGATCAATTGTCGTTTCCTGGTTCATTTGGAAGTCAGCTGGTGTCTTGCCTTCGTCAGCTACTTTTAGATAAGATATTTTCTACTTGTTTCTATCGTGTTTGCTATTTCCATTTTTTGTCTGCACTTTTGTGGGAGGTTAGCCGGGTTCCCCTCCAGGGACCTGTGCTACTCTCTGTTTTTCAGTAGCCACTGTTTATTTGTTCCATTGCTCCGTCCCTGCTATTTGAGTGGCTGCGGGTTAGCCGCTTGGTCACACCAGAGATCTGATTTAGCTGGTGGCGAGATCGTGTGATCTCAGCTTTTTTGAAATCAGAAGTGTTGGAAGCTTTTCTAGGGTTTTGCTGGGTTGCAGATAGTATTCTGTCCTGTCCTGTCCTATCTAGGCAGTGTTTGGCCCCAGCGTTTGCTGTTGTGAATATGCTAGAGGCGGCTTCTGAGCTGGGGCTCCCTCCGGTGGTTGCTGAGGGTAATGAACTGATTACTGAATGGCCTTCAGCTGGTGCTGAATGGTAGGATATAACTGGCCTGGGTTCCCAGCAGCCTTGCCGGTTATCAATTGTTCCTTCTGGTCTTGCTTGAAGCTCTGCTAGTTTCCTGCTCTCCCTCAGATAAGTGTTTGCTGTTTTTTTTTTTCTCTGTTTGATTTTCTCGGCTGGTTTGCTGCTTGCAGTGGACTGCAGCCTGTCCCCTTTTGGGGGTCTGGCGCTGCAATTGTGCTCCGTTTGTGTCTGCACTTTTGCTTTGCTCCTTTGTTACTTTTTATTTGCTGAATAGCGTTTTGTTACACCAGAGATCTGATTTAGGTGGATGAGATCGTGTGATCTCAGGTTTTTTGGCAATCAGAAGTGTTGGTATTTTTGTTAGGGTTTTTTTTGGATTGCAGTCAGAATTCTTTCCTGTACTTTTCTGTTTAGACAGATTGGGCCCCAGCGTTTGCTCATTCTATTTTCTGTCTGTGTCCGTGCTTTCTTCTTGTCTAACCGCCATTACATGTTTGGGGGCTTCCTATTTTCTTTGGAGATCTGCTTTGGGGCAGATAGCTTTCATCTTTTTGCCTTTAGGTGTAGTTATCTCTCAGGCTGTGACGAGGCGTCTAGGATCACCGTAGGAACGCTCCACGGCTACTTCTAGTTTTGTGGTCAGTTCATGTTACTGCAATCCAATAGGCTCCAGCCTCTCTGGTGTATTACAGCTTTTGCTATTTTTTGCTATTTCTCAACAGTTACCGTAACATAACAGTATAACCGGCCCAAAAAAACTGAAAATTGTATTGTACTCACAGAAGTGGAAAATAGTAATAAGGAAACTCTGTTTGTTGCATTTTTTCCCCTCTTTTCTCTGGGTGCTGAGGAGGATTTTTTTTCTCTCAATGGAGTTTGCACAGTTGTCTGGCCGTGTGGATCAGCTTGCCACTAAGGTTCGGAGTATTGCTACCTATCTTGCTGGGTTGCAGGTTGTGGAACCTAGGATTCCCATGCCAGATTTGTTTTTGGGGGATCGATCTAAATTTCTGAATTTCAAAAATAACTGTAAGTTGTTTTTTGCCTTAAAGCCTAAGTCCTCAGGGAACGCAGCACAGCAGGTTCAAATTGTCATCTCTCTCCTGTGCGGCGACCCTCAGGATTGGGCTTTTTCCCTGACACCTGGGGATCCTGTTTTGAATGATATTGATGTATTTTTTCAGGCTCTGGGGTTATTGTACGATGAACCTAATGTCACTGATCAAGCTGAAAAAAACTTGTTGGCATTAAATCAGGGTCTTGAAGACGCTGAGTTGTACTGTCAGAAATTCCGAAAGTGGGCAGTCTTGACCAAATGGAATGATGATGCTTTGGCAGCCCTTTTTCGGAAGTGTTGTCAGAGAATGTAAAGGATGTTATGGTGGGATTCCCTGTTCCCTCTGGTCTCAATGATTCTATGTCTTTGGCTATTCAAATTGACAGACGTTTGCGTGAGCGCAGAGGTATGCGTGAGATAGTGTTGCCTTGTGGGCCAGCTCCTGAGTTCATGCAGTGTGATGGAGTGACTCCTGGGGCTCAGCGTCATGAGTTTCGTAAGCGCAATGGGTTATGTTTCTACTGTGGTGATGCCTCCCATGCTATTTCCGTCTGCCCTAAG